>JAWDGP010001473.1:1505000-1665000 GCA_033675545.1 Elysia crispata
CTGCAGACCATGGCCATTGACAGACCTTCTTCGTCTGACTTTATTACACGACGAACTAAAGAAACTCATTGACTCTTCAGGTTTTCCAACCCATTGGCATCAATGTGAAATAACAGGCAACACTCCCCATATAACTACAACACATCCTCTTAACCCAATGGCATCATCATTAATATTGCTAGGGTATTATTATTATTATTATTATTATTATTATTATTATTATTATTATTATTATTATTATTATTATTATTATTATTATTATTATTATTATTATTGGTATTGTCATCCTTATCATCATCATTATCGGTAGCAGTAGTGGTAGCAGTAGTAGTAGTAGTAGCAGCAGCAGCAGCAGCAGCAGCAACAGTAGTAGTAGTAGTAGTAGTAGTAGTAGTAGTAGTAGTAGTAGTAGTAGTAGTAGTAGTAGTAGTAGTAGTAGCAATAGTAGTTGTAGATGTAATTGAATGAAGCAGCACATGCTTAACTGCGTAAGATCAACTTGTGTGAAAGATTGAAGGGGAATGAAATAAAAAGTTCTCAAAATCGTAATTTGCATTAAGTTCGAGAGAGATAAACAGAGAGAGAGAGAGAGAGAGAGAGAGAGAGAGAGAGAGAGAGAGAAAGACACAGAGAGAGACACGGAGAGAGTGATAGATAGATAGATAAATATATATATATATATATATATATATATATATATATATATATATAGAGAGAGAGAGAGAGAGAGAGAGAGAGAGAGAGAGGCCAGTGGAAAAAGGGGGAGGGGGGAAAAGGTGATTGAGTAACTAAGTTCTGAGTCTGCAGTAGTGAACATTGGTGTGAAATTTAAGTGAAAAACAAAATTATAAAACATGTATTTTAGCAAATTTACTTAGTTCTGCCTGGGCTTTTGATTTTTTAACGGAACTCACGACTAAATGACATTCCCTATGTTTTTGTAAAGTTACTGATGAAGCCAATGGAAGCAAAACGTCGGCTATGTAAAGTGCAATAATTAGTTCATTGTCCTTGAGTTCAAGTTGAAACTGTTTTACTTTTTTTTTTTAATTACGCGTGACGTATGTAATATTTTTGTAAAAAAAAATCCAAAATCTTTTGAACCCAAGTCTGCTTTAAAAAATTAGTGATCAACTATCACAGCGTATATTTCTGTGATTATCATTTTCTGTTTCATATTCTTTATCAAATATAGTTTATTTGCTCCATTTAGTTTATTTTTGGTGTTTTGGAGTTTCTTAACTGTTTTGGCGATCAATAAATTCTTAAAATAAAAAGTTTATATTGATCATCCCAATTTTTAACAATTTCATACGTCAGAGATGTTCTATCCTAGGCCTCATAAGCTGTGCATTCCTAGATCCTCAGATGCCATTGATATGTTTTTATTGTGTTGAGACGAGCTTGAGCTATATTTTCACCTCAAACCTCTCTCTCTCTCTCTCTCTCTCTCTCTCTGGTTTATCTCTTTATCCATCTTTCACTGATTCCAAATAACAATTTGTCATTAATATAACCTAATGAAATTATTTGGTGGAAGAAATTAACGTAATACAAGTTTTCATATTTTCCTCGAGATTCAGCTCTTCTAATTTAAATCTATGTTATTTTTTGTTTGTTTTTGCTTTTTTAATAACACTCCCTTTTTATTAAAAAAGAAGAGGATGCAAATAATTATTAGAGTAGATTTACAACCATTTATGCTTTATGTAATAAAGTACACTATTCCCGTGCAATCATATTTACGCCGGACTAGTGACTGTGTAGGGCGCAGGAGTCAGTTGACACAAAATGGGCTTGGAATTTAGGCCCACTGCACTTCCGTCTTCCGCTGTCACCGCTGTGTAACATTTTACCTGAGTTGAGGGTGACGCGATTTGACTGAAAAGGTGTGTAGTGTTTCTTTAAACTAATTTCGTTTTTCCCTTCTTTAGTTATCATATATGGTATGTGTCTTAGCGTGATAATAAAAAAATTCGGACCAGATCTGTTCCCTTCACGAATGGTAAATTACTGCAAATTTGTGAGGAAGAGGTGAAATCTATGTTGTTACTTTTGAACTGCTTCCGTATTCTAATATAGATAGATCTATCCACCTGTGTCTAAATTTAGCTTCGCTATGGCCACGGTGAGAACTTTATAAATTGTAATATCTCGTTTGTTGATCTGTGATGGTTCACTTGGTCAATGACTTGTCTTTGATGTTTGGACTTTTCTTCTCTAGCTTTTTTAAACTACTATGTTAGCAGTATCCGTATTTTTTAACAATTAGTGTCTTCATTTAGTAGAATCGAAGGGGTTAAAGCCTTTTTCGAAGGAATATCATAAAATTCCTAAATTTCACCAATCGATTTGCGAAAGCTCGTTTCTTAACACTTGAAAAACATATACATCACTGAACAAAATCTTGGGAACGCGTTATCCTTAAGTTAAAAAATTTAACCGTTTCTCTATCTCTCATAATTTTAATGTTTCCCCAACTTAAGATCAATATGTAGATTTAAATATCTAGTTATCGTATAAGGAACCGTCTTATGGAGAGACTCAGAAATCAGATTTATTGGCAAAAGAAAACTGCAAGGGAACAGTTAGAGAAATTCCCGCGAGATCGAAACTGAAAATGAGATTATCTTGCATTCACATCAGGTTTACATTGTACTTTCTTCTGTGGCATAACAGCAGGTACCTCGCCTGCTTCATCCCTGCCCTGTTTTTTTGTTACTTTTTTTTCTTCTCATAGTTTTTTAAATATATTCTAGGAACTAAAATTTAACTGAATGCCATTCCTTACGTCGTCACAATTATCAGTTTACTTTGTTTTTCCTTTTTACACCTTTCATTTCTCTCTTCTATCCCTGTTATTGTTTTGATCATTTTGATGTAATTTCAAAATGTTTTTCCTCAGGTTTTTTTTTAATATTTAAATTGTAACGCAAATGATTTCTTTAAATATGAAAAAGCTATTTACAACACTCTTAGTCTCGATAAAGTGTTAAAAACTGCAATGCTGTTGACAGAATAATGTTCATTACTATTAAGAATGAGATAAAAATGAATTTGAGAAGAAAGAAGGATAGAATTGTCCTGGATACAATATCAGAATTTAAGCACTATTACAAAACATTTACTTGAATTGATAGGTGGCAATTAAAAATATTTATTTTTTAGTCGAGGAAGAAACATTAGTCATCTGAAATGAGCATGTAAAGAGAGGACTTTTGAGGAAGATTTATGAAGCCAAGGAATATGGTATGAACTACAAGAGAACAGAACAAGATCTCCTAAGATTAAAAAAATAACAAAAAATTTCAAGGGAAGTTTTAGTAAACGTACTTTGGACATAAAGAAAATAATTCCAGTCATATTGTAAAATAAAGTTTGTGATTCATCTCAAATCATAGGCCCTAACGAGCTTGATGATATTCAAACGAAAAGTTGTGTTACGTGGATGAGATACATGGATTTAAAATGAATAATTATATCAGTGCGGCATGCAAACGTTCGATGAACATTCATAGGAAACTAAGAAAAGGGCAATGCTAAAAGATAGAGCAATCAACAATGATGTCAGTACTAAACACAATGCTAAAATTTAAAGCTTCAGAACTTGCATGGTAGCGATTTCAAGGGAAACAAAGAGGCGAAAATTTTACATGTTTCAAGTGCTACACTATTGCCAATCCCGTATGCTTCTGTGACTGTGAGGGATGGATGAAAATCAAATGAAGGGAAGATACATTAGAATTATCATGTAATTTGGAAAACAGCATGGCTCGGACTGGAAGAATCTTTCGTTCAAAAAAGAGGGTGGAATGGAATCTTTAGATGATTTTTGGGTTTGTCGAAAGTGAGAATAAATTACATCGCCTGTGGCGAAGTAAGACCTCGCCAATAACAGCACTGCTCTGTGAGTGGGAAAAAAAATGAAAAAAGGAAGATAACAAAGCGTGTTGATATATCAATTTAGCAAGAATAAAGTAAGGCCAGAATAAAAAACAACAGCTTTGATATTTCATTCACAGCATTCAGTCTTGTCTTAGCTAAGCAATACCTGTACATGTAGTACATGCACTACATGCTGTCAGCAGTGACTGTTCGCAGCTGCAGTGCGTCGACTATCATGTTGGACATTGTAGCAGCCCGGGCCATGGTTACAAGTACCAAGGTTCTAATTTTGATATTTTATCATAAAAAAGCACAACTTTCAAATTTTGGACAGATTGCTCTCTCTCTCTCTCTCTCTCTCTCTCTCTCTCTCTCTCTCTCTCTCTCTCTCTCTCTCTCTCTCTCTCTCTCTCTCTCTCTCTCTCTCTCTCTCCCTCTCTCTCTCTATATGTGCTGCCTGATCTACTCACCGTCTAAGGTTCATGTAGTTGATTTAACAATAAACGTCTAAATCATATTACACAGCGGGATGTCTTCATCTTTCACGTCTTATGTTGTATGTCTTTAAATAATGCAACGAAGATAACTCCGAATGAGTGATTGTCCTTCCTTTGTGTCGTTCAATTGTGTGCCATCATCATTCTTATGATTAGCCTAGGAAAGTACATAGTAGATTCGAACGAAAGATGAAAAATCACTACACCTAGGCTTGACCATCAATTTAGATGAAATTCAAGTATGCTGCAGTCCATCAAAAACGTCATTGAATTTACTGCACTTGCCGAAAGCGCTGTTTTTAGTTTAGTTTTTTTTTAAAGTTTTTCGTCCATCGATTAATCCGAGAATGGGGAAATTGTCTTGCTGGTTCTTAGAAATTTGTGACGCCTATCTACCCACCCCAAGTCTCTCGCAGTGAGGGTAGTAAGAGGAATTCAAGAAAGCGTGAGCGCCAACTTATCTCAAGTCAGACCTAACTTCTTGAAGTTTTTATGTTGGGTAGGATGAGCTCCACAATTTTGAATAAATTGCATTGTGTTCAGATTTGAAACCTCAAGTGATTGCCGAAACTAAATACAAACTAGTGAATTCTCGAGCTGTCACTGCAATTTAAGCAATTAAATTGGTCGTTTTCCTCAGATCTGTTTTAATTAAATTTCTTCATATCTTTGCATCTTTTTAATTGAGCTTGTCGTAACTTTTATCTGCTTGCATTGGACTATGAATTTCCTATGGCGTATGGAATAATAATTACATTGTAATAAAAACTTGGAAAGATCTTGGGCTTATCATTATTTTTTTTACAGACCAGCATGGTGGATCATTATTTCTTGCTTTTAGACAAGCGCCTCTGCCTGACTTCTCACATTAAAAAAAAATTAGTAGCCAACAATACTCACTGATTTGCTTGTTTCCTTTGTTACAGAAACGTAAATACAGAGCTTTCAATGCGATATGAACAGGCAAAAATATATCTGCAAAGACTAGCATTATTTTATGAAAATTAAATTAAGTATAACTTCAGCACACCTCGGCTTATAAACAGAAGACATTTTGATGTATGGCAACAAGAACAATGTGGACCATAATGAAAACCTCCAGAATGCGATGTAGAAACTTCGAGTTTTTGAAGTTATTGTTAGCAGGGACCCTGACGATAGTTATTCTCAATTTGCCTGAGGCCTTCGCATCTTCCTCGGTACGCCTGCTGTCACGATCTCGACGAGCAGTTACTTCTGTTACTGTGAGGGAAGACGCAGCAATAGGTGACACATTGTTTGACTTAAATGATCAAGACGCTGCTAAACCATTGAATTCGTACACTTTTGCTGTAGTCAACACTACAGGCGTGAGCAAAACCATCTTTGAAATCAACGACAATAAGCTCAAAATTAGAGATGCCTCTGCTCAAGAACCAAACAAGTTCGACCGGGAAGCTATCTCCACAATAATAGTGAACATTGAGGCAACTAAGAAGGATAACCCAAATGCAGGACGTAAGTACTTTAGTTTACACAATGTCTCTGCCTATCTTTCTGTCAATCTCTTCCACTTCCTCTCTGAACTTAAACCTCTAGCTCAGTACCTGCTTGTCTTGTCTCTCTGCTCGTCTAGCTCTTTACCGATCACTACTTATCTTGTGACTAGAAGAATTGGTAAACCATCATCAACATCAGGTTTGCGCTCAGCACCTCTACAACTAATGAACCTTCAACTTCAATTGCTGTTTCGTTCGCAGTATTCGCACCCGCTCCTTCTGTTTATCTTCCTATACTACTGCTTGTGCTTCTTCTTCTTCTTCTTCTCTTCCTCCACCTCCCCCTCTTCTTCTTCTTCGTCTTCTACTGCTGCTGCTGCCGCTACTACTGCTGCTGCTGGAACTACTCCTACTACTACTACTTCTACTACTACTACTACTACTACTACTACTACTACTACTACTACTACTACTACTACCACTACTACTACCACCACCACTACCATTACCACTACCACTACCACTACTACTACTACCATTACCACTACCACTACCACCACCACTACCACTACCACTACCACTACAACTACTACAACTGCTACTACTACTACTACTACTACTACTACTACTACTACTACTACTACTACTACTACTACTACTACTACTACTACTGGTGCCGCTGCTGTAGCTACTACTTTTATTATTATTAACAGCATCATTATCTGCTTGGTCTTTATCTCCTGCAGAAATCCGACAAAGTTGTTTTGACAATAAAATCAATCTTAAAATGGTTCATGAAAGTATAGCAGATGAAAAAAAGTTATATTTGATTTTATACATTACTCAAACTGCAGCCCTATTCTTAAAGATGATAAATATTACCCCTGCTCAAGAAACTGTTTCTGTTTATCAGTATAAATTATGTTTTCACTTTTATTGTTTAACAATTTTATAAAAGTTTTTAAATAAAGTTTTAAAATTTGAAATTTATGCTAACTCGATTTTCAGAAAAAGTTCTGATAACAGTGGAAATAACCCTAGAGGATGTGAATGATGAGCCACCTGTTATCATAAACCCATTCCCATTCCAAGCTGTGGTGACCGAAGATACCTCTCCAGGCACTGTGATCTATACAGTTACTGCTACTGATGCTGACTCAAGCTCAGATTTATTTTTCAGCTTAGAGCCAGGTATGTGTTTCTCATCTTGGTAGGGACAGAAAGTTCTTTCTTTAGGAATTTTTTCTTTTAACTCACTCTTTACATAAAGTTTTTCATTATTTTGATCTCTATTTTCTTTCATGAAGCTTTAGATACCTTTTATTCCTAGCTTCTAAACATATGTAATTTATGTTGATTGCTTCTAAGAATAAATGATGAGGGTAAAATATAAACTTTACACTTTGCGCGTAAATGAACTGTTTGGAGTGAGGAATCAATTCTCCCATAGACAGCAGAGGATAGACATTGTTACAACACAATGAACCCGTTCATTTTATTGAGACTTCACACTTTTGTTCTTGTCACCCGGTTCATCCTCTTCTTGTCTTGTTCTTTCCTTCATTCATTTTTGCTGATTTTTCCTGTTATGCTTTTTCATACCCTCAAAAACAAGGCTTCGTTCTCCTTACAAGAAACCTGTATAAAATGTTATATCAACAGAGAGTTAGCTTTTTTCATCTGTACAGGAATCTCTACAATAAAGAATTGATGTACAGATTTCTTGACTTTGATAACTTTTAACAATACAATTATTGTTGAATTGTGCAATGTCTGACTCCTTCACCTTTGTTTTCCTCCTTTTCTTAATGCTTTAAAAATGTGTAGGTTCAAGCCAAGGTTTTAGAATAACCCCTAACAATGATGATACTGCAAACATAGTGACAACACGAACTGATGGTTTCTCAGACACAGAGTCGCCCATGCAAATTCAGGTTTGTATCTTTTCAATGTTGGCTGGGATTTAGAGAAAGACAGAGACATAGACAGAGAGACACACACAGCCACAAGTCATAAATCTTAGGGCAGTTGAAGATTTTTATTTGAGAGTAGGAAAACTATTTTCTTCTTCTTCTTTGTCTTCTTCTTCTTCTTCTCCTCCTCCTTCTATTATTGTTTTTTTTTTATTTCAATTATTATTATTATTATTATTATTATTATTATTATTATTATTATTATTATTATTATTATTATTATTATTATTTTTAAATATCACTAAAGTTGACAGGTCTTGCATATAATTATATTTATAATTCAGCTTTTAGAATCAGGTTCTTCAGGGCACTTTTTGGATGAGGGAGGTATCTTGTCGCCAGAATGAATATCTGAGTGTGGGGTAGGGACAGGTTTAGAGTACATGTTCTGTTCAGTGTCAAGTTTACACTGAGTGCAGGGAATATTCCACTCATTTGTTAAGTTTGAAATTTGGTCCTTCCAATTGATGGGTTGAGCTATTCAAATTCGCTCCAGACTTCTTTTAGTTTCAATTATGGCTTCTTTTAGTTCATATTATGGAGGGTGTTATTATAGAGAAACAAATTTGTTGACCCAACGATAGTCATGGGTTTTTTGCCATCTGTAGCAAGAGGAAGAAAGATAAGTTGACTTGTTTTTCTGTAAATTTTATTGATAGTTTATTGTGGAATTCTGGTGAATGAAAAACCTATTTTAAACACAAAATTCAAACAATTTTGAAGCATCAATCATACTTTTTAGTCATAGTCACAGATTTATTTCTTATTTTTGAAAGCTAATCCTTAGGAAGTATATTTCTCAAATTTTGTGTATATGATCAAGTATGTGTTTGAAAGAATACTTTGACAAACAGTGGTTCAGAAGCCTATATGCTCCATTTACTAAATTAATTTGAACTCTGAAGGCATTTTAGGTTTATGTTTCATTCTTTGAATGTTGGTTGCTGAATGCACACTTTGTTTTTCGAGCAAATTTAGAGTTACTTTTATATATATATTTATATGTCTGTGTGTCTGTTGGTGTTTTTTTTTAACCTTCTCTTGAAAAGGGTTGGTTGGAGATGTGGTTTAAAGTCAGTAGTATTATTTTGCACTGAGAAGTTAGAGAAAAATATTTATTCATATTTTTCAAGTAGTTTTACAATGCATTGTTCAATAGTGAGGTTTAGAATGAAGAAAAATACAACAAGCAAACAAAAAAAAAAGCTATGAGAAAATTCTCGTTTTAAATGCCTGTTAGGCTGTTTCAATTAAATTCACAATTTGTGTATAATATGTGGATGTTTTAAATTGTTTGTCAGGTATCTGTTGAGGACAGGGGAGTTACTCCTTCCCAAAAGATCACCGGAACAGTTTATGTAACAGTGGGCACTCTTGCACCACAGTTTTACATGACTTCCTATGAGGGTCAAATCTATGAGAACTCTGCACAGCAAATGTAAGATTTTTTTTTGTTTTTCCAATAAACTCATTAACCTTGAAATGTTTCTTTTAAAAAAATACAAGTTATTTACATCTACAAGCTAATGGAAGAAATGAAGACATGCTTTGAAAGTGAAAATAAAAAGCAACACATTATATTACGATTAGGAATTTATAATAAGTAAAGATGCACTGGCAGCAAAATAGTACGTTATTATAATAATCTTTTTTTCTTACAAATTTATTAATTATATATATTTGGATCTTATGGAAACAAGGAGGGAAGCAAAAAAATAATCGGAAAAATATGAAGTATTTCATAAGGAAATCAGAAAAAAATATGATGAAGCAAAAGAAAAATTGATCATTGACAAGTGCAGAAACTTTAAACTATTCTGCAGAAGTATGCAGCAGACAATGTGTGAAAAGTTTGAAGAAATCTCTGAAAAGAAAACATACTCATCCACAGGATGCCTTAAGTTAAAAAATGTTAGCATCATTTTGAAAAAAGAAAAAATCAACTTTTCAAAAACCACAGAAAGGATTACAATGTCATGAAGCACAATTTTGCTGGTCCACCTATCATGAAAGATGAGATCTGGGTAGCAATAAGAAAGATGAAATTAGGCAAATAGGCTCAGACAGTATATTAGTGGAATTCTTAGAAGCACTTGAAGACTGTGGAATTGATAAGAGCGCAACATTACTCAATGAAATCAATGACACAGGTTAGATTCCACCAGACATCTCTAGATCTATATTTATTGCACTGTCAAATAAACCAGGTGCAACAGAGTGTGATTTGCAACAAATGATCAGTCTTTTGAGTCATATCACTAAAATACTTTTAAGAATCATCATGATGAGAGTCAGAAATAAATCAAACCAGAGATAGCTGATGAGCAATTTGGCTTTGTGGAGGGAAAGCACACAACAAATGCAATCTATACCCTTCCAACTATTATTGAACGAGCTCTGGAAGTAGAAAAAGATGTATATCTGTGCTTCATTCACTACACCAAGTCATTTCACAAAGTACGAGAAGATGAGAGAATCACACAACTAAATCAGTTGAAGATAGATGGAAAAGACCCACGAATGATCAACAACATGTGCTGGAACAAACAGCAGCAATGCAAGTTGATAGGGAAATCAGCTCATTTAAAAAAATAAAACGTGGTGTCAGACGAAGATGTGTACTTTCTCTAGAACTTTTCTCTCTATACAGTGAAATTATTAAGCTAAACCTAGAATGATATCCAGGAATTAAAGTAGGAGGACACAAAGTAAACAACCTGAGATACGCTGATGACACTGTAATAATTGCAGAAAATGAAGAAGACTGGCAATTATTAGATGTCGTTGAAGGAGAAAGCAAAAAGAAAGGATTGGAATTGAATAGCAAAATGACCAAAGTAATGGTCATCAGTCAAAACCATGACTTTCCACAGATCAACATCTTTATCAATGGGAATAAACTGAAGGTAAGGGATCAATTCAAATACCTGGGTACTGTAATTTCAAGTGATGGACTCATCAAGGCTAAAATTGCATCAAGAATAGCACAAACAAAAAAGAATTTTCAGAGAATGAAATCAATACTAATCACACCTCTATTCAGACAAGAAGAAGTGCCCAGGAGTGCTATATCAAACATATTTTGATGTATGGATGCAAGGCCTGGACAATTTCAAAACAGGTACAAAAAAACAAGAGGCAACAGAAATGTGATTCCTTCGGAGAATGCTACGAATCTCAGGGACTGCAAAGAAATTAAATGAAACAGTGTTACAGAGAAATGGACACAAATAGAGCACTCATAAATAGAATACATAAATGCCAAGCATCCTTTTTTTGTCATGTGATGAGAAGAAAGAAACTAGAACATCTTGTGACAACTGGAATGATTGAGGATAAAATGCAGCAGAAGAAAACAATGTGAAAAGATGTTGGATGGACTAATAAAGTGGCTCAAAGTAGGAAGAGTTACAGAGGCATTGAAAGCAACGAGGTTAGAGATGTGTGAAAGGTCATGATCGCCTTTGCTTAAGAGCACAGCACCTGACTGATTGATGTAAGAATAATAATGAAAATTTATTGGTATAATATTTTGCTCTGAAATTTCATGAGAATGAAACTAAAAAGTCACAGATATTTTCACCTTAAGAGAATAAATCTGAGGGAGCTTTACATTTTCATTTAGATAAGATAGAGCTCTAGCAAATTTAAGCTCCTCGTTAATTGTCACTTTTTATCTTTATAGTATCAGAACATATAATCAATCTTTTTTCATTAATGGTCTCATTAAGACTCTAAGAAAGCCTTAAGGGATTGTAACAAATCATAGCTGCTATTTCAGTCATGACCTTTTTATCTGACAGTATTTTTATAAGACTAGAGTGGCAGTGTTTAAATATTCTTACGCATGTGAGCTTGAATTGACTTAAGAGTTGCTAATTTCCTTCAAGCTAGAGTTCCAGGAGTATTGAGTCACTTATGCTTGGCCTCTGCGGCAATTTAGTCTCAATATCTATATGGGCCTTATAGCTTTTTTGACACAAACAAACTGACAGAAATGCTCGAAACTAGTTTTCTTTACTTGTAGGTCTGCCATTTCGACACCTAGGTGAACAGCTTGTAGTGGTTGTCTGATTGTGAAAAGTACAAAATTTTTGTATGCAACTCCCTGTTGAACAGCCATTTATGAAAATCTCTGAACTAATGCCAGAAAAATTTCTATTTGTATTATGTATATAGAACTATATCATATATTACTAAATAATGATTCAATTCTATGGTAAATGCAACAACCTCTTAGTCAAAAGGTTTGGCTGATTGGTTGACTTGACAGGATAAATGAATATTTGAATGATTAGAAAATTACCATGAGTGTAAATTTAGTATATGAGGTATATCATTTTATTTTTTTTTCTTACTTAGAATATATATTTCACATATTACATTTTTTTTTCTAATCCTTTAATGAGCTTAACATTTTCTTTTCCTCCCTATTTTTTTCAGAGTCCAAATCAAGGATAAGAGTGTAGATTTGTTAATCCAGGTTATAAAGTTTCAGCCCAATAACGAGCTGTCATTTGAAGTGTCTGATAATAAATTTGAGATTATCCTGAATGCAGCTGAACCAAATCAGATTTCTCTGAGAAGCAAGGAAGTATGTAAAGAAAGCTCATTTACTTTTTTATTATAAAGCTTTCCATGACTTTATGGTTTATGTAAAAGTGCATCATATGTAAAAAACACTATCTGTTACAAAAAGCTTTGGGGGAAAATTAGAAAACTTCATACCAAGCTTTACTAGCATGAAAATGGCAATTTTATGCATCCCTGATTTACTTGTAAAATTATTCCGTCTTGTAATCTTTGTATTTGGCTTGAAAATATTTTTTTGATTCACTTATGAATTTATCATCAAATTTCATAAGATAACCCTTGGAAATGTTCTCTCCATAACAACTAATATGAAGATGATTGTGTCTTAAAATTTGGTTCATGAATCACTAACTCAATAAACGATTTTTGTTATGTAAAACTATTCTGCTGACTGGTCTTTTATTTCTCTCTCTCCTAAGGCATTTGATTTTGAGGCTGTGCCGTTTGTGCCACTGACAGTGACAGCTAAAGAAAGTGATACAAATTATCAGAGCACAGCCCAGGTGAAAATCAAGACTTTTGTACTTATAGACTACTAGATGGTTGGGAGCATTTTTTACTGTGATTTTAAAACTATACCCTAATTTCCTTTTAAGATGAAAGTCAGCTTTAGGGGCGTTTAATTCTACTTGAATGAAATCGTAACTGGTTATTATTTTTTCTTGAAAAAAAAAATCTCTTGGGTTTCTATAGCAATTATATATTTATAATCCTTTTTCTAGGGAAGAGATAATAATTAACAGTGAAATACTGATTGCTTACACAAGAGCAAAGTTTGTGTAATCATATCCTTTATTTTTAGCGGGAGAGGGAATGGAGTTCTTTAATGTTATATTATTAACTCTGCTTTATTTCACAGGTAACAGTAACTGTTATAGACGAAAATGACTCTGTCCCTAAGTTTCTTGGAAAATCACAGTATTTTGAGCAAGTTCCAGAAAATGAAGGTGCTGGCAAAGAAATCTTTACAGGTATTATTTTAATGATATAAATATATGTGTGGGCGACTGGGAAAACCCCTGACAATGGTCCCAAAATCAAAAGTGAGGTTTTAATGTTTCTAGATACTAGAAGCAATTCTGAGCATTTGGCTTTTTATTTCAAGTCTCAATTAGAAAAAAGTTATGCAGGTTTTTGTGAGACAGGGTAGCGAAAAGTCAGTTTTAAGGGAACGGGCTTTAAAGTTTCACGAAGCTATAAAATGCGTGTTTTTATGGAGCAGACAGACAATAAGTAACAAATAGCTCATGCAACACATGGAAATGCATGCAGAATAGACAAATACTGTTGTTCAAGCAGAAAACAATGTTGTTGTTTTTTACAGAACATGCATTTCATTGCTCACTATCTAGTTGGCGTCATTGTTGAGGTGACATTATTGGCAATACCTCATCCGCGTCCACACCCTTGATTTTGTGCTCTGGGATTTTTTTGGCTCGTTTAGATGGAACATGATCTGTCTCCTCATTTTCACCATCACTATCTATCTCCTCTGGTACTGGCTCACTGGGCAGAGGGGTGACAATATCCCGTTTGTCTTCTGCCACAAATGGTCGGATTTCCTTGTAAAGGTAGGCCTGTCTTTGTACACTGAGGCCAGGAGCCTGGACGATATCCGGCATTGTGTTCTGAGGTGGAAACAGCTTTGTAACATTGAGTCTCATTTTCTCAGCCTCAATGTTCTCTTTGATACAGATCACACCAGTGCCAAGTGGAAATGATGACTGGACTTGATACCTTTGATATGGCTGAAGTACCGGGAAAGATATTTCGTCCAGTCATAGGTGGGGACCTGAGTTGGGCCATTCTCTGATCGAACGAGTTTTCCAACATTCATGGCAGAAGGCAAGTTAACTACGTCCACAATATCATATAGACAGTAACTTTCGTGAGTCTGTATTTTCGCTTGATGAGGCCAAACCCACCGTCAGGATTGAATTTGGTGTGGCCAGCAACAAGGAAACTCAGGCGGATGGATTTATTTCTCTGCGTGAGGCATCTCCACATCAGATACCAGAGCATTTGGTTGTTCTTGTTCTGGCCTGCACAGTTATCAGCATGGAGATGCAGGTTGGTTTCTCCCAGGCTGTGGTTCTCCAGATAGTCATGCATCAGTGAGATGACAATATTGCCGCCTTTTCCAGTGTTGTGAGCCTCGTCAATCAGATAGTTCACCTGAACACCACAGCCTTCACTATTGGCTCCGAAGAGACCACACTTTCGGGGCGTTTTAAAAAAGATGGGGCCTGGTTGCTAGGGATCTGAGGGATAATGGACCTGCTGTGCAAAATCAAATGAGACGTGGTGAAGTCCGGGGAACGAGCAGGCGGGATAGCTTCCAAGCGGACGGTCAGCAGGTAACTGCTGCTTGACGGTTGCACATATCACCTGATAGTATGCCCGTTCCAGTTTGACAATGCGCAGGTGTTCCTGCAGCTCCTGTGAAGTGATCATCCTGTCCTCCTCCTTGTTGTAGTCACTTCTGATCTTGTAAGTTAGCTGTTGGCATGTCCAACATAGGTCGCTGGCAGGAGGCATGGTACATACGAAGGGCACCAAACTTTTCCAGAGGTGCTGGAAGGTCCGAAGAGAGACAGTTTTGCCTGCAGGTTCAGCATCCATTGAGGCTTTGTATTGGGCGTAGACAGTGGCTTTGTTCATGTCAGTCGGCAGAAGCTGGACATCAGACACCCAGTGTTTTGGGATTCTGCCAGGCAGTTGAATTGCATGAAGGGTTGCAAAATTCAGGATGAAATCGAAAACTACTTTCGTGTCCTTATACTCCAGGGCATCCTTGGGGAGCTTCTTGGTATTACCATGCACTCGGGGCTCCACACCATTTTCCTTATAACGCTTGATCATGTCTGTGATCTTGTCGTCACCTACACAGTGCAGATAACGGAAAAACTTCCGGCAGACATTGATGCCCCGGTGCTGATAATCTGTCCTGGAAGAATGTTGACTTTTTTTTTACTTTCGCGTCTGGCTTTCCATGTGAATGCCAACCTCAATTTTAGCCAGCAAAGCAATATCACGTTGCTCTGTGGTCAGTGCCAAATACTGGCGTCGACACTGTTCAATGTCCTCAGGGGAAAATTTCAGGTGACAAGGATTGTCAATGCAGATACAGAAAGATGCTGGAGGAGGATCAGGTTTAGTTGTGGCAGTTTTAGTTGGTTTGTCTGGACGTTGAAGTGGGGGGACGATTGCCTCGGCGAGGTCAGTTGTTACAGGCTCATTAACAACAGTGTTTGAGTTCTGCTCGTCGGTGTCCAAAGAAGGCACCTTTACATCAAAGTTGTCCAGGTCTGAAACGACAAAATTAAGCGATCGTTTAACAGTTTACATCAAGTTTCATAGTCTAAGATACGTTTTTCTGAACATGAGAGCCTTAATTCTAAATCTAGATCTAATTCATTTTACCAATCAACAATTAAACAATGACACAAGTCAACATACTAGAATAACATCAGTGTATCAGTCGCTCGTAGCACAACCACTGACTGTCTCGACCTAGATCTAGTTGTAGTAATAGTGTAAGCCTTTGCGGCCCTAATAAAGTAGATTTAGACGTAGATGTTGTAACTGACTAGTTATTTAATTAATATTAGGCATATCAAGATTCAGCTCTAGATCTAGGATTAATCTAAAGAATAAGGAAACAGTATAGATCTAGATCTAAATCTAGATCTAGACCTGTGTTTACATCGAGGGAGATGCAGATTTGGAAGGGAAAAAGAAGAAGGCAGAGAGGCTTAAAAACTGTTCAATGAACAAAAAATATCTCACCTTCGTCACTTTCATCAGCATCACTGAATTCATCAAGATCAAGATCATTTCTTGGTCCAAAATATCCATTTACAATTTCAAAGAAAGCATCAGAATCCGCTGCGTTTAGATTCAACAATCGAGCAACATCAGCATCACTTGGGCTCGCCATCTTGACTTCTTGTGGAACCGAAAACGAAATTCCCGCACGCTAAAAATGTCCTATATTAAAACTTTTTTTTACAAAGTCTAAATCATAACTACTAATTTTTATTTGTAAAAATAAATATTCTTTACGATGAATAAACAAAGTGTTGCTTTTTATGTCAATTTAGGCCGAAAAAAGGGGCTAAAAGTTGACTTTTTTCAATCAACGGTCTGACACAGGTCAAGTGTACAAACAGGTTGCGCACTCCTTTTGCAAGAAATGTATTTATGCGCAGTATCGTTCACGGTTATCTAGCAAGAAAGACCTTTCCTCTGATACATTACATGATATCATAGGGATTACAATGCAAGCGTCGGAATGCGATTGATTGTTGACCATCATCATTAGAAAATGCACAGTCCGTTGTGCTTGGAGTTCGATCTCGGCACGCAAAACTGAGTCGAAGTGACCTCCAATTTAATTAAAATACTTTAATCCCGAGTTCATCAATGAAGCTTGGTGGAAACGAAAGAGAAATGAATGATGAATACAAATCAGATAAAATCTCAAATTCGATACCAAAGTTTTTTTTAATGTTATTTCACTTCAAACCGCTGTAGCGCATAAATGAGCCGTGCGACTTGTCTCGGGTTTTCCCAGTCGCCCACACACACACATATATATATAGTTGGTTAGTTAGTTAGTTGCACTTATATGAGTGTCAAGCATTCAAGTCATTTAAAAAAAAAAAAACTGATCGAGGGATAATTATACAGTCCAAATAATTGCAAGCCTTAATGTTGAACTTGTGGTAAATCTGTGAAGGAAGAAAAAAATATGTAGTTTTCCATATGACATAAAGAATTCTATAATCTATGTAAGAAATCTGAAGGACATTACAAGGTTCAGTCTTTTTGTTTTGCTGGGGCATTTTATGATAATAGTAAATTTGATAGTTGACATAGTAAATATCCCCATTTGAGAGAAATATCCTATTGTATAACTCTTTACATCCATTCCCACGATCACAGTCTGGGCATTATTTGAAAGTTGATATATAACAAGGTTTAAAATATTTTGGAAAGAATAAATAAGGAAAGGCAAAAAACAAAATGGCTCTCTCTCTTTCTTAGTGTCTGCTTTCGTACCTATAACATTGGAGGCGAAATAGTGTTCTGTGCATTGTTTGCCTATGGAATGATGCTGTAAACTTATTGATAAGTAAAAAACTGTGAGACCAAATATGTTAAATTAATATGAATTTGGTTGAGCAAATAATTTTTTCTCTGATTAAAGCCATATTAGAAGCCTAACATACAGTTGCTAAGAATTTTGTTCCATTTTATGTCCCCAATCTTTAACTGTATTTTTCTCTCTTTTTAAAAAAATCTTACTCTCTCTTGATCCCCTTCTTTAAACAGCTGTAACTCTGTTTGGAATTCAAATAATTTAAAATGTTTTTCACAATTTTAAAGCTTAGTTTTAAACCTTTCCAATGGTATCAATGCGTCAATGCCTGTAAATCTAGCAGAACTTATAATTTTATGATATATATATATATGTATATATACTAATATATATATATATATATATATATATATATATATATATATATATATATATATATATATATATATATATATATGTATATGTATATAGATGTAGAATGTTATCAACCTTGTTACATTAAAAATCTCAACTCCATTTGAAATTTATTTCAAAGTCTTCATCTTCTGAAGAGGCCATGATCCAATACATTTTAGAATGTTATGTAACATTAGTTAGGAGTTGCACTAAAAGAAGCAGTAACTTATTTTGGTTTGCTTTCAAAGTTCTTCCTTAGCCATCTTTTGATAATTGGAAATCAATGTGATTTATTTTTTCTTTTTCTTCCTAAAGATTTTATTTATATTTGGATTTTGAAGCATAACTGATGTGGAATGAAATAAATGTTTTAATTGATACCTGTGCTTATCATATAATTATTTTGTGTCTTTCCAACCTCTCACTTTCAAATTTCAGTGACAGCTACAGATGCAGATTCTGGTTCAAATGGAGAAATCACATTCTCTATAAAGGGCACTAGTGCTTTTGAGATAGAAACAAAGCCACCCTCTAACATAGAAAAATATTATACGGGCACGGTCAAAGTAAAAAAGTGAGTCTATTTTACAAGTATTTGAAGTTTATGTTTTTCTGGTACTGAATGAAAATATATCAATTTAATTTTTCAATAACTAATTGCTACTGTATTCAATGGAAATGCATATTTAATGAATATCAGACTAAAGAAAAAAGTAAATTATCTTTCATTGTAAATACATTTAATCCTATGTGTGGTACAATATTTGATTTTTATGCAATAAATATCTTTATTGAGGTGATTTAATAGAAACGGCTGGGTGCATACCTCAATTTTTTTCTTCTAATCATTCCTTGGTCAAATATACTTCTTTTATGCTGTTCAAAACTATGCAGATCATATTTTTAAATTTGACAACCTTGTGAAAGGTTTTATGACTGTATCATATATTTCATAAAGGTCATATACCAAGAAAGCACATAAAAAAAATGCAGTTTTCTTATACTGTAGTCATAACAAATAACTTTTTAGTTATGTACTTCCTCCAGACTTAAAATCACATATTTCCAATAGAAGCAAATGTGTTATATAAGCAGATTAATGAGAATGAGCAAAGTATGAGGAATAAAAGGATTAGGATGTTAGCAACTCTTGTTATGAATTAAGTGTGTCATAGGAAGTTAATTGCTTGATCATGAGGAGAAGATTGATGATAAGAACAAAATATATTGTATTATCAAGTTTACGTGGTAAATTGTATAACATATTGATGGAGACCAAGTGATTATATCGGCACATTTGATTATTGAAATTATAAACAGGGTCCATGACTAGAAGCTAAATCATTTAACGGAGGGGGGGGTCCTAAATATGAGTATATGGGGTCAGATATTCGACTACCTTTTTTCAGTTTCTTCGGTCAGTTCAACCATTTCTGTAAACAAGGCAACCACGGAAGAGTAGTTTTGGACTTGATTTTCATTCTAAATCGATGTTTTCCGTGAACATATCAATCAAAAACATCCTAGTTATGCCCCTAATTGTGCAAAATTGATTATAAAAAAGACCTAAATCATCGATTCATTTTGAACAGTTACAGCGGTTTTCTGTCGGATTTTTTGGTATCGGTCGATTCCACTACTTTAGAAGGTCAAGTACATATACCCACTAGTTCCCTGATTCTCACGGGTTTGAAGTATTTGTTCATGAAGCATAGTATAGTACTTCTGTATCATGTGCTTGTCTGACCTCGTTAGTTCAGGCATGTAAACAGTAAAGGTCATCACGTCGCGTTGATAGTGTCACTGCATGATCACGCACTCCTTTGATTGCTAGCACTGTGCGAGGTCGTATGTCAGCTGACAAACTGCTCTCTGATTTGCAGGTTACAGGTGAAGAGTTCAGATTTGTATACCTCTGCGCCCTAACAGATATATTCTATCCATCCCGTTTCTACAGATTACGCTCTTCTACAGTTTATTTTCCACATCTTTTTTGGAATATTTTATTTTATACATATTTTCGTGTTTAGTTCTTGAATAAGAAAGACGAAAATGCCGAAAAAAGAAGTTTCAGCATCAGCAGAAACATTTGGAGGAAGCGAGAGCTCAACGATGGACACATATAGAAGGGGTAAATATGGTGTTACTGGAAAAGCTCTTGACAGGATTATTTTAGATCGCTCTCGTAGAAGCACAGTTTATTGTTGTTTGATTGATCTTGCAAAATGAATACAATTGATAAATTGATCTTAAGTAACAAAGTGGAAAAAAAATTAAATAAATGGAGCACTTTATTCATGAGAAAATAAATTGTTTTAGCTCTTCTGGTTATTTTATAGATAGCAACTAATAATGATATTTTACTTGGGTTTTTTTTTATTTGACACATTTTTTTCGGAGACTTCTTTAATTTTCTTTTACGTTGTGAGTGTAGTTGACTCTTTTTTTTTCTCTTTTACCTTATTATCTTCACCGTTGAAGTTATGTATTGATTTATTTCCAGGACCTACTCGATGAGCCTGATTTCCCACCACCCACTGTAAGGGATTCGCCTCTGGAGCAACCACAACAATCTACAGAGCAATCAGGCACGTCCACGCTTACAGAGGAAGCACGCCCTTCCACATCAAGAGCACCATGCACTCCACCTCCTCGCCAAGATCGTCTAATTATTCCCCTGTCATCGCCTTTGCCTGCCTCCCCAGAAGAGGAAATTCCTCTAACCAGAAGCCAGAAGAAGCTGGCCTTTTTTCAAGGGCAAAACGTCGAGGAGCTTAGTGATGTAAAGCGGACTATTGTGGAACTGCCGCAGATCAACAAACTGCTGCAAGACCTCAGGTGCCATGAGTGCTTGAGCGATGAAGGGTTGAAGCTGCAGACACCCACTCGCTATGGACTGGCAGTCAAAATTGAAGCTGTCTGCAATGGATGTGGCATGTTGCTTTCTAACCAGTTCACATCGGCTCGAAATGCAACGTCTCCCAGCCACACGAAGCCATTTGTAACCAACAAAGCCACCGTAACGGCATCCCTCTTGTCAGGCATGGGCCGTTATTCTTTCAACAATTTTTATGAGTCTCTTGAGATGCCTGGTCTACACCAGAAGACATTCAACAACATTGCCAAGAGACTTTACAGCCAAAATGAAAGACTGGCAGACCAGGTATTCTCCAAAGCAGCAACTTTTGTCCGCAGGGAGCATATTAGACAATATGCTCTTGATGTAGGTGATGAGGATATTATTGACTTATCTGTAAGCTTTGACGGCTCATGGCTGACAATAGGTCACAAATCTCTGATTGGCATAGGATGTGTGATGGACATCCTCACAGGTCTCATCTGGATGGGCATGTTTGCAGTCTACACTGCCACATATGTGCACAAAGTGATGCATTCGTAAAGAGGGAGATGCTGCATCGCTATGAACGCTGGCGACAAGAGCACATAGCAAGCGGCGAATGCATCATTAATTTTGAGGGCACATCGGAGCTGATTGGAGGTAAAGGCGGCAGAAGTGCTTTGGAGTCGATCCTTCCAGCGCCACAAGATGCGCTACACCACCATGGTCAGCGGCAGAGACTCCAAGGCGCAAACAAAACTCCTTGAATTACAACCGTATGGCCCCGATGAGGTTATAGACAAGGAGGACTGCATCAACCATGTGGGAAAGAGACTGAGTGCTGCTCTCCGCAACCTCGTTTCTGACTGCAAAAAAGAGAGGGGTCACGTTAGGAGGGCGAGGTCGTGGCTGTCTGACTGCAGAATCCATTCGGAAGCTGCAGATGTACTACAGCAGAGCCATCAGACGAGCCAAGACTGCAGAGGAGATGAGGCGGAACATTCTGGCGAGTGTTTATCATGGATACTTGACAGATGACCTGCCTCAGCACCAGTTCTGTGTCCCAGGTCCCGACTCATGGTGCTTTTTCAAGAGATCCATCGGGGAGCACTTCTACCCTACTGAGCATCGCAAAAGGGTCCACACCCCACTAAACTACGATCTGCTGCACCGATATCTGAAGCCAATATATGACAGGCTCGCTTCACTGCAGCTGTTGAGGAAGTGTGAGCTCAAGACCACACAGAATCTAAATGAAAGTTTTCACCATTCTGCGTGGTCTAGGTGTTCTAAGAAAAATTTTCATTCTTTGAAAAGAGTGGAGTTTGCTCTGATATCGGCTGCAGCAGAATTCAACAGCGGGTCATTTGGACTGAAGACAGTGAAACAATCCCTCGGACTTCGCGAAGGAGAACATGGCCAAAGGCTGGGCGCAGCCACACTAAAAAAGAGGCTTTACAAAAGCACTCTGGTGGAGCAGAAGAAGGCCAAAAAAAGGAAAAAGATGACTGCTGCAGCCAGAGAGAAGGCGAGACTGGAAAAGGAGGCTGAGGAGGGAAAAAAAAGTGTCTCAGGACCCGCCCCCCCACCCCTCTTAAGTGACATGCAGGATATCGTCTTCGAGCATGCGAGGAAGACAAGCAAATACATTAAAACAATAAAAAGTTTATTTCGGCTAGAGTCATTCATTCAACAACATTTAAACGCACAGAATGCTGAGACACTTAGATTCTTAGATGACTAGAGCAAAAGAAATACGAGGGCAGGCTGATAATTAAGTTCCGTTTGCTAATAACTAGGTCAATTTTCGTCACATCGACCTAAAATTTCATACATATCCTCTCGAACCATTTTTCTAGACTTAACTATAACAACAAGTTTGTGTGACGTCATTCGTGCTCATAATGCAGTGACGCGCAACACATGATGTGGTAGTCATGTTTATGAGACAATGGCGACTTCCAATGACCTTCTCATCAAACAGCGCTCTGTTATCGAGTTTTTGGCAGCTGAGGGATGTTCTGCTGCAAACATTCATGCAAGAATGAAGACAGTTTATGGTGAAATGTGCATTTCAGACTGTGCAGTTCGCAAATGGGTGAGAATTTTTAAAGGGGAAGACCCCAGAGAGACAATTCTGCGTGATCGAAAGCGTTCGGTTAGGCCCCTTTCCGCATCGGACACGGCTCATCGAGAAAAAGTTGACTGCATGATTAGAGCTAATCGAAGGGTCAAACAAAAGGAAATTGCAGATGAATTAGGCATTTCGAAAGAACGAGTGCACCATATCGCCACAACTGTACTGGGTTACCGAAAAGTCTCTGCCCGTTGGGTCCCAAGACAGCTCACTGTAGAGATGAAAGCGCAGAGAAAGGACATGTGTACTCAACTCTTAGAGCGTTACAATGCAGAAGGAGAAGCATTTCTGCAACGCATTGTGACTGGAGACGAATCCTGGTTCCACCACTACGATCCAGAATGTAAAGCCCAATCGATGGAGTATAGGCACAAAACTTCTCCAAGTCCAAGGAAGTTCAAGGTTGTTGCCTCTGCAAGAAAGGTCTTGTTCACCGTTTTCTGGGACATGGAGGGAGTGGTCCACATGGAATTTCTGGAGCAAGGGCAAACTGTGAACTCTGAGCGATATATTTCAACACTCCGAGCTCTCAAACTCCGACTCAGACGTATTCGGCGTGATAAGGACTCAATCCTGCAACACGACAATGCGCGCCCGCACACCAGTCGCCAAACTCAGGACGCCTTAAGGCAGCTGGAACTTACGACCCTACCTCACCCTGCATACAGCCCCGATCTTGCCCCCTCTGACTATTATTTGTTTCCCCAACTCAAGAAGTACCTGAAGGGCCATCACTATGACAATGATGAGGAAGTTATCGCAGATGTTCGCAGATGGTGCCGTGGACAGCCGTCTGAATTCTTCGCTGACGGCGTGAGCCAACTAGTGAAACGTTGGAGGCGGTGTGTTGATCGCGACGGTGACTACATCGAAAAATAGAGTGCTAAGTATGTAGCTGAGATATTAAGCTTTCGTTTGACGTATTGTTTATGTATATGCTGTGAAAAATTAAAAAGTTATGATTAAACGGAACTTAATTATCAGCCTGCCCTCGTAAATCATTTGTTAGCATTTTTTTCCCCACATTTGATTTATCCGTCCACCACATATGGTGCTTATGTAATCCACTGCAAGTACCAAGTATTGCACAACATGATTTGAATAAAAAAAAAGATTATAAGTGAAAAAAATATCCGAAGTAGGATGCTCATTATTCATACAACCTCTATTAGTTCATCTTTTCACTGATCTGAACTGTTTCTTTTGTGGATGGTAGGGCAACATATTTATTTAAAAATTTCAAAATGTGAGGATATATCCATGGCTGTCTGCAAGTGGATCACATTGATAGAGTCTACCAGGTTATGACCCGTGTACTTTCACCCTATCAAAATGTCTGTAGATCAATGCAACACTAAATATAACTTCACAAATGCTTTAATTAAAGCTCTAACAATCGAATTTTTTAACCTTGACTGCTTTAAAACTTGATTTTTATGAAAGAAAAAAAATTCATTAAAAAGGCAGAACGACATTTTTTTTCCAAAATTTTCACATGTTACACTGATAAATAGTGCTTTCAAAAATACTTTCATTTAGATGATTTAATGAAAAAACCTTAAAGATATAGCTGCTTAATGTCCAAATCATAGACAGCTAGAATGTGCAAAGTGCTATCAAGCTCCCTCCCCCTCCTCCCCATTTCACCCATAATTGACCTTTGTGAATTTCACCATTGTGCTGCCATGACAACTATCTCTCTTTTTCACTGATTTGGAAGATATTTAAAAGAAAATTGCTGAAATCAGAAACAAGGGCAATTGGTTCTTCTTCCAAAGTTGTTCCTGCCTCAGAGGCTGTCTTTTTGCCCCTGATGATACATTCCCTCCTACTTCCTATGCATCAGTTTCTGCCTCGCTCTTTTTTTTCATTAGGGATCCAAGCCCCTAAATATATCCCACTTCTTCATCTCCATAGCCTATTTCACTGCAAGCGAGTTTTATGTCTCTTGCTCCCTCTCTTTGATCCCATTCTTTACTAAAACGTTTTGTCTGTTACCCCTATTTTTCTATTTCTATATATTTTAGTATTAAGCTATATCAGTGAGTGAATCTGTTAACATATCTGTATTTTGTAGTTAGTTTTCCAATCTTTTGTGTTAATATTGTTTGAAGTTTGTCATTCCCAGCACAGTCTATAGTAACATTTATAATTCTAAGTTTGGAGAGTTTAGACGAATCCGGAGGGATTACATTGCCTAGTCAGTACTATTCTCCTTCGCACCTTTGCAAATAGCTGTGGTTTCTCTTTCATACATTCAGTACATTGGTTTGTAAATTTAAAACTCTCAGGCTAGTCATTGATAGTCAGTTGCTCATCAAAGGATGCTCAGAAAGCTTCTCTGTATCTGGCCTATTTCATTCACTACTCTTTCAAATATTGTAATTACAAGTTTCCTTCATTGGGCGCACTGCATGTCAAGAAAGACATTCCATGTAAAACTGTTCATTGGACATTATAGATCAAGATCTACACATTCTTCAATCTGGGCAACAGCTAAGAAGCTAGGCTCAAATGCATTGTTATTATGTTATGCATCCAGTTTTTTAATAAAAGTAATCCTGATTTATAATCTTGTTAACTTGTTTGGAAAACTTTATCATGTTAATTGCAAATGTTTAAACATGTTTGTTATCAAGAGAAAAAAAACTATTTCAAGGTAATTTTCATATTTGAATTCCCCCACTTCCTTTGAGCCATCCAAAGGCTCAACAAAAGCATTGTATCTTTCTAATTCCTCCTTGAAAATATAGCAATCTTGGTACAGGTTTCCTGCATTTTTTGGCTCCTCATTCTCATTTGATTGCATTATTCATCCCACTTAATTCATTTTTGTATTTTCCTGTAGTGTGAATGAACTTGACTATGAAAAATTGGATGGAGACAACATTCGAGCAATTGAGTTTTCAATCATAGCTACAGATGGAGACAGTGTGGCACCAAAATCCAGCTCTGTCATGGCTAGTGTTACAGTCAATAATGTCAATGACAATGATCCTACAATTGAAAAAAGGTAGTGCATCCCTCTTAGTTTAAAAACCAATTTCTGTCACTTTCTCAGCATGTTCAACTATTTTTTTCCAGTAGTATTTTTTTTATAGTCCTTGCATTCTGTTTTACAATTATAGAAAAATTTTAAGACTTTTAGAACTCTGATTCACTAGGCATTCTGTTCAAATTAAACTCTTTTGTGATTCAATTCTTTACAGTTATTTCTTTTGGTGGTTTTGGTGTCATATTATTTAGTCTGAGAAGAAATTTAAAAAAATGTCCTTTTTTTTTTTTCATTTAATTTTCCAGCTAAATATTCTGGTTTGCCATATCTCAGATATTATCATGTGGAAATTGATACGAAAAGTATGAAAGAATAATTTTAAACAGTTCTATGTGATTGCTGGTGAAAATTGAATTGAGCATTTGTGTTATTAAGAGGCTGATTGGGTGTAGATGCCATTTGTTATTTTAAGAGTGTGTAACTTACTTTTATCCTCTTACATTGTACAGTAATGACGGTTTGGAACTTTCATTTTTTTCATACATTAGGCTTCAATGATTTTTTTTTTAATTTGTATTTGTAGTAGTCTGAAAATCAGTGTGTCAAGCTCTGCCAAGAGAGGTGACATTGTATCTATCCTTGGTGCTTCTGATCTTGATGGTGACAACATTCAATTTTCCCTTCAAGGTACTTCATGCATTATAATGATGATTCTTGAGTGATCTAAAATATGAAAGTGAACAAGTCTCTTGATTGCTCTTATTTCAGAAATGATATTAAGTATTGGGTACTGTATTTACCTATGGAATCTTGTTAGATATCAGTCCTTTCCCATGAAAAAAAATTGCTTCTCAGGATATTGGAAAAAAAACCCAGCTTCCTTGACATGCATTCATGGAATTAAAGATATCCTGTGCTAACACTGCAAAACAACTGTCTCTTTGTCACATATATCCTCTGAGAAAAAGTATTCATATGATATTTTCTTTCTGGATGAATTGAACTGAATTGTGAAGAGCTGCTTTCATTTTAGAAATGCCTATTGATATAGGCTCTTCAGTGTTGAAAATACAAAATGTCAAATTTTTACCAACATGGTTAAGCGTATGTTCCAAAAATTATTTAAAGTACATAATTCAGATAACTTCAGCATATGTTCTATTTAAAACCATATGATCTTGCAAAACAATAACATTTTAAATAGAAAGACAATCATGTGATGCAATTCATAATAATCTGTTTTTTGTACTTTCATAATTTTTGTCTCACAGGTTCACAAACCTCAAGTTCAGATATTTTTATCATTGAAAAGGAGTCTGGGAAATTAAGCTTGGCAAGGAATATTCCTCAGGATCAGGATACATTTCAGCTTAATATAGTGACTTTTGATGATGGAAGTTGCTGTGGATCTCTGTGAGTCATACAACAAAACTGTGTGAAAAACACCTCATATTCAAAATCGAGTCACTCTTGTCACTTATCGATTCTGAAGTGGGGTAAAGATGTTTGCCTTTCTTGTTTTTTTCGAGAGAATCACCAATGCCAAAAATAAAAAAAAAGATGCGAGATTTTTTGTGTATGTTTCTCATTTTTCATAACAGGAAAGCACCGAACTACATATTTTAGAACATTCGACTTTTACTTTTAAAGAATTCCTTTAAGGTAACCCTTTGTCCATATTTCTATGGAATATTGCAACTCACTTAGTACCTATTGAAAGTGCGACTCCTATATCACCTGTTGACAGAGCAACTTTGTGTATGCCAATTTCATTCTTGGCACTGGTTTTCAAGTTTAACAATTTTAAAGTGGTATAAGCATTGTGTTTAAATAAAAGGATAGAATCCATAATGATGAATTTAAAAACAGCTTTTTTTCAGGACATGAATAATTTATTTTGGAAAATCTCTCTCTTTCTCTCTCTCTCTCTCTCTCTCTCTCTCTCTCTCTCTCTCTCTCTCTCTCTCTCTCTCTCTCTCTCTCTCTCTCTCTCTCTCTCTCTCTCTTTCTCTCTCTCTCTCTTTCTCTCTCTCTCCGTCCCTCTCTCTCACTCTCTCTCTCTTTTACCTCTCTTCCCCTCTCACTCTATCTCTCTCCCTCTCACTCTTTATCTCTCTCTTTATCACTTTCTCTCTCTCTCTCTCTATAACTAGTGATACAGCAAATTTAAAAACTCAGGACGCCATTACCAAGGGACATCTCTTGCGCAACTGTTTTGAATTGGACACAGAAACGATCAGTCAGACTTATTTTCTCACTCCCCTGACTCTCTTTGTATTTTTTTCTGCCTGTGTTTAGCTTTGTCCAAGGCCATATCATACATTTGCAATACAGAACTTGGATGAGTCATAATCAGTGATTGCTATAGAGCATGCACTAGTCATTATGAAAGTATGAACTGTCTTGTAAATGGAGCTTATGTGAAACGAAAGTTACTGTGATTAAAGGCGTGTAATTTATACAGCAAAAATTTGGGAAGATCCTATTAGCATGCTTGAGCCTGAAATTAGTTTTTATAACGACTTGTTTAAAGCTGGCACGGAATGTGCTAGTGGTGGTGGTAGTGATAGTGGTAGTGGTAGTGGCAGTGGTAGTAGTGGTAGTGGTAGTGGTAGTGGTAGTGGTAGTGGCAGTGGTAGTAGTAGTGGTGGTAGTAGTAGTGGTAGTAGTAGTAGTAGTAGTAGTAGTAGTAGTAGTAGTAGTAGTAGTAGTAGTAGTAGTAGTAGTAGTAGTGGTCGTGGTAGTGGCAGTGGTAGTAGTAGTGGTGGTAGTAGTAGTGGTAGTAGTAGTAGTAGTTGTAGTAGTAGTAGTAGTAGTAGTAGTGGTAGTGGTAGTGGCAGTGGTAGTAGTAGTGGTGGTAGTAGTAGTGGTGGTAGTAGTAGTAGTAGTAGTAGTAGTAGTAGTAGTAGTAGTGGTCATGGTCGTGGTCGTGGTCGTGGTAGTGGTAGTGGTAGTAGTAGTAGTAGTAGTAGTAGTAGTAGTAGTAGTAGTAGTAGTAGTAGTAGTAGTAGTAGTAGTAGTAGTAGTAGTAGTAGTAGTAGTAGTAGTAGTAGTAGTAGTAGTAGTAGTGGTAGTTATGAGAGAAAGAGAGACAGACTGAGAGTATGGTGCAAGGGAGAGACAGGGAGAGAGTCAGTCATTAGCTTTAAGAGGAACTAATCGGACAATTTTGGAGTTTGATGGATGGACAGACTTAAGTTAATTAAAAATTGCGCAGGATTAATGAATTTTTATCCCTTTTACCTGTTGCAATAGGAAAATAAAATCAAAATCGGTGATAATTTTACACATGCAATTGCTCACACAATCATTTGGCATTCTTAGCTTGTAATTAAAGGCAATCAGAGAGGCATTGGCTATTGCAGTGATAAAAACATTACCAAACAAAAAAATATACAATTTATATACAAGTCATCTATGGCTATTTTTTTGTAATTGATTTTCACAATAGCTATGAATCTAGGCGAAGGTAGACCTGCAAAAAAAAAGCCAATTGGTGTTTTGCGTCTTAATGAATACTTTGCCGTCTCAATGCTGTAAAAGACATTATGAGAGGCGTCACGAAAGTAAAATTTCAACATGCCCCTAGTGGTGTCCCAAATAGCTGCCATTTGGAATGATTTTTTTCCCTTTCCCTCTTGTTTTATACAAGATCTTCACGTACATCTACAACTCAAGTGACTGTAAATGTGGAGGATGGCAACAAATATAAACCAGAGTTTATCAATTGCAATGACTACAACAAAGCTAACGTTGAAGAGAATGCTCCAGCCGGTACCTCAGTAGTTCAGGTAAATTTTCTTTACTTGATACTATTCATCTTACAAATGTGTGAAATTTGGGCTGACTTTTAAAGATGGCCGGTTTATGCTTGGGTTCAGCCTACAGTTTTTTTTAAATGTCCCCCGCTGCCGATTTTTTTTTTTAAGTAAGTTTATTTTCTTATTTTATTTGCTTACAAATTAACCCCTCTTGAAGAACAAACATAAGTCCAGGGAACTTATCAATGAAGAAGAGGGCAACATTACAGAGGAAAGGGGTGTGGAATTGTATGAAAATGTATCTGAACACCTAGGTCTGGGCACAAGGAGTTGAAGATCTTTAGTGAGACCTAGATGGAAATACCACCTTGAATTCAAAGGCTGAACCTGGCTAAACAGAAGCCTTTGGGATTTTATTTTATACACTATATTCATTTTCAAAGGAATTTTTTTTCTTTTCATTTTTTTTTACATTAAATACGTAAATTATTTAAAATATGAAAAAAAAAAATGTCTTCATCTGATTGTTTAAAAGTATTGCACATCACATAAACATCATATTGAAGAAAAGGAAAAATATAAAAGAGAACAACAAACAAATCAAACTAAATTAAATAAATCAACCCTATCTTTCCAGAACATGTACTATCACATGCACACACCATGTACCATTCAGTCTATCACTTTAATGTTATGCAAAGTCAGAAAGTCAATGAACTACTTTGACTATTTTTTAATAAGGGAAAAGAAAAAAAAAGGGAAGGGAGCGATCACTAAAAAATTGAATAACTGCACTGAAATATTCTGTAAAACCAATAAATAGTGCTTATTTAATAGGTTGTTCTGAGCTATAAAAAGCATTAAATATTTTTAGATAACTATACTTTTGAAATTTGAGTTTGTGCATCATAATATGTGAAGCACCATCCCATCACTATCTTACAACAGTGGATGATTTTGTTAAATGAAAATCTAAGACTGGTGATAGGCAGAGATCAAAAGTTTTGTTTGATTTATACCAGCAGCTTGAAAAAATCCAATTAAATTTGTAGGACATTGCCACAGACATAGTTAGAATGCTCTGGCTATCAACAAGTACATAACTAATTTACTTTTTTTAAAAACATAGTAGTCTCAATCAGGGTGATTATCTTTACTAGCCCAAGGGTTATACTGGCCACTCTAAATAACCAAACATGTGGAAAAAAACTGTGCCCATGCTGTTAGTATGACTTTGACAGCAGTAGCATATGCCTGAAGATTAAGGCTGTTATAAGAGACATTTCATAGAGCACCTTGTGTTCATACAAATCTTGAAGTGTTTTAAATTGATCAAAATGCAAAGGCAAATGCAGAAAAACACAAAAGATACTCTGAGAGAAATCGCAATTGCTTTCTTGATATTTTGGCAAAAGTGATGTGACTTGGACAGTGCCTGAAACCAAGTAAGTTTCATTGACAATTTTTAACAGAAATTTATGTCGTTAAATATGATTGAAAGATACAATCATTTATTTTTATCTCTTTGATAGAAAGATTTTTTTTATAAAGGTAGAGAAAGAATACCAATTATCTCCCCTCACTATAATTTAGACACAGTCTATGTGGAAATTTTCTTTTATAATTTATGGGTTAAAAAAAGGCCTTTGAAACCATGCTTGTATTGTCCTGTTCCGTTCTTTTTTCTGTTATTTGCTCCTGTGTGAATGTATTTTTGTACACCAGTACCTTGTTTAACCTATTTGACTCACGTAAGTCTGAGAATACCTATGTTTCAAGTTTCATGGACTGTGCTGCAGACAGACATTTTAGGGGTGTGAGAGTAATTCACAATTTTTTATAGACAGTGATGTAGTAAAATTTTGAGTTTATTTCAATGTGTTTTGTTTAGGTGATTGTTTCATTATGTAGATTTTTTTATCTAGAAATATTTTTTGCATGATTTTAAGGAAAAAATGAAGATAAAAAGATGTATTGATGAATAGTTACATAAAGTGTGTAGTTTTATAATACTTCATGAGAATATTGCAACTATAATGAATTAGTGGAAGTCAAACTCAGAAAAAAAAATCTTTTAAGCCTTGCAAAATAAAAGTGAAATTTTTCATTTATATATTTGTTAACAGGTGTCAGCTCAGGATAATGATCGCGGAGAAAATAAGAAAGTCATCTACAAGATTTTTATCAACCCAAATAAACAACCTTTACAAATTAATCCAGACACAGGTCTTATTACTGTTCTGAATCCAAGTGACATTGTGCGAAGACGAGGCGAAGATCCATACATTCAGGTCAGGTATTATTTAATTACTTAAGTTGTAATTTTCCGGCCTCTAATGGCTAAGTCTGTTTGTGTGACGTAGTAATACTGGTTTTCATTTGAACCTAAATGTAATAAATGGCTAGCAACACTTAGTTTATTGTCATTTTTTAGCAAATGATGTTAAAAGTGTGGAGGATAACATGATAAAGACACTCATACCCATACAAACACATATAAACACATATTTAAAAGGACATAAATTTTTATCCTTATATTAAAACAAAACTTGTGATCACCACATATCATTCAAAAGCCTAGTTTGTTCATCTTGAGGGACTTTTCTTTTTATATTCAGTACCCATTTATGATAAGATCTGCAGATTAGCTTGAATGTGTCAAAGTGCCTTCAAGTTTGGTCTGTAGTATAAAATATTTAGCTTTCCCAGGTCCCCTTTTATTTTGAGGCTTCTTAACATTGCATTTGGCTGGAGTGATAAACTTGTTTATATCGCATAATGTCTCCAAATACAGTCGACTATGGTTAAGTTGATGTAGCTGGGGAATTTTGACAACATCAATACAATCGTCAGATCAACACAACGTAGGATAAAATCAAATGCCTTTACTGTATTTTACGTACATCAATGTTTAGGAAGGGACTTGACTGTGTTTTTCGTACACTTCAGTACAAGTCAATGGTATGACCTGTGTCACCGGGCTTGATGATATACTTTTGTTATTTTTTTTTTTCAAAAGATGGAATTTTAGATTATCTTTGCTGGGTCTGAATTTTACAGGTAGCTGTATGGATGCAAAGATATGAGTGAGGGAAATGCACTCAGTGAGAGGACTTGTAGATCATCAAAAGTTTGTCAACATGTGGAGCTAAGAAAAAAAAAACCACCCAGCCTGTTATCTACCCATTGATAATCATTTCTTTCATTTTCTAACCACATGATATTGAAAGTGGAAATATATTGCCACACATTAGACTTGAAAAATAGGTTTGCCTGAGGCTAGCATTGTTGGGCATACACAAGCACATCCAAAAGTCTTGCTTGCCATGCCCACTCCCTACCTTCTTTTTCCCTCCTAAGCAGTAGACTATGTGATGCCTTCACTTTCACCACTCTTCAATTGATACAAAAGTGGGTGTACAGTTTGTGCTTTTGTCCAGTCACCAAAGTTCCTGTCAGTGGACTAAATCTAGACTTCACACTATCTAGCTGCCAATATTTGGCTCAGATCATTCTCTGCTATGACTGAGTGTGTACTGTGGCCATGGTTCATGGCTCCAGTCACCGACCAAAATCATCATACTCATGTCATAGCCATTCGACAATCTGTAAACTGCCTATGTAACGATGTAGGCCTACGATCTCAACGTGGTTGGGATGTATAGATCTCTGTGATGCGAAAAGGGATTATGCTACGTACCATTAGCTCTGACCAATCAAGTGGGTGGCACTAAAATATTCCAACAGACCAATAGTACTTTAGCCACTACAGCATAACTTCTCACTATTGCCTGCTGTTGGTATGGTTCCTTCTTCTCAACAATGTACAGTATTGTACAGGTGCATGAAGCAGAAAGGGTGTTATGGTCATCTTTGTTAGGCACTGCCGGGAAAGGGGAAAGATCGATGATGAGCAGTAAGTGAAAATTAGCATCAACCCAACCATTTGATTTTAGGGACAGGTAATGATCTGGGAAAGAAAAGTACAATCAACACAGACGTTTTAACAGTGATGTTAAAGTCAACACATTTGTCTATTTTAATAGAAAGATTGAGGGGTTGGTTCAGGTTCCAGCAAATAAAATCAACACAAACGAAGATCAACTCATCCGACTTCTGCACAAGTGTAGTCCACTGTAACACTAATCTAGGTTTGATGAAATTGAGAATTATAAACTGACTGGTCTCCAACCATTTGTGAGAAAGAAGTTTGCTGTCCGTTTTGAAAGAATAAAGACGTCTGTCTTATTAATGAATGCATACAGATGCATTCTTTGCTCTTGCAGAACAATGTGAATAATTACCCAACTTTTAGTTCAGTAGGCAGAGAGCCATTAGCACGGTCATTCACTTGTCTACTAGAATCAGATCATGGTCATCATCATGGCACCAATCATAGTATTTATTTTATCTGTGCAAGCCTGGAATGCCAGTGAATTTGCTGCCAAATATTTTACATTTTAATATAACTCTAAGATCATTTGAATATGAATAAAGTGAGATCCATTTATATTTTTCAGATTTGGAGCATGTAGGTGAAAATAGCTGATTTCTGATATGTATTTTTTCATGCAATGTGGATTCCTATGTAAAGTTTAAAGCAACTTATAAGAAAGAAACATTCATTGATCATTTGTTACTGTGCAGCATATAAGTATATTAACATAATTATCTAGTTCTAAAATGGTTGAGCTTTCCAAGTGACAAAGCATTTTCCCTGTTACATGCATATTTCTCAAACGTTAAACAAAAAATTAGAAAACTGTTTTGTGGTTTTTATTTTGAAATGTCCTGATCCCTCCATATCAAAGATTCAAATTTTACTGAAGGCTCAAATGATGCATTTCATACATGCTAACATGGCATTTGAGACATAGGCTTAGCCTTGAGGATTAGACAACCTATGGAGCTTGCAGTTAAAATAGCTGTCACTAAATGCAAATCATTTGATCTTCTTTACTTTTCCATTTCATAACTGCTAATTCATCCCTTTCCTGTCTTATGCTGTTTATGATGGCATGCGTATACTGTGAGGTATTTTTGCCATAGCTATCAAGGTGTTGTTGTTCTTTGAATTTGGCTTATTAAGAAGTATAAAGTAGTATCCTAAAAGTAGCTTTTTCAAGATCTTGTTATAATGGTCCCTGGGATTAACATGATGTAACTGGCCACTGCTTATCAGGGGTCAGCTAATGGTCAATGGTCAGTAAAAAAAAAAACTTAACATTCAGTTTGGCATTGGTTTTAGTTGCTATGTGGAAGAGACATGCTGTTGAAAATTATTTTTGAAAAAATAATAAAATAGGAAAGAAAAATATATAGAGAACTTTATAGAAGTTGAGGACAAAAGTGGTTCTTGGGGACCACTTCCAGGAGGTGGATGGTGAAGTATGGCAGTTTCTGTAAAAAAAAATTTTTTCAGTTTCTACAAGTCTATCACATCAAGCAGTTTCTCAAAAATGAAAAATGAAATTAAAAATAGTGTTCATCAGTTTTTACATTTATTTTCATTTGCCTCATACAGGCTCATCCTACACGACTTAAAAGGTCTGAGTCTTGGCTTAACAGTTCATATCGGTCAGCTAAAATTAAGAAAAATCTTTCCACAACGTCTCACTTATGATTGCTAACTCCATATTTGATGAATTTGTCCTAGGTATCTCTATATTTAGCCATAAAGGTCCCAATTCCCCTTACTCTCAGGTCTTTTTTATAGACAATCATAGATCTGAAAAGATGTAGAACTGTTTTATACTTTATGGGTATATGAACCTGATTTAAATTTTTTATGCGCGGAAGATGAAAGCAGCATACAAAAAGAAAACATGTCAAAATATTGAAATTGTTGATGTTAATTATGAGGGATCTGATTGAAGGGTTGTAGGAGACAAGACCTATAGAAGTTTGTGATAACAGTTGGTAGATCTTCATAAATTTGATATGCCAAAGGATGGTGACTTGAAAGAATATAAAAGCTGTATGAGAAAATACCATATGGAGAGTAGAGCACCATGAATGTAGAATGTTTCGATCATGGTGAAAACAGACTGATAACAGCTTTAAGAAACTCTGTGGTCATCTGTTAACGGCAAACATAATAGCTCTTGGAGTGAAAGGGAAACAACGATTTGAGAGCTATCAATTTACTAAAATCACACCATGCAATCTTTACCAGCAACTAATGAGAAGCAGCAAGTGACCCTCACTTGATTTTAATGTCATTTAACAGACAGACATCCTCAGCATCAATTTTCTCTCACAGAAGCAAATTCGTTCTGTTTTTATCAAGCTGTACTCGAGTAAAATGAAACTCCTCTATTTCACAAAGAGCTCATCCATGCACAACTTAACAGAAACATGCTGTACAATTACATGTAGCCTATATGCAAGATATTCAGCACACTCTGTTATGGAGAAATGTGTGAATGACATCCATTGGAAATGAAACAAATGATGCTTATAAGAAAAAGGGAAAGTTGAGAGGCAAAAAGAAAGATTCAGAATGAGCTTGAAGAGGCTGAAAGAGCCATGGACTTGGAAACAAATAAAATTTAATTTTTTTGTGAATGTTCCATATCCATACCTCATCTAATAACTTGATTTTTTTTTCTTTCATAAAATAATGTGCTTATATCTTAACATTTTTCTCGCCATCTATCTTAGTTTTAGCTCATGACTTGAGAAACATCTTCTTCCTTTGTAGGTGACTGTGGTTGGTGAAAATCCTGTACCCTTGCAAGAATTGAGGGGATATTGCACTTTCCGTGTATCTATTGTTGATGTCAATGATCACCCTCCAAAATTTGAAAAGACAGAATATGTTGTTAATTTCTTGTTATCTTCAGGTTTACCAGCAGTAAGTAAAAAATAAAGAATAGAGAGAGAGAAATAAATGGTAAAACAATAGGATAGTACAAATTTTTTCAGAAACATAAGCTTTCATCCATGAGAGAAATAGCACAGTCAAAAATCATTATGAACTCAGGACATGAGATCTCAAAAAATGCACAACAATATTCTAAAGCATTTACATGCTGGAAATTTTTATTGGGCAATTTTTCTCTAGGCTCTAAAATTTATGAGGTGATTTTGTTCATCAGGCTGGGACATTTTGTACAAGATGTAGCATTAACTATTCATAAAATTACGTTAAAGATACTGGCAATATCTAGCTTTTGTCAAGCAAGATCAATTCAGAAACAATAATTTAAGATAAAAAATTGTAACTTTAACAAATTTTATTTGTGATATGCTGGTCATGTAAAAAGTGTAGAAGAGCAAAAACACATTCTGAAATATGAGCAAGTGGGTGATTGTTTTGTTAGTATTTTTAGGTTATTCTTGAATATTGGAATATTTCTTTATGGCCTCAGAAAAGTGGACTGCTGATTGTTACTTTTAGTATTTTACCGCTTTTTTTAAATATATTTTTTTATATAAGGTATTTTTTTTTTCAAAATTTTTTTAAAAGAATGTTACTTTATTAACATCTTTGATATAGACAATAATACGGATGCAGGCAACTGATGAGGATTTTGGTGAAAATGCTAACATCACTTACTCCCTTGGAGATACAGCACCAGATTTTTTTAGCATTGATAGGCTGAGTGGATCTGTTTTTTTGAGAGAGAGTGAGAGTTTAAAGCCTGAGGTAAGATATATAGTAAATCCTGTACTTAACATAGGGTACTTGAAGAAAGTAAGCTTAACATTAATTTAACCCTTTAGCTGTGCCTTAGACATACCAGGTATTTCTTTTAAATAAAGAAACTCAATATCATAACCCTATTTGCTTTGTTACTACTGCAACACAATACAAGTTTTTGTCTATTTTAAGTCTTTGGGTAAGATCCAACGCTTTGTCAAGAGTAAAAATGAAACTTAGTCTTACTCTTTTTTTTTTTGACTGTTATAACCATATTCCAACGCTCTTGTCAGAAACACTTTTAGCACATGTGAGGGAAAAAATGTAGCAGCCAAGAGGTTAATAATTTGAAAATAAAGAAAAAGCAGATTATTATTGATGGAAATAAAATGAAGGGTCAGAGAGCCCAGAGAGCCACTTTTCTTCTCTAACTCATTACTATTCTAGTCTAACTGATTTTAACTTTGTGAAATTTTTTTCATGTTTCGGCTAGCAGCTATGAAAGTATTCAATACTAATTAATAACATTCACAATAAATAATACTAAATATAGATTTGATATACATCAGTATTTATGATATTTCTTTAGCTTAATTATTTGTTTGGTTCTTTTTGTTATAAAAGAGATATTACAGGAAATATCGACATTCACAACTTACATTGAAATCTTATTTTTTTATGATCTTTTGTTGTTTTATTATTATTTGATACGTCCAGATGTATAGCTTCACTATTATTGCAAATGACAATGGTGTCAGAGATTCACCTCGCACTGGAACTACAGTACTGAAAGTGGATGTGGAACAAGGATCATTTGTTTTACCTAGGTAAAGTATTAGCATTTGAACCTTATATATACATGATGTTATGAACTTCTATAGAGAGGCTATAAGATATTATTTATGGCTATTGCTGCTCTGCCACTTTTCATTCAAACAATAAAATAGTTAGAATAGTTTTGCCAATCCCTACAGCTCTGTGACTTGGTACTTTGATTATTACCAGCATGAGAGGAGAGAGCAAAAAGGGCCAAATGGAGCACTCAATGAAGTTTCAAGGGAAACAATGAGTCCTTTTTTCTATCTCAATATTTTATTTTTTCCTGCTGCACTACTTGCCTGCCAGTTTTTTGCATGCCCAACTTGTACAGCTCCTTTCCCAACTTGTCTTGCCGAAAATTGTTCTGAATGAACACTGCTCTTTGCCCGTGTTCAGCCTTAATTTTTGCATTGAATTTGTTACGTATATACGTATAATAAGTTGCTCCTATGGTTTTTCCCATGGCCATTCTGTCTGTCCCTCCATCTCTTCCCTTCTGTTTGTCCCACACACAGTGTAGTTTTATCGGTGCTGTCCTAGTTCGTTTACTACTGACTTGAAGGTTTCGTTGATAAAAGCATTTATACCTTGTAATGTCCTCTCTTTGTTCTGCTAGAAACGTTATTTAATAAACCACAAACCCAACAACCACATCATGCAGTACAGTGGCATCTGGTTTATTCCTTTGAATGCATATTTTGATTTTCTAACTTGGGCTATTATTGTTCTAAATTTCCTGTGGTTTTATTTATCATAAGCAATTAAAAAGAGCATCAAACCCTCGATCTTGATTCTTAACATTGAGTCCCAGTGCTTCTCTTTAAGAGTGTATTGCTGGCTTGAAACCTCTTTCCAAGCTGACATTAGGTGCTCACATCCAAGAATCTTGGAAAGTGTTAAAGCGCTGGGACACTTATGCTGTGCTATCACAAATGCCTATATTACAATGTGAAATCCAATTTACCTTGTTTCTACACTGGCTTGATGAGAATACTTAGAAGGCCTACATGTTTTCCTTTGTCAAACTCCAAGTCTGAGAGAACTGTATGTGATATTATAATCAAGTGAAGTGAATTAAACTTATGAAAAGTTTATCTCCAAACATCGCACTCAGAAGGCAGAAAGAAAGATGTTTGAGAAATTTTTATAGTGACCTCCATCAGCTTGTCAAGTTGTGAACCTATTGTGACCAGTGCCTCAACTCTGTCCTTCATGACTGGATTGTCTTAGGTGTCCGAGACCAGGACATTCAAGAGACCTTGAAAAATCTGTGATATGATTCTATCAAAAGCAATTGCTGTCTGCAAGAGGGCCAAGAAGGCTGACAAGCACAGGCAGACAATGAACATGTCTTCACAGGTAGCTGAAGGTGTCAACACCATTCTAAAACCAAAGTGTCATCCTCCATACACAAAATCTCAGCAGTCCTCTTCAGTCGGCAAGTGTCTTGGCCACACTCAATTTGCCAGTATGTGCAAAGCAACAAGAAATGCTAAAATAAACAACAGTGAGTCCTCAGATAGCAAGTCAGAGCCTTGTCTGGGCGAACACTATCCAAGATTTCAGATTAATATGATTGTCCTTAAGACTCTAGTACTCTTTCTCATTGACTCTGGTGCTTCTGTAAATGTGCTCCCAAAGAAGTTTGTCAAAACTCTTCTTCATAGCTCTAGTTTTGGCAGTTCCACCTGATCTTCTATAGGAAAAAAACACGAGATATCCTGAAAAAAAAGCAAGAACAGGACAGAATTCAAGGACATTCTGCCATTTCTGGGATTACAGGCAGCTGAGCAGTCTTATCTGCTGTTGCTGATATTGTCGCTATCCACACACGCAACATTATCCATGGACGACATCAAAATGTATCAAATGAAAAGTAAAATCAATGTCATGAAAGAGGAGAAAAGTGGCAGCCAAGCAATGTCAAACTATTAGGCATAATAGTAGCATGGCCAAAGTTTGCACCAATCAAAAGAATAAGTAAGCATATACATTTATGGAGTTTTGAAAATAGAGATTGAAAAGGAGTACTGGTAGGAAATTGTGTAATCAAGGACATCACACTTTGGAGTTTTAAAAAAATTGACCATAGCCCATACATTATTCTGGTGCACATTTCTACCACATGGTGATCCAAAAGTAGTCTCAGTGGTTTCAAGATTTAGTTTTTACAGGCAGACAGAGATTTTTTAAAAGAATTTGAGAGTTCTATGGGTTCATTTGCAGAAATTGAGATAGCTTGAATATGCCTTAAATATTTAGTATGTTTGCTGCTTCCATAGGGTCTCAACACTTTTTTTTTTAAAACTCACCAACATATATATATATATATATATATATATATATATATATATATATATATATATATATATATATATATATATGGCAGCGTTTCTTGTTATTGGCAGCATTTCTTGTTAACTCTATCAAAATTTTTGCACATATTAGATCCTTATGTTTTTTTAAGGTTACAATTCCGACCTTAAACATTTTTAAACCTTCAAAAACTAATGGCCCATGGAATATGGTTTTTAAAAGAAATGAAAAATAATAGATACCCAAAGCTTTTTTTATTTTTACTCGAGGGCAAATCTGGATCTTTTGTAACAGATTTTAAATGTGAAATGAAATATTTTGAATTTGTTACAAATTATTTTTTTCATGAAAATCAAGTTGGAGAGTAGTGTCCAGTCTTAAAAATTTCTTAAAGGCTATGATTTTTTTTTCATTTATCCCCTTTTAAAGAGCCATAAATCTCATAAATGACTTTGAGATAGTGGAGCAATTTTGAAACTCGAATATTACTAACAATTTATATGATTATAAGTAATGTGCTAATGATACAATGGGACCTTGCCTTTTCTTTTTATTTTATTAGGCAGTTTCTATTTGTTTTCAAAATGTTTCAGCATAGGCCTTAACAAAGAACACATGTATTTTTTGCAATCGACATAAGGGGCATTTCTAACATTTCAAAGCAAAAAACTATTTTTAAGTGTTTTATAAGAAAATATCCAAGCAATTGTGCGTAATCTAACTTAGCTCTAATTTCTTTTTTTTTTTTCCGTATTCATTAGATGGATCAACCCACCTGCTGATAACATTCTAAATCTGGATGTAAAAGAAGACACAACTACTGGTTCTGTGCTGACAACACTTGAGTGCGAGCCACAATCTCCTGACCCAAGAATTGAGTTTCAGATTTTTGATACTTTAAAATCCATTATTGGTGTCTCAGAGTTCTTTAATGCAAATAAACTGGATCCAGTGGGTGGTTCAAAAGTGTACAGATTGCAAATCATACTTAAAGAAAAACTTGACTTCTTAAGACAGAGAGAACATTTGGTTACTGCAATATGTCAGGTGAGTAAGGCAACTAAACATTGTACCATAAAAATTTGCATTTTGTTGGATTCTGTAGTCAAATTACTCAAACGAGCAGAATAAGATGAACTTGCTATGGATCTTTCAGTTATTGTAAAATAAGTTCCTACACACAACTCTACAAATTTCTGGGATTGTACTGAGAGTTCACATCTACTTTAGACAAAAAATTTAAAAATTTAATGTTTTGCCTTAATTCATTGTAATATTCTTTCATGATTGATACTTATATCAGAGAGAACAAAAGCTTATTGTAAAGTCCTTTGGTCTATTACAATCTCAAATTCTTTACAATTTAATTTAGATGCAGTTATCTTTTACTTTTATCTACACAACCAACTGATTAAATTTCATTACTAAATGAAAGGATGTTCTGCCTTTGTAGAAATCACCATTGCTATTTACTTTTGATTACAACAACTGAAATAGTTATTATGCAGTTCTTCAAAATTGTCCACTTTTGTATCACCACTCTATAAACAAACTATGCAGCATATGTCCCCAGATATATATGTAAAAAATATGGCAAAGAAAAGTTAAAAATGCATAACAATAACTCTAATGATTCTGAAATAATTAATTACGCACTGGAAAAAATAATTTACAGCAGATTTCTGCATTAAGGCATAAGCCTTCATTATCTATGTTGTGGGTAGGTATAATGATCTTTTGTGATGCCCATTAAGTTGCTTGCTCACAACTGTATTGGCCCTCTTCCTCGCTCAACTTAATCCACTCCTTAATGACGCAGTAAAATATGTTTTACGTAAATGGATTTTAAATCCTTGGTATTAATTGTCTTAACTTTTGTTTTTAGATTTTTAGGAAACTCTTATCTCATATATTTTATTAAAAAAGAGGACAGTATGGCTCTTTCACATGTTCTCCACTGCTCTGACCAAGCTGTGAAGTTTCTGAAGTAAAGTTTTGCATGTACTTATCAATATGCATTCAGGACACTCTTTTGGAGAATTATGAAGGAGGAAATCCAATGGCTGTCTGTTCTGTGCTACACAGTGAAAAGATTCATGGGACATGTCTTTTCTCTTGTTCACTTTTTTATGCTGTCATTGTCTTGTGTGTGCCTGAGGTGTACCAGTCTGTGGACAGTAATGCTTAGTGATTTTTTTTGCTTCTTTTTTTTCTTGAAAATCAAAAATTTTTTGGATGGTTCTTGGAACAGAAATGAAGATTGTTGACTGGTCACAATTTGTGCTTTATTTCGAAGTATCTTATAAAGGATTCATCCAAATGAAGTTCTTCAAAATATTCAAACTTAAGTGTGTATAAATAGACATTTTAATCTTTGCACTCCCTCCTTTGTCCCTCCGCCTCTCTCTCTCTCTCTCTCTCTCTCTCTCTCTCTCTCTCTCTCTCTCCCCCCCCCCTCTCCTCCCTCTCTCTCCCTTTCTCTCTCCCTCTCTCTCCCTTTCTCTCTCCCTCTCTCTCTCCCTCTTTCTTTCTCTCTCTTCCTTCCTCTCTCTCTCTCTCTCTCTCTCTCTCTCTCCCTCTTTCTTTCTCTCTCTTCCTCTCTCTCTCTGTCTCTCTCTCCCTCTCTCTGTCTCTGTCTCTCCCTCTCTCTCTCTCTCTCTCTCTCTCTCTCTCTCTCCTTCCTGTTTTTATCTTTGCTATTATGCTTCTTTAACAAACATAAATTGCATTTTTACTTACAAATAGGGTTTCGAGAGTAAGAATTTTCGACCACCAGATATTGAGATACGGGTGAATGTGTTGGACACAAATAATCAAACACCTATGTTTGAAGGCATGGAAGTAGATACAGGTCGATACCTGGCCTATGTACCTGAAAATTCTCCCATTGGCACCAGTGTACGCAAAGTGAGAGTCATTGACAAGGATTCAGATCCAGAATTTAAGCAGGTGAGACAAGCTTTTCTTTCTCTGCTCAGAATTTTTTTCTGTCTCAGCAAAAAGTGATTTTAAATAATTGTATTATTAAGGATAATATTATTTTAACTTCCAGGCCAGGGAATTTACTATATATATGTAATATATATATATATATATATATATATATATATATATATATATATATATATATATATATTTATATATTTGCTTGTTGATGTTGATTTCCTATGTCAACTTTTGAAAATTACTGTGGTTAACATTTGTTTATAATGTAATGTAAAGAATGTTATTTCTCTACATCGAATTTGATGAAGATAGAACTGACCTATTTATGATTGTGGCTTTATAAGACTTGATGTCTATTACTACTATTATCATTATTATTATTATTATTATTATTATTATTATTATTATTATTATTATTATTATTATTATTATTATTATTATTATTATTATTATTATTATTATTATTATTATTATTATTATTATTATTATTATTATTATTATTATTTATCACATAAGAAAATTGTTTTTTTCAATTCATAGATCAATTTCAGCATTTTGGGACCAGGTAGTGAGCTATTTACAATCACTAAAATTGGCCCTTTTGAAGCACAAGTGAATACGTCAGAGGAATTTAATAGAGAAAATAAATCTGAGTACAACATTCAGTTAATGGCCAGTGATGGGGTAATGACATGTAAGTTTTATCAATATTCATATTTAGAAAGTTAATTAACTACAATCTTCCATTTTTCATATTACCCGACAGGAAAATTTGAACCTTCCCTTCATGTCTGATTTCATTAATTTTTGTCATTGCAATAATATCTACAGCTATGCTGTGAATTTTTCAAACTGCTGATATTTCTCCTTTACTTTTGATTGATTTTGAAGTGCTTTCAATGTTTAATCCCTGAAATCCTGGGCTCCTAAAGTGAGCTACTACCCTCCACCTAGCTGCTCAGAAGGGTGACAGTTGACTAAGGGCTATATGGTGACATATTTCTACCTTGTCTGGCCACCAGGCACTTCGTTTTTGCTATAAATAATTCAAAAAATTGTTTTTTCCAGTATTTTTTGTTCCAACCCTGTTCACTTTGCTAGATTTATTTTTGTGCTTACCACAAGGCTGAATGCCATACACTTTTGATCTAAATGTAGACTTGGCTTCACTTTCTTCATCAGTAGAGTCCTCTGAAATTGACTCCAAATGACTCTCAGGAATATAATTATCTAAATCTAATTCATCATGAATTATCAAGCATGTCAGGCACATCATCAGCTGATAGTGCAGGTCCAGAGAAGCCTGTAAGTTCAGGCTCAGGTCAGACTCTTCATTTTGTTATGTTGCAAAGCATATTTGTGTAAACAATTGAAAGAAACTGACTGAAAGTATGTCAGGGAAAATCTTCCGAATAGTTTCGGACAAAATACACCAATCCTTTTTTTTTCTTTTGGATTGATTGATAATAGCCATGCACAAACTGGGATGAATTCAACAAAGCTATTCAGTCAAAGTAATTGAGCATACAGTTTGGTATAGAAATAGGCCTCTGCCCTGTACACCAGGCATACAGGATCAAAGGGTTACTGCACCTTGTTTATATGTGGTAGTTCTATATTATTAACTTGTTCTAAGTCTCTTCAGAATCTGAAATGGTGATTTATTTTATGTGGACACATTGATTTCCCTGATCTCCAGGAGGAATTTATTTCAATCAATAGAGACACATTGATCCAGAAATGTTAAGTGTTTTCTTTGAATAAACAATCAATTCATTGTTTTTTAAACATGATCAATTGAAAAATTAACCTTTTCTTTAATTTAGGTTGGTGCACTTACTTAGAGGTTTCTTTGGACAATATCATAAATCTCATAGACTCCAAAGGAATTGAACAAAACATTGTTATAAGAAACTGATACAAGATGACTCATAAAACTATGCAAACAGCAAGCACTTTTTTCTTCCCTGAGATGTGTCTACATAGAAAGTATTGCAGGAAAGATGTAAAATTAATTTGAAAATAGTCATGAATAGGAAGAGATTCCATAAAAGAAATGATTGAGAAGAGAATATAAAAAAATACCAATTTTTTTATTTTTATTTCATTTTTGCATATTAAAGTGAAAAATGACAGTTTCAATAGACAGACTAATCTAATGGTTTTAACCCAAAAGTTATGCCTGAGCCCAAATCGGCTATGTGTAAATCTATGTAAATTAGCCTAAAGACAGCAATCATTTGCTTGGTAGTGTGGTAGTAGTCGTCACAAAGCTCTCCACGATTGGGCCTTTCCAATTGCATATGCCAAATTTGGTCTATGGTTGTAGAGGTATGTTTTAGATATCTAGCTTCTAGTTTCCGAGACATAAGAACTACTTACAACATAATGTTTAGTTAGATTGGTTGTGGGATGCTAGTAGATATGTCTAATAATAAGATCATGTCCCAAATCAGAAAATGCTTTGACTTACTTGTGAATTCTTTCATTGCATAATACTTAAGGCAAAAATGAGTGATATTTTTAATTTCTAATGAGGTTGGTCCAAATTTGTAATTCAGTTTTATTTCTTAGCATCATCTTTCAATATTGTCTATTATTCTGGTGCATGCCTTTTTTATTTTTATTAGTATTGGCAATTATGTCTTAATTTTTTTTCAATTTTTTTTTCTAGCCAACAGATACATGACAATCATAGTGACAGATGTAAATGATGAGAAACCTGATTTTGCAAAGAATAGTTATGAGTTCAATGTATCTGAGACAGCTGATATCAATTATCCGATAGGTGAAGTGACTGCTATAGATAAAGATCAAAGTAAGTAATATCAAATGATGTGCGATTTGAAGAATTTTGATGGTTAAATTGTTAAAACTTGTTCTCTGTTCCTATCTTACATGCATATTTTATAGCCTTATAAAATATTTGAGAGATCCCCATTGTTTACAAGGAAGTATTATAAGAATCACATCCACAGATTATAAGGACTTTTCTTTAGTTGCTTTAGTTCTTTTAAAAAAATTAAATGAAATGCATAAAGGTGAGATCTTTTAAAATGCAAGATAAAACCATTGATTTTTTAAATAGTTCTTTGAAGTAAAAATTTTCACATTCACTCTATTTTTTAACCCTTAGTGGACCAAAACAGTTTGGAATACCAGTTCACTGATGGTAATGTTAAGAGTGCTTTTACCATCCTCTCTGGAACTGGTCAGATCCGTTTAGTCAGAAAACTGGACTTTGATAACAATGATGAACCAAAGGTAAGTTTAAACTTGACTGAGACATTCTTTAACAAAGGAGAAATTGGTGAGACATAAGAAAGAGTGAGTTTGACAAATGATTTCTCAACAGTTAGTTCAACAATTTCTTTTTTTGTGACACACCGCCCAAAGTTTATTAAGAATCACATAATATTTGACACTTTTTTCATGATACAAGTTTTAAAAAAGCAAGAATAACATCTTTTTGAATGCCAAAGCAAAAAAGTCATTAACTTTCTGGTTAATTGTACTTTGAACTTTTGGCAGTGCGCAAATGGCAGATGTAGATGCTTCCAATTTTCAGCCATGCCCTTTTATATGAAGGCTTTTGTAGAATTAACAACAAAATAGCAATAAAAATAACAAATCTGAAGTTATTAACATCATTTTTGTATGGTATTGTATAAAAAAATCTCTGCCATTTTTCAACGTAGCATCTAGATCTTTTGTCGCCCTTCTCCCAATAGTGATGGAGGGAATAGATGATATTTTTGTAAAAATTTATGACAAGAGACAGCAATAGTTTTTCATCACCATCAAAGGGTTGACCTGCTAGGTGGCGCTTCAAGTGTCCAAATAGTCTCAAAATAAAGTTTTAGACACATTTAACTTTAAGATCCAAGCAACATAAATGAGGATATAAGTTAAAAGATTGTATGCACAAGAATCATGAAAAAGTCAAGATGGTTGGTATCAGAATGTCAAAAGAAACTAAAATTTTAACAATAGGTCTATTGATTTCTATTACTATTCATTGATGACAGTTTCTTCATTTTTTTTTCTTTTGTTCCTTGATAACAGTTTATGATCTTGTATATAATGTTAAAGCTGTGATTATTCTCTGATAAAGATTAAAGTAAAATTAACTGATTAAAAATGATAGGTCTACATGGGTACTTGGTAAGAAAAGTTGAATACTGGTTTTGAAATACATCAATCACATTTGTGAATAGATTGGACTGTAGTTGTTATTTTTATTTTTATTTTAAAAAAATTTTGAGCATTATTGTTATCGTATTTATTAAATAGACAGTCGAACAGTAAAGTTTAAAAAATGCTTTTGCACCATTAACACAAACATTGAAGATCATAATGATCTAAAAAATAAAAAGGACAAAAAAAAACTAAAGAGCTTTTTTCTTGTAGATATGTGTGATATCCTTTATTGAATGAACTATTGAGAGTATATACGGTAGGCTCAATTTTGTTTGCTGAATTAGACAACAAAGATATTAAGTTCAGGAATTAGCTTTGGAACTTTTCAAGGATTTTTCCAATTCGCCCTAGATACTTAACAGGGATATCATCTATGGGCTGCTGCTTGGGGCTGAGTCAGCTTTACCTGCAGATCTATTTGCTTCTGCTGCTGGTAACAAGTCAAATGGAGACTCATTCTGGATGTCTCCTGTTTCATCAACAGCTTTATCTTCTCATTCTTGAGATCTGTGGCTATAGATCCTTTTGAAGACCTTTTTAAGAAACTATTTTTTCAAGTCATTGTCTTGTCATGTCTCTTGGCAGGTGTCTTTGAGCTTTTTCTCTCTGTGATATTGCAAGAATTTGGTTCGTAGGTTTTGTTGGTAACTTAGCATGGTTTGAAGCTTTCACAAGAACAATGTCATCGATTGAAAATCTGAGGGTTTCACATTTTGTTTCCTTTTGTTGTAAAGTTTTAGTTCAGCTTTAGCTGCTGCATCATTTTGTCTGATCACACTCTTGTCTTTCAAATTTCAACCAAATATTGTTTGTGCAGGTGATATTCCTGTGGTTGTATGTGATGTTGGCCACTACAAAAAGGAAACTTGAAGAGCTCCTGCTTCCAGTTCTTTTGCTCAACCTGTATTGCTTTTATGCTTTTCTTGACTGTTCTTGTAAATCTTCCCATTTCAGCATTTGCATGGAACTCGAGATGTTGCCAAGTCAGAGGTATGACAACGTTTATTGAAGTGCTGTCAAGAGAGCCCATCACTAGATATATTGAGAAGGCATCTTATCAGTGACGACAAGGAGATGTTTTTTATTGAGTAGATGGTCCAAAGAATGAAGACTGATGATCCCTGTACAGATAGATTTAAAAGTTTATACAGAACCATGTCAAATCAAATTCTTCTTGTTTGGTTCGAGATTATCTTCCCTCTGTTTTTGTCTCTAGTTTCAGTGTCCTGCTAGAAAACAGAACAGCTTGAGTACATATGCTTATCACTCTCACTTTGGGTTAACCCTATCCCTACAAGGCTTTTAAACTGCAGTCACCTCCAAGGTGGGTCATTATGACCCATTACATTTCTATTGCAAAAAACTTCTTATTCTCATCCCTACGAGGTGGGTCAGAATGACCCAATATGACTTATTACAGTATACTAGTTGATGTAAATTGAACAAATGGAAGCTACTAAGAAATCTCTTAGATAACTCAGCAATTTGTGCATGATTACTGCTGCATAGGGATCTCATGAAAATAGAAGCAGGCAATATGGAAATCGTACTCATTTATTTATGGGTCATGTTGACCCACCCTGTATGTCTAGATATTGTAAAAGTGATTGCCATACTGTCAAATACATAAAGCCTACAACTTTATAAAACTTGTTTTCAAATGAAGGTTGTTAGGAGTAGGTGGCACATCTACAAGCTCAATACAAAAGAATTATTTAAAAAAAAAAAGCATTTGCCAACTCCCTTGGGTCAGTATGATCCACCTAATAGGGATAGAGTTAAAATTGCAGGTACATGTAATCTAATAGAATTCAGCCATTTTTGTAGTTGTCAAAGTAATCTGTATGAGTAACATGCTGAAGTGTTCAGAGCTTTGTTTTTAGCTTCTGTCCATGTGAATAGCTTCCTCTTTTTTGTAGGATTTTTCAATTCATGGGTTAATGTAACATAGTCTGGAAGGGACTGGAATCACAAAAATTTATTTGTCATTACTAGGTAGCTTCACACTTCTTTAATATTCTTGGGAGGCTGATTGTTTATGATGTCTCTGTTTTTGAAGACCTAATTTCATTCTTTAATTATTGAAAATATGCCCTAGTCTATCTGAACTGACTTTTATGTGTATTTAGGGTTAGATTCTTCTCATTAAGTTGCTGAAAGGCTGTCTCTAGATTGTTCTTCTTGTCTTGGGCATCTTTTCCAAACAGAAGGATGTTGTCACTTAAGCTAATGGCAACAGTTTAAACCATTCAGAGTGTTGACTCTTCAATGTTGCACCATGCACTCCAAAAATTGATTCTTTTAAAGTGATATAGACCTTTGTGTGTAGCAAATGTTGTAATGTATGTGCTTCCTTCTTCAAGTTCTGTTTGGTTGCAGCGTTAATAAAGGTCTAGTTTGCTGAAGCCTGTTGCTACTAAAAATCACCTTGATAGTTCATCTAAAGTCAGCATGTAGTGCCGATTTTTTATATGGCTTAATACGAGGCTCGCAATACATAGGCTTACACTGACCTTAATCGGTTTTTTTAGCTTCGGTACTATTTCAATTTATGACCCTATGAGGTGGCTCCTGTAATTCTCCCAATAGCAGCTTCCTGCAGCAGTTACAGTTACACACTTGTGTTCCCTCTTAAGTTGAGAATCATTTCTTTTGGCACTGCAATGAAATCTGTGGGAAGTTGATGTTTCCCATGTGAATCAGGTGCTTGAATTTTTCACACAATTTTAAGAGGTTTGTTGCATGAGAAAGTATATATCTTGGTGAAGTTTTATTGAAATCAGGCCTTGGATGCAGTTTGTCATACACAATTTCCTGCAAATTGTTGATCATTGCACCAGAATCAGCAAGAACTAGTACTTTGGAACCATTGATTATTTTTTCATTCTTAGATTGAACACATAATCATCTTATGACAATGAAGAATCATCATTTACATAATGAACAAGCTTGTGGTATGGAGCTGGTCTCTGAAAGGCAGAAGATTTAGATTCAAAGCAAAACGATGCATTCAGCAACTCAAGTGGCATTATTTATTGAAGGCTGGACAATTTCGACCACCCTCATAGGGCTATGATTTACAACAGTTTTTCCAATTTGAGGGTGGATGGAATTAAGTTTTGTTTTTTTTTTTGTATTTTTCGATCTACTTGTTGTGTACTCTTATTAATGAGACAGGTGCTTGCTTAGCATGTTTTTGTGATATTTCACAGGTCCGAGAAAAATATAAGGGATCATGTGGCAATATGTTCAAGTAATTTAGGCCTTTCTCCTCAACTTTTGTTGATTTGCTGTCTGTGATGAGCTGGGATTTTATTTGCCCTGGGTTATATGTAAATTCACAAGAAGATGCTGATTGCTTGAGTAGTGAGTAGAGCTGTTACTTTCCTGGTGTAGCACTTCTACTTCCTTAGGTAATGCATTAAAAAGAAATACTGAGACTGTATTTTCTCTGATAAGATATGATATTTGAATATGTTAAGTTTTCGTTTTTGGTTTGTATTAAATGGGCAAAAAAATCTCTTGAAGTTTGTTTTGAAAACTGTTCTTTTCAAATATGAAAATGTTGATATACATTTCTTTTAGCCTTCATATTAGAGGAATTCTTTCCCAAAGCTTTGTGCACCCAGCACCCATCTGAAACTTTTTTAAGTTGTTATATTTGCATTCAAAGATATTGGCATTTGGAACAATTCAATTATCTTAGTTTCTCAACATTAAAATTTTCAATATATTTGGCGTTACAATTCCGGGACAGCTCAACCCATTTCTAGGTGGTATAATGCTGGACTCCTCTCATAAAATACTTGCATTTCTTTTACTCTACAAAAGGAACAATTGGCTAGATAATCCAGTAGCTGGATCAATGATACTGAAATATAAATCAGTTCGCCAATAGACTAGAAACCTAATAATATTTTTACAAAAGAGGATAATTTTGAGCTAATGTTAATCAAATTATAAAACATGCAGTAATTTTCTTTGATTCAATTTCTGAGATCATAATATTAACGAAAAATGTTTTTTTTTTTAGGAGGCCATCCTCATTTAGAGTAATAGACTAAATAAAATCCAGTGTAGATACATCTCCGAAAATTTTAGAAGAAGCAATAAATAGGATGTGATTCTCAAGCTAATGTTTATGATATCTGTGTGTGCTCGATCTTTGATGGCGACACTTCACACCAATGAATATCAAGACACCATATTTCAAAATGGTGGCTTACAAAAGCATATCCAAACCATATAACTGTAGACTTCTGTTTTGCTTGTGATTTTGTACCAAAAGAAAGGACAGAAAGAGATGGACAAATTACACAGGAATGTTGATAATTTAAGAAATTTGATAAAATTAGTAAAGAATGATGATAAAGAGCATTTAATTTACAAAATAAGTAATTAATTTTCATATGCAGTCTCTAATTTTGATGTTACTTCACATACTATTGATAGACTAATTTTCCTTCAATTGTATGTTTCAAATCAAAGTATAATGCAAATTTGATTACTCACCCTAGATCTAGATCTACAGTTTCTGCCACAAGGTAGATTTTGTTTTGGCTGAGAAGTTGACGATAAGTTGATTTTTTTGGTGTTTTTTTTTATCTTTACACTGCTAATTTATCCATTAGCTATTTTATCAAGTTTTAAAAATATGGAAAAATTTTAGGAGTGATGATTGTTTACCCAAATTACTCAGAATTTAGTCAAATGGCAGCCTATGTGTATAGCTGCGTGGAAGGCAAGTCAGTTTATAATAACTAAAAAGACTGCCTTATTTGTAAATAACATATTGCAAAGCTATTGCAACAAATAGGGATGTACACAGAAGCATTGACAAGCACTAAGGCTTATCTGGGGTATTTTTGTAATTTTTTGGTGACGCCATAACTGTTTTGGTTGCTGTGTTAACTCCAAAAACCCAGGTTCTAATTGTATTTTTTTAGATGGATTATTGCTTTGATTTCAAACCCAAAAGTTAGAATCTATAACTCAGATATATAGATCTATATCTTTTGTTTTGTGTATTTGGCCTAAAGTATTGACTAAATCATTTTTTTTTAAATTTATTTGTCTTAAAGACTTGGATTTTAGAGAGATTAGTGCAACACATCAATCATCAAGGTGTTATCTAGATTTAATATTTAATCCAAATAAATTTTTTTTTGTTTCAATCATAAATTCGTAATGTATTGCTGTTATGCGTGTTCTAATTCATCAGTCTTGAAAATCAACAGAACCTAACATGACGAAAGATAAAGGTGAATTAAAAAATACCAAGACCTTGCAGACCGGGTCCTGTATACATATATCTAGATCTAGAGAATCTAAGATTAATAGTAAATACATCTTGCTGCTTCTCAATCATGAAATGCTCTTGATTAAGTAAATGGCTCAGTAGTTATTTCTTTGAGCATTGCATTGATGAGACGCACTAGATTTAGATGGCACAGAAAAAAATAACATCAGGTGCCTTTTTTAGTTTCTTAGTACTGCATTTAAATACATTTACTGAATAAGTTTGTGAATGTCTCAGATTAATAAGGTGACATTTTTTATTTTTATGACAATAATGAAAGATGGCAGTTTGAGTAATCTTATAAGGCCTTTCTATAGTGGGAAAGTGTCCCTTTCAGGCTGTAATTTATATAAAACTATCAGTTTTTGTGTATTGTGAAGCCTCTTTAGCCTGTGGATATCACTGCTCAAAAGATCCGTTCCAGAACATAAAATAACTGATAGAGCTAAAAACAACATTAGATCATCTTCCAAATTTGTGTTATTCAACAAAAAGTATTAAAAGGATTTTTGTTTTTATTGTAAGATTTAGAGGAAGTGTCTTCTTTCCAACTTTCTATATTTTAATGTCAATCTTTTCCATCGGGACTAGTTGCAAAAAATGTCAAAAATGTTTGTGTCAATTTTTATCCTCAGACCTATAATTTGCAGCTGTCCGCTTATGATAATGGAAGGAAACACACAGCCACAACAACAGTGGTCATTAATGTCCTTGATGAGAATGACAATCCACCAGAGTTTGAACAAAGAGAATATATTATTGTGAATATTGTGGAAGAAGAGGACGAAAGTAACACCTTAAACAAACCGCTATTGCTCGTTACAGTAAGTGACTGTTCATGTCTATGTTTTAGCCCCTACAATTTCCATATATCACCTCAACTTACTGACATTTGTCTCTTAGTCTTCTGTCAAGGAGCTGTTAGCTTGATCCATGTTTCATATGCCTAGACAGTAAGCAATAGATTACTTCTTTTATATGCAGCGTTTTTTTATTTGCAGAAGGAATTGGAGTTGGTTAATTTTGTACTCTATTTTCTAGATTTATCAAAATTGATCCTTTTTCTGCTAAGTTTTAAATCTTTGTGTATTTGGTATGCTTTATTTGTGAGAGATTTAGTCTTGGGAGGAATTGGATGTAGCAAATTTTATTCAGGATATGTTGATGATGCCCTACACTTTGCTCGGTAGTTTAAAACTTTTTCATTAATTGTGAGAAAAGTTATAAATGAATCATATTAACGGGATAACAATAATAATTAGCCTCTTCATTTCTCTAGTATGTATACTAGAAGTTTTCACCAGATATTGTCAAGAATGCATAATAGAAAACCTCATTTCATATTGTAGACTATGGCTTTCAAAACTACCAAGTCTAATAAATTTTTCACAAATCTTACAAGGATAAATCATGGAAGGGTTGGGCCTTTAACAATGATGATAGTTTTGTTTAAATAATCAGAAGTATTTTGTGACATTCAACATCCTGATGAACTCTAAAAGCTGATCTTTACAAAAAAAAAAAAGAAATTGTAGATCTTATTTATACGTAGATAGATCAATTGTTTTGGTTGGTGGCAGAGGAATTTTTTTTCATGCATAATGTGCCAATTGTGTTTTGGTGGAATATTGTGTAGGAAAGATTCCTAAAATGTGATAATGATGTATATTTTTTCATCATAATTTGCACATTTTTTAAAGTTTGCAATAAAAATCTTTGAAGTGGTATTGTTACAAGGTTAAATACATTTAGAAATCTAGATGAAGATCGGGATCTTGATGTTTTTGTTTTCGACTTGAAGGATTATATTAGAATAATTAAATGCAAGATTGGTTGTAGATCATGATGAATTTTTAAATTAAAAAAAAAAAAAAATATATATATATATATATATATACGTATGGCACAGATCACAACTTACGAAAAAAACAAGAGTACACAAAAGCCTCTCAATGTTAGTTCATTAGCTTTTGCTTCCTGAATTCCATAGGTCAAGGCTATTGATAAGGATACAAAACGTCAACAAACACAAATAAGCTATGCTTTGGCAGCACCCAGCAGTTTGTTCAAAGTGAATGCCTCCAGCGGGGATGTCTATCTGATTGGAAAACTTGATCGAGATGGGCCTGTGGATGAGACTAGAGTGACTATAAGAGTTAGTATCTCTCTTGAATATGTATTGTTGTTTGGCATTACAAATGCACTTGTTACATTGGTGTCAATGCAGATAGTGTTTCAATTCCTTTTTCTATACCCTTGTGGTTAAGTCCTGTTTATTTTGAATTTATAACTTTCCTTGCATCAAAACTCTATTGTCTTAATATAGCTTGAACAACTGTAAAGCAATATTGTAAATTTTTTGTCTTGATGAATTTGATAGTACAGTCTTCTTAAAATATTAAAATGTCGGTTTTTAACACTAACCATGTTAGAAGGAAGAATATCAATAATATCTTGGGATGTTCTACATTTTCAAGATATATTTTTTACACAGGCAAGAGAAAAAAATTAAGTTGAATATAATTGAATGTTAACTGAACCAAAAAAAAATAAATGCAAAGAACCACCAGGTACCAGAATTGATGTCCTGGTGCTGTGTAGGACATTTTTCTCTAATCTTTGGAGCTTCCTTCAAATTATGATTAAACCGTATTATTTTCTTCGCGGAAGAAAAAACTTTGAGGACATTTCAAATTCACATAAGATAGAATTTTTGTGTTGTTTTCTCCTTTGGCACTTCTTACTTACTTTAAGTACTATCCTTACATTTGAAGCCCTGAAGTTACTTCTTTATCATCATATCTTGTCTTTACCAAGTAGTTTGATTTAAAATGTATGATAAAGATGAAGTATTTAACTGGTGCTTTTGTCCTTTGTAGTATAATTTTTATGTGTAACTGTTTTATATATTGTGCCCTTTGCCTTTGGTACAATTTGAATATCAGAGAGGAAGTCATGAAGGCCAATAAGAAAAAACCTTGTAAACCCTTTTAAAAGTAGTTAAGCAGCATATTAGCCGTGTTTCTTAAACATTTCATTTGATTTATCTAAAATGGTGTCAATTTTTAAAAAAATATCCTTTTTCTTACTCAAGCATTTTTGTTCACACAAATTATTTTGAATGTTGCCTTTCCTTACATTCTTACTTGAGGAATATTTTATTAATTTATTTTTAGAAAAAAAAAACAACAATTTTGGTATATTTTCATATCATCAGCTTTATGTTAACTGTTTAAATTATCCCATTAGTCTGCAAACAAAAATATCATGCTTTCAAATCTTTACAAACCATGTTGCTATCTGACAGAACATAAAAGAATGTCAATAGTCCTAGTTATATTTCCTTGAAACTGGGTTATTGTTTGTTTTTTCAGGCAGCAGATGAGCTAGAAAATCCTCTCTATGCTTATGCAGACGTTGTAGTCATCCCCATCGACATCAATGATAATAAGCCAATATTCGATCAGAAGTTTATAAGCTTTAAGGTGCATGAACACTCTCAAAAAGGAGGTGAGAATAAAGGTTTCATGTTCTTATTTTTCAACTGAAATTATGGGAATAGTATAAAGCATTTTTCAGTAAAGACTTAAGAAGTTGGGAGATGCACTTTGAAGAAGTTGCTAAGAATAGTTATCAATATCAATGGTCCTAGAGTATAAGTATTGTTTATTGTGGATATTCTTTCTGCTCTATCTTAGATGCACATTCACTTGTAAGTGACATGCCAATGGCAACTTTCTTTGCATCTGCAAATCAGTTATTTGCAATGAAAGTGTGGGCATATTTTTTTTTGGTTTTGTTTTCACCGCATATATAACATTAGTATGAAAGCCACAAACTTTTCTTTCTTGTTTCAGATTATGTAGGGACAGTGCTAGCCCGCGACATTGATGCTGGAGTGAATAAAGATGTTAGATATCGAATAGTCTCAAATTCAAAGACACAGCGTGGGGAATATTTCAGTATTGATGAAGAGAAGGGAGACATAACCACTAATGTGGACTCAGATTTGCTTGATTTTGAGAACTTCACAAGTGTGCAATTAACAATACAAGCATATGATCTTGGCAAACCCAGTCAAACCAATTTACAGACCATCACCATTTCTTTGATTGATATGAACGATCAAAAACCTTACTTTGAGAAAGACATATACACGTATGTATGCAGTCTGACAAAGTGTGTCCTACACTTGAACTCTAAAGAAATAGAAAAATGATTAATTGGAATCACTTTCTCATTAACATCAAGATGTTAATTTTTTCTATCTTAATCAAATTAAATGTGCTATTGAATCAGCCATAATGACCATGTGTTAATAAAAAAAATATAATATTTATTATTTACGAATCAAATTTATTTTAAAGAAATTTTTATTTGAAGTGAAGGATATTTTCATAAATTATAAGATTATATTATATTATTTATTACTGCAGTATCCACAAGATTTGAAATAGATGAACTTAGATATGATTAGTAAATTTAATATTTTTTAAATTAAATATGAAACTCTAAGTTTTGGTTTACAATGTTTGTACTTCTCCTTTCCTGGTTGCAAAAATTGTTGGTAGCAGATGAATACAAGAGCACAATCACTTTTAAAAAATATTACTTTTATATTATTTGAGCATTTTAAGACACCTACCATTGATACTTTATGCTTTATACTTGAACTATGCAGCATTGTTTATTTTACCAATAACCAATCAGGGTTACGCAGTTACTGAAGTTGTAGAAATTTTGTACAAATAATGTTTAAGTCTGTAATAATAGGAACGTCTTTATATCAACACAAAGTTAAGATTGCAGGTGAAATTTTGAAATCATATTTATTTTGTTGTTTTCTTGTGAAACAATTTTTTTTTAAAAAGTTTGCAACTTTTCCTTTTTTTAGCTCATACTGGGTTGAGGTTTCTTTTTTTTTATAAAAGATATCTTCATCTGGATTCCCGAAATTATAAAAGATAATAATATTACTGTTATTTAAGATTAACTCACTTGCGGCTGAGTGTCTGGAAATAATTTGAGCGCCCATGGCTGGGCTTTTTTGGGTATTTTAAAAAATTTGTAAAAAAAAAAATGCAAAAGTCTAATCCATCTTAAACAAATTTTGAGACATAAAATAATAACACATGCTGGTTTGAATAAAGAAAACAAAAAAAAGGATATCTTGAGAGAAAATTTCCTTTTTAATTTTTCTAAAATACCACAAATTTTCACTTTGTTTACTTTTAGATCTAGATCTAGATTCGGAACTATCTTCCTCTGAATCTCTGCTTTCATCAATTTCTGGATTGTAATCATCTTCACTCACTTCTAGGTGACTATCACTTTTGTCTGATTGCTCAAATACTTAAAAAATGTCTGTTCTTTCTGATTCATAACTCCGTTTAGAAATCAGTTTTAGATCTAATTTCTCTTTCTGACCTCTGGGGCAGTGGTGTCCCTTTCCGTCATAAACACAAAAAGTGAAGGCTTATGGGTACAAAACTTTGCATGGACAACACGAAATGGTCATGCAACCTATACGGATTTTTCCCGTTACCTTAGCAGGATTTGTATAGAAGTTATTGGGGGTCAAAGTCCATCCCATAGGGACGATAGGAAATGCCCCAGCTAATGAGAGGCCTATCCTGTCACAGTAACGGGAAACTCCGCAAGTGAGTTAACAAAGATTGATCTAGCAAATGATTACTTGAACTCAGCTAAAAGCATGAAAAATGATATTGCTGTTCATTGCTTGAGTTTAAATGCAAAGGTAACTGAATGCCACAAAAGTTGCATACACTAAAGCCTGAGGCCTTCATGGTTCACGTAAAAAACATGTAGACCAATAAAGACAACTTATATAAGTAAAATTATGATTAATCCAAGCCCAATACCTACCCTACCTCTTCCCAGAAACACAATCTTTCCTCCTTACATCACCTGTTATCATTTGCAAGAGCCTCATCATTATATTTCAAACATACTTATTAGCCACACCTTAGTCATCATGGGCAGGAATCAATTTATCTACAGCATCATCACTGATACTTCTCATATTATCATTGTCCCCTCCATTTATAGTAGGAGCATCATCTTACATAACTATTCCAATCTTTTAACAGCTTATGACAGACATTATTCTGCAAATATACATGACATCCCCTCCATTTTCCTTAAAGCTCATTAAGGTTTTTTCTGCATTAGTTTTGGTTTTGATTTTAGATTTTAAAAACTGCTATCCTCCCCAGTGATTTCAGATGACTTTAAATCATTTTATAAGACAATTAATCTAGTCACTGTGAGAGTTTCATTTACAGAAATTGGAATTACTCTGCATTTGAACTATTTTTTTCTCATCGATTTTTTAAGTGGATATGAATAATTTTTGTGTTCTTTATATCCTTCCCCAACCACAACTACAATTTCTTTCATTTTTAAGGGCACGTATGTCAGAGGCAACAACATCAGGTGAAATTTTACGTGTGGAGGCCAAAGATGCGGACACTGACCCAAGGAATCGGGCCTTTCAATTCAAAATAGATTCTAATCGCTTTTTAGTTGACACCAATGGAGATTTCGCTGTTATCAGAGTTAACCAAGTTAGTAATTGATTATTTTATTGTTCACCTCTTTTAGTAATTTTATTATTCATATAACTTAAGTTACTCTTAAACAAAATTCATCAATAGCTAATATTTCTTATTCTCATTATTTCTGTCATAAGTATAGGCAATTCTAAAAGCAAAAAATATTAAGTCACTGAAATTTTCAAAGTTTGTATTTACCAATTTTTCCCTCTCTTTTATCAAACAGTGATATACTGAAAAATCACATCCAAATTATAAGAGGAGATCATCAAAATCAACAAAGTGTTAAATGTTGAGATTCATACTGTGATTTAAAACAAACTTTGATGCAAATGAAATAAACCTTTAGGCAATACTTATGTACCTTTCGCTGTGTAAGAATTTCTTTCTTTGGCATCATTTTTTCAATTGGAAGCCTCTCTTTCTGCTCATTATGCCACTATGAGATGTGACAATGTTTGCAATATCTTTATTTTAAGCTATCATATACTCATCAATTACAGTTCCTCCAATATTTAAAAAAATTTTTTTTTTCATGTGACCCCTAAGCTTAGAAATAGGTACATGAAAATTTATTCCTTTTGTGATATCCGACACCAGATATAATCTTGATGTCTTTATTTTTTTCATAGGGACGTATTTAGAAGACCAATATAAATATTCTTTATACTATGGATTGATAATGCTAAAATGTTTATTACACATGTGAAGTGTAATGGAGAGTAAAAATTTAGCTGCCTTAAAATAGGGCGTTTCTAGCAAACTTGATAAGTCTTTCTTTTGTTATTTTCTCTTTTTGCTATAATTTGAAAGCTATATGAATTTTTCATGTATTGTTTCATGTTTTTCAACCTTTTCGTTTTATTCTCAGGATGACCCTATTGATTATGAAACAGATCCTCATGAATACAAATTCACACTTACCGTGACGGATGGACCATCTGATCATACAGCCACTGCAAATGTAGTGATCACCGTTGAGGACTACAATGATAATGAGCCCACTTTTGATCCAAAACTTATTTCAGAAACCATTGTTGAGGGTGGTCCCAAGCATGCATATATTGCAACCTTTAAGGCAAAAGATGCTGACAGTGGAATAAATGCTGAATTTGAGTAAGTATTTTTTTTACCACCATATTATTATGTCTTTTTCCTCAACTTTTTCTTTTAATGACTATGAGTACAGATTTAGATCTAGATTTGAAAATCTTTTCAATCATACACATTTATTAGTCATAAACTTTACTAGTAATGAACTTGCCAAATCTCATTTTTTGACCAACGTAAATTTATCTCATTTAGTTATGGTTGCCACTCATTCTCTCGTCAAGCCCTCTGTTTTTTTATGGGTAGGATCCTTTCATCTTTATTATAAAAGGCAACTTCAGTTTCTTTCTCTGCTATCTCCTCCAAAACCACTCAATGTGCAGATATTAAGTTTATTGAATTTTGATCAGCAAAGATCAGTGTCCCACGAGATACAAGAAAAAGAAAGAAAAGTTATGGATTTAGGCTAAAAAATGCTTTTGAAAGTTCATTATACATGTATTGTAATAATTCATCAAAATTTTTGGTTAAATTTGTTATGATGAACCAGATAGCATTGAAAAGACTGATCTCAGCGGTTTCCATTTTTTAAAGCAATTTACACTTTTAAAACAAATTATTATTGATTTTTTTTCAATATGAAAATATAAAAAGTATGTGATTTTTACTTTAATGGTGTCAAGATTAAAAAATTTTATGAAATTTGACCTACTCCTGAGTAAAGACAAAAGTTTCATGGAAAACATGATATTCTGAAAAGGAAAGTAGTTTTTGATTTAATTGGCCAGTATTTGAGAAACAACTTTCATCGCTGTCTTTTTTTTGGGAGTTGTGAATGCGAATGTGAACATCACTGCTGCTTCTTTTCCAAGTATTTTGTAATTCTATACTGTTTTATATTGATCCACTAATTGTCAACTAGAAACATTCACATGAAGCCATTTTACTAACCTTCCAGTCTTAATTTGTTTTACATGAGCTATAGAGATTGTAACTAGCAATCCAGGGTAAGCCAATACATTTAAAAAAATTCAGGGCCTTAAAATTTGTATCCAGCTTGCTTCACATTGTGGCGGGTAAAAAGTACCATTTTTATGCCTTGCCACACAGTTGGGGTATAGACTATCATATTCTTATCCAGTCCTTATTCAATAAAAGTCATCCCAGCTTATAGAAACCGGATGTTGACATCATTGGCTTTCAGTTTGGAGCATTTTTCAGTATTGAGGGAAGAATTAGTGTTTTTAGAAGTTTTTCTTTTGCATTTTTATATCGTTTTTAGCCTGTTGTTGTGAACAACTCATCATGGTAAACATCGAGAATAGGCCTCAATGCTATGAAAGTCTTGAAGTTCAAAAAAACAATCAGAAAGCGGATGGATTGATGGATTCTGATGAATCCAACTCTAGTTCTTATATTAATTCTGATTCAGACACTGATGATAGAGCAAATGATTATGATCCAATGACAAAAAAAAAAAATGTACATATCATATTAAAATAAACTTGTGATTTTACTATGCCTTGAAAGGCTTTTTAAATCCCATTATTTTGATAATGTTTTGTGAAAATTGAACGATTTTTAACAAAATTATGGTGCAAAAAGTGTCACCTATGCAGGCCCGAATTTTGAACCTGAAAACATCTCATTAAAAAAGCGTATTTTGTCACCTTATACAAGGAGTTAACTTTTTTTTTTCTGTAATATTGTCTGAGCAGTTGCATGTTTTTACTTTGCATTAGAAAGCACTTTCTCACCACATCAGTCGAGAAGTACATTTATCTCTAATGGATCATCAGCACTTTAAAATGGTCTTGGTGGAGAGATAAACTGGAAAGAGGGCTGTTTAAAAGATTTTACCCAAATATACTTTACTTATTTGTTTGAAATTTCTCCTTCATGTAAAGAATGTCTTCATGACAATGTGAGGAGAAGTCATATGCCTCAAGGTTCCATATATTTCAAAACTGTACCATGAGTGGCTCCGGAGTATGGTTCTCAAGGAGAAATATCTGTTATTTCTGTGAAGTTTGCATTTCTTCAATGTAGTTGTCTTCCCCGCCCATTCATTTCAAGGGGCAATCATGCTTGTCTTTTTATAAAAAAGAAAATTGTTCAGATCATCTTGGAAAAACCAACGGAAGTCTTATCTTTTTTAACTTATTTCCCAAAGCATTTATTGAGCTTAGCCATTGGTTTGTCATTGTTAAAAATCTTTGAACAATTTTTTTTCCATGGGAATTGTGTCAATATTTTGAAAACATAATTTTGATGTGCTGGGAGTATGGAGGCATTGTTTTTTTTTTTTTTAGTGAAACAAGAAAAGATGTTTTAAGAACAAAGTATTAGTTGTAAGTCTTTACACCCAAGAAAGTAAGCATACAATTGCTAAATTGAAGAAGAGGCATGATCTTCCAAAACTTAGGATACACATATCCTTCCAAAAGTGATTTTTTTTTTATAAAATAATTTTTTTTTGCATGGAATGATTTGGTATAGATATTTGTTAAAGTCCTGAATGTAACAAGAGCTTAGCTATGCACATATATGTAAATTTAAATTTCTTGTTTTATCATATTATTGCCATTTCAGATACTCAATTCAGCAAGATTCTGATCCTTTCTTTGAGTTTTACATTGATCCCACCAATGGAAATGTGACTACTCGAAAAGTGCTTGATCGGGAGTTGGCAGATACAAGGAAAATAATTATTTTGGCAATAGATAAGGGTATATACACTAAGTTGTATAATTTTTAAATTCAATGGCCTATGATTTGTTTATTTTTTTATTGCAAATTTCAATACAGAATGAATCCTATTTAATTATATGACTTTGTAAATCTTAGGTTCTGAAAATTTTCCACTCACATATTAAATTTTTCAACAAAAAAAGTCACATTGAATTGGCAATCACCTTTTCCTTGGTTCAATAATATCTTTTTTTCTTGTGGGTACCACAAATCATTTTATATGCTTGTTGATAATCTTGTCACCTAACATTCATTTTTATCCACAAACGCCAGGTGAAATTCCATTGACTGGCAGTGCCACATTAAGTCTGACTCTGACAGATATCAATGACAATGCCCCAATGTTTGCAGAGAATTATCAACCAGTTGTTCCTGAAAATGAGAATAACAACAGAAGAAAAGTTGTAGAGATTTTTGCACGAGATCCAGACACAAGAGAGTTTGGCCCTCCATTTGGTTTTGCTCTTCCAAATGGCTGCTCTGTACCAGCATGTTCAAAGTTCTCACTGCAGTACAACAGCGGTGGGTTGCTGAAAGAAGTTGATTACTTGTATTCAAGTTAGATGAGTTGATCTTCATTTGCGTTGATTTAATACTCTATAATCAGAACAAGCCTCTCCATGATTCAGTTTAAATTATTGGCTGTGTAGACTTTACTATCCATACTCAGACCTTCACCTGTCCCGTAAAATCAGTTGTGTTGAAATCTATTTTAACTCAATGTAAATCATCAATCTTTTCCGTCAATGCTACAGTTTTTCATCTCCTACACCAACTAAAACACATTAGTGGAAGGGGATGATGCCAATAGCATGCAGTAAGCATACATTTATAGCAATGTATATATATATGATTTTTATTGATGTCCCTTGTATTTATAACACAGGAAAGTCAATTGAATTTCTCAAGATTATATTGTCATCGGTCCTCCAGCAACATCAATTTGAAGTGGTTGTAATACAAATGAAAAGAATTGGGTGAAAAATATAGAAAAGGAGAATTGGGGAAAAAATCCACATGTTAACTAAATGTATCGAAGACTTACGAATATTACATATTAATTTTGACGAATCATTTACATCTACTTCTTGGACTTAATCAGTATGCACAATGAAAATAAATTATTCATCGCCCATATCTTCCAAGGTGTATCGGAATTATGGGTTGTTGAAATTTTGTATGTTTGTTTTTTTGAGTTTATGATATATATTTTCTTCTTTTTTTTTCTTTAGAATATGTAATCAATATTTTTTGGTTATAACTTTTCTTCTTTAGAAAATTATCCAACAATGGCTGCTTTCCTAACAACCTCTATGTTTTTCTAGTAGGATATATACAATTTACCTCGACTTGATAAACTTCACACTAATTGTATCTAAGCAGTTTTATATTGATTAGTTCATTATCTTTACAAATTTAACAAATGCTTGCTTCTTGGTCGTCATTTGTTAGTTCCCTAATCTACTATTTTATTATTTCAGAAAGTGAGGAGTTTCTTGATTAGGAAAGCTTTATGTCTGTTTTTGCATGAAATAAATTTACCTTGCATTACTCAGTCCACAACAATATTAGGTGGAAGTGTAAAGCTGTTGCTCTTTCATTTTAGCCATATTTTGTAAATGATCAGTTTGGCAGTATCTTTCCTTTTTTTTTTTTGGTGACTAATGCTGTTTACCCTCAAGTTTTGGAGTTTTTTTATTTCACTTTGACTAGTGATGAAAGAAATATTTTTTCTGTCTTCACAATATTTTAATGTAGAGTTCTTCATTTTAAAAAATTTTTTGATATCTTTTCAAAGGGATTCAAACTATCTGAAATCTTAAATATTCATACCTTAGTCATATGTCAAGATCAGGGCATTTTAATAGTTCAAGAATTTCATTCTTTCTACTTCAGCTGCTGCTGATGGCAATGGCTCAGCAACTATTCTGACAAGCACTCGTTTCGACAGAGAAGAAAGAAAAGAGTACTTCTTACCCATTGTAATGTGGGATATGAATGGGCAGAGCAACTCTGACTCGCAAACAGCTACAAATACATTAACAATTATCATAGGAGACAAGAACGACAACAAGCACAGCCCTGGCCACCAAGAAATCACCTTTAACAATTTTGATGGTAAACCAAACAGTTTTCAATTCAGTATAAACCTTTAATAATTAAAACTGAAAGTACATTGGCTGTCATGATTGAAACCCTCATAAAATGAGCTATCCCAAAAATAATATCATGCACAAGAAATGCTCTTATCTGTAATTAATTTAAGAAATCCAGCAATCACTGAAGTACGAGATTTTCTGAGATACTGAACTTTGTGCCCTTGCATTCACATAAATTAAACCCTTCTGTTTTAAAATGATGGCAATATATAGTCTATACAATACTGATTATAACAGTTTTAGAATAACAGTGGTATTAATATTACTTATAGCTAAAGTAATCGCAGTAGTAGTAGTAGTAGTAGTAGTAGTAGTAGTAGTAGTAGTAGTGGTAGTGGTAGTGGTAGTGGTAGTGGTAGTGGTAGTGGCAGTGGCAGTGGCAGCAGCAGCAGCAGCAGCAGTAGCAGCAGCAGCAGCAGCAGCAGCAGCAGCAGTAGTAGTAGTAGTAGTAGTAGTAGTAGTAGTAGTAGTAGTAGTAGTAGTAGTAGTAGTAGTAGTAGTAGTAGTAGTAGTAGTAGTAGTAGTAACAGTAGTAGTAGCAGAAGTAGCAGCAGCAGCATTAGTAGTAGTAGTCTAAGTCACGGCGTCGCATAAGCGCTACTTTAGTTGCCGAGGCCCACACGGTGTCAATGACCTGACCCCGTGACCTAGTTGTCAACTCAGGTAGACTCGGGCGGCTCTGTGCCTGCACGGCATTTTATGTTTTTTTCGACATTTGACTGTAATTTCTAACCACAATAATGATAATCATGTTTTATTTTAAAGTTTGCATTGAAAAAAAAATAAAACAGGCTATAGACACAAGCAAGAACAAAAACTCTAACTCAAATACTTTTTTTGTTACATGGCCATAAAAAGTACATTTATTGTAGTATATTAGAAAACAATAGAGTGATTTTTAGAAGGTCGTAACAACTAAACGGAACGTGGAATTTTTTTAAAATTTCACATATAGAACTTATCAGTTTTGAATAAACTACTCACGAATTTTTTTTATGTTAGATGGAATACTTTTTACAGGAGACGGATTTTTTGTACATGTCTCTGTCTTGAGCGAGCTTTATATTACCCAGTTATATATAGAAATAAAGAAAGCAGTCAAGGAACGTTAGAGGCTGAGACAGACGAAGCTAGATCTAAGGATCTAAAGATGCAAGTGACTGCAAATAAAGAAATAATTAGTATAGAAATGTCAACCACAAACCTAGATTTAGCTCAAGACCGACAAATAAGAAGAAAGACGTGGAAACATTATAACAGATGGAATGAACAGGGATCGAACCTGCGCCTCGATGCGGCACCCGTCGCCTTGCCGAGACAAAAGCAGGCACTTAACCACTGAATATCCGCATCTACAAAAAATAGATGCTTCAGAGACAGTGACTTTCATGCTGGCTTGAATACACTAAGAAGTTGAATCGCTAAGAACTATCAAGTCCATTTAGAACATAAAAAAACTAGCCTCTAACGGATCTTAGAAAGATGCACATTTGACTGAAACCGAAAGACATAAATGGATATAGAATTAAAGAAAGCAGTCACAGAACGTTAGAGGCTGAGGCAGACGAAGCTAGATCTAAGGATTTTAAGATGCAAGTGAATGCAAATAAAGAAATAATTAGTGTAGGAAAATCAACCACAAACCTAGATCTAGCTCGAGATTCTTCTGTAAGTTGTCATGTAATTGTCTATTAATGTTTGAAAATCTGGTAAAGAGCTGTCATCTATAGGTGCTGTGTGGGATATAAACTTGTGAATTGTCCTGAATGCGCCATTGAGATCGTTAAAAATTATCTGTATTGTATGTGCTTTGTCTATACGGAATAGATTGTTTGGTAAGGGTTTGTGTTTGCTTGATGATTGTTTCTGTAAGATCTGTGTAAACGTTGTTTTTCTGTTTAGGTGTTATAGCACAAAGTCTACCTCAAATTCTGCACAAATCGTTTTCACGACGTGTGTGGGGTTCAATTATAATCAGTAGAATGTTCCATATTTTCATTGACTCAACTCAATAATTATCTAGAACTGAATGGGAAGGAATAGAATGATGAAAACGAGCATAGACGCGCTTTGAACCCATCTAACGCAACAAAACTTATATCATTTTAACCTAGGGTTTCCGTTGTTTCAGATAAGTATTGAAAAGTGATAATCTAGCGTGTACTTTTTAATTAATTAGCAATTAAACCTAATAGGAGCGAATTCCAGGTAAAATTTTAGATAAAAACATGGACTATGAAAACGCAGTAACCACACTCACAAATATGATGATAGAAATATCAAAGAAACACCGGGTTTTAAATTAGATTTAGAAGAAACTGTTTAAAGTTGAACGATGTCTGTACTATGAGTAGTTCTGAAGATATTGTAAGTTAAAAAGAGGAATTTTCTATTTTATTACATAAAATTCAGCAGATTTATGCACTGGCTTGTGCAGACAGCGATTATCTGCGATCATGGGCGGGCCTGACCCTGACAGTGATTGATGACGTTACCTGAGCCCGGCCCGCTGTAACAATACTTGAGTCGCCTAAGTTCAAACTAGCTTTCGGGCCTATCCCCCCATTGTTCAGAACTAAAATGCAGCTTTTAGGGCGAAATTCTACGCTGTGAAGTAACAGTAGCAGCAGGAACAACAGTAGGAGTCTACTAGTACTAGTAGTTGTGGTCATAGTAGTGCCAGTGAGTCTTGGTAATGTTATACATAGTAACAGCAATAGTGGTAGAAATAGTAGTAGTAGCAGCAGCAGCAGCAGTAGTAATAGTAGAAATAGAATTGGTAGTAGCAATAGCAGCAAGAGTTGTAGCAGCAACAACAGTATGCGCCGTAGAAGTAGTGGTAATAGTGGTTGTGATCTTTTATCACCATTAATTGATACTGGATTTGGGGCCTATAAATTGAAGGTAATAAAGGCAAAAATATCACATTGGCATCACACAATTGTGTTTGTACGATTTTATTCTATTTTCAGGCAAGTTTGGAGATGTAGAGATTGGCCGTGTTTATGCGGAAGATGCTGATGATTGGGACTTGCCAGATAAAACATTTACTTTTGTTTCACCAGATATATATAGAAATTATTTCAGGTCAGTAACTTTACTTTACCTAATTAACACGGCTGTCTGCTAGTGCTTGTTTAGTTTTTGTTAGGCCTTTTTTTTCATGTCTTGCCCCCATGAACTATTGACCTCGTTCACCCAGACTCCTCGGCACAATTGATATTAGATTTGCAGCGATAGTGTTTTTGTATCAATTCTTATTGAAAGCAAAGCAATTTTTAGCCATAAGTTTAAATTTTGAATACTAAAAAACATCTGATTAATTAATTAGGATACTTCTTGTTAGTGATTTTAAACTGTCTGAAAAAAGGTTTTAAAGGCTTTGGAAGGATTTTTTAAATACCAATTTTTATTAGGTCATGATTACGCAAATACAAAAGGTAATTAAAAAAAGGCGTTATGAAAAGGCCAAAAGGTTCTGTCTTGTATATTGTGAATATTTTGTCTGACTCAGTTTACATTGGCCGGGGAGTCCAGATTGAAGAATTATTTCATAAATTTTCAAATCCGCATTCTATGTTATGCAAGTCCTGGTAAGACAAGTTACTGATCAAATAAATAGATATACCAACTTTTGTGCCAACTTTGTCTTTCTGTTTTTGTGTGGGATTAATGATTGTATTTGGTTAGATGTTTTGAGAAGGTGAGACTTAGTTGTGCTATGTCTTTGACATGCTAATTCTGTCAGTCAAAACACAGTTGCCTCTCAATCTCAAAAGTCACACAGTCTTTGTCTGTGGTCTTAAAAATTGATAATCAAAATAGTTTTCATATTTATAGGAAAAGTTATGCTCGATTTAACAATACAACTATAAACTTTTATATGTCTTTCATGTTGAATGGTCAATCTTACATGTATTGTTTTTTACAACTGTATTTGAATTGAACCCTGGCAGGTTACACACCAAAACTCAAGTGAGAAAAATATTGTAAAAAAAAACTAACACAAAGTCAGTTCAGCTATATTCAACCACACATTATCAAGTCTTAAGTAATGGCACAACTTGTTTTAAAAAACACTTCGGGCTCCTAATGTGAAAAAAAATTAGATGAAAATCAATTAGTATTTATCTGAAGTTTTTCTTCACCAGCAGGTACCATACAATGTAATGATAAAAACACGATTTGAAGAGATGTGATAATAAATTTTAGTGCATCTTGTAAAGCAGAAAAAGATCTCTTAAAGATTGTAGACTTTACTATGTTTGAAAATCAGAATTTGGTGACAAAAATAATGGAATATTTGCATTTTTGACCAATTTATATTGTACAAGGTGGCGTCTGCAATGCACAGGCGCAGATCTCCAATAACCGTGCCCAGCCTGTCAGATCAAATTACTGGCAGGTGGTAAATCTTGGCCTGCCAGCTGTCCGTTTAATCAAAATGGCCTCATAAGTAGAAAGGAAGGTTCTTGCATGGCTGACTAGATACAAGGCCCATTCCTTTATCCGATCACTGCCCATTTGCGTGATACTCGTAGGCTTAAGAATCAGCTGGCTGGTTGGCTGGTTAGCACAATGTAATGATGAGTGGCGCTAGATTTGAAGTTTGCTTTGTTCTCCATGTTGCTCAGTCAACACACTACTCCATTGTTCCAGTGTTGTGTTATTCATCCTCAGGAAGTATTCCAAAGGGCTGTGGTTATTCGTTTGTGAGAAACTTTCTATTGGATTTATTTGTTTCAAGAGCAGTGCCGTGTTATTAAAAGTGTTATTCATGGTCCAACATGGCTGACAGCTGTTGGTGTTGAGCCTCCGCTCAACAATATTTGTCTTAAGTCACCTTTATTTCTGTGATAAGGGAAGGATATGAACGAAATTGTTTTACAATAGGAACATTTAATGTTAGAGGACTTAACTGTGATGTGAAAAAGCATGATTATTCATACTACCGAATTAATGAATCTTGATAATTCAATGTGTTATTATCCAAACTTCAAATCTAGATTAGATCTAGATTCAGATCCAGATCATCTCTATACCTAACTGACCTTCCGACATGGATATCTATCGATGTATTTAAATAGCGGTGAGATCATAGTGTTTTTTATTAGAAAGCTCAATTTGTAGATGCTAATAAATACAAATATCACGTGAGGTTATTTCACTATTATTCAGTAACGATAGTAATAGCAATAAATCATTATTAAAGGCAATTCAGTAGTAGTAGGAGTGGCAACAGTCCTCTTGCCCATACAATTAATCGAAGCAGTATTAGCTCTTTGACATACTTTGTACCTCAAACATTATCCGAGATGATTAAACAATATATATATATATATATATATATATAGTATGTGTGTGTGTGTTATTGACGAGGACAAAATGAAAAATCATGTGAACTACTTATAACAAACGTGTCTGCAGTAAAAGAAAGCTGAAGACCCTCACTTTCATAATTTGTAAAAACTGATGATACACCAAAGGTAGGCTAAATATTTACCCACCTTTTTCAATTCACTATCTCCTCTTCTTCCTCCTTCTACTTCACTTCTTTATCTTATTTCTTCTTCTGTTTCATCTTTAATGTGTATCCCCTCCTTCTCTATAAATATGTGTTACCTGTCTCTTACTTTTTCTGAGATTGTCATACTACATCTCTCAGCCTCTCTATACCTCTCCTTTTCTTCTTCCTCTCATTAATTCTCTCTCTTTCTCTCAGTCTCTCTCTGTCTTTGTCTGTCTGTCTGTCTATCTGTCTCTCTCTCTCTCTCTCTCTCTCTCTCTCTCTCTCTCTCTCTCTCTCTCTCTCTCTGTGTCTCTCTGTCTCTCTTTCTGTCTGTCTGTCTGTCTGTCTGTCTGTCTGTCTCTCTCTCTCTCTCTCTCTCTCTCTCTCTCTCTCTCTCTCTCTCTCTCTCTCTCTCTCTCTCTCTCTCTCTCTCTCTCTCTCTCTCTCTATTTTTCCAATTCTATTGTTTTGTTGTTTTTTTTCAAAAAAGGTATGACACAATTCCCACTCTTGAAAACGCCTCTTGCCTATTCAAGCCCGTTGCTGTACATAGACCAGGTAGCATTATTCTCTTCCCACAGCTGTGGCGTCATTATCTTTATAAGCCGGCCTGTTATTCCAGAGAGCTGTAGTTCTTGCTGACACCCAAAACTAAATTCCTGTCCTGAGCGCTAGAGCAAACAACCGTTTGAATTTTGAATAATTATTTAGTATGGCCAGCTGATCTTCCATATGAGATTTATATGGTATGCAGGTTGTTGGCATGATCATTGAATGTCATTCTCTTTATTGAATTTTTTAATTTTCTTTCCTTTTTTAACAGTAATTGGTTTCACCATTGAATGTAAGAAAAAAGAATTGATCTTGCACGTTAAATATATTTCAGTGTGAATGTTGAAAGTGGCAAAATCACTATCAAGAAAGGAGTCCCTGCAACTCAGAAAGATGAACCTTATGAATTTGAGGTAATTACTATTAAAACTTTTTTTGAAAGAGATGATCAATTTTTAAGCTATTTGTTACATTTTAATGCACTAAATGGAACATTTGGGTAAACAATGTAAAACAGTTTGACTGTTCAGGTTTGTGAGCATAAATTTTGAGTTGGTATTTTTTTTGGTTGATCCAGCCTGCTTATTGGAAAGTTATCTCATGCTTTTTCCCCTTCTTGAGGCAAGAAAAGCCTGGATAGACCAGAATCTAAGGCCACTAACTGGCTGGCTCATACCATAAAAGAAATTAATTTGAGATTCAAGAGCAGAATCTACTTTGAGCAGCTTCTTATCAAACCTGCATGATGATAGCAAAAATCAAATGCTCAAGATACACATTGTTCAATCATACTTTTTATGTATTTCATTTTTTTCAACTTATTATAAATCTAATGTTATACTTCATTACAATCAAATAACAGCCAAGTTCATCAAAACATTTAGGGTGCTCAGGTTTTAAATAAACAAACAGTTTTTTAACTTTTGATAGGTTTACTTGTATGTTGACATGTTTGTCTTTTTTTTGTTACATTATAAGGTTATTTTGTGAAAATTAAGAGTGAACATTGTGTATTGCCTTTTTGTCTTCTAAAACCAGTCACAGATGATTATCACTAAAGTGATTCAGTTGTGACAAGTAATCGCTACAGATGTTATAGGCCTACATGTCAATGCCCAGTTTTATTTATATACATGAAGAATTTTTGGCTTTTAATCTTAAACTTTGGATCTGCTTTTATTCCCAAGGCACAAAACACAACTTTGGAAATAGTTGTAAAATAATTTAACTAGGTTCTTTGTGATTTTCTTCATAAAATCCAATAATTTTTCCCACACAGGTTGATGTCTATGATAAGATATTTAAGAACACAGAAACGTGTACAGTTGCAGTGAATGTAAAAGACTTACCTGATGAAGCCTTAAAGAAGGCTGGAAGTGTACGTTTGACAGGTATATAAGCCTCTTTATATCATTTTTTTATTTAAATATTTTTTTGAAAGTGGGAGTAAGAGCCATGTTTCTTCTTTCTTGTTTCTCATTCTTTTCTTTTAATGTTAATTGTCATATTTTAAGGAATTTCTCACAATCAATAGAAGATAAGTTGATATTTATGTTTGCCAAAATGGTGTCACACATTGGAAAGTGTGTTCTGGGTATCAAACAAACATGTGGAAGCATTTAGATTAGATACTGATTAGATTATTGTTAATGATAATAAACAGAGATCTAATTTTATTTCTTTACCCTTATGCCTTTAACAGGCTTGTTACCCTCCCAGTATTTACATAAAATCATTGAAAGACTCTTGCACTTAAAACTTCCACAAGTTTTTCACATTAATCTTTTAAATATAGGAAAAAAGTTCCTTAGTTATAAAATTGTTTTCCTTTTAAAATATCCCTTATTAAAATAAAGTATTATGAAAATTATGACTTATTTAATTTCTTTCACTACAACTACAAAAATGTGAACACGTAAAATACAGAGAAAAAAATATAAGGTTTTACTCAAGAAAAGGGCTGCTTTAAAATGAATATATATTTGGTATTAGTAAAACCAGAGATTTTGTGATGCAAAGACAAGTGCAAAATCCTAATTACATGTGTTGAGTTAAACAGCTGTGCACAGTCACATAATATGATAGCCTGAATGAGAGGACAATAATAAATGTCCAAGAAAAAGAATTAGTTTACCATGGAACACGATAAGATAGAGCACAGATCTTTCGAAATCACGAATTCCTCGAATTCAACCGTTTTCACCTTCTGATTCTCTCTTTATTCCCTTATTTTTACGTTTTCGCCAAACTAGTTCGAAGTTATATCACATTTTCTTGGAACAATCAGTCCTCAGTTAGAGAAAGAAAAAGTTTGCCTCTAAAGAAATTTGATGACTGTGACTTTCATCCCATTAGCATCTTAATTTCAATCGAATGCTCTTCACAGCTGTTGTTATTCTTCAAACAAGCATGCCTTACCTCTCCCTTTCACTGTGAGAGACACCCCCTCTCCCGCCCCACCTTACTGAAGCTTAGTCCGATGCACCAGGCACCAGTTGTCTGTCTCTGCCCTTGCTAGGTCTCCTTGTCGCAATCTGGGCTCACCTCTTGCATAATCAATTAAAAGAAAGCTGTTGGGACCAATATCTTTATTGACGGTTTGGACTCCAGATAGCTAAAAAAATAGAATGTTGAACTGACAAAAGTGAGCTTCACATTCAATTCTTTATCGACTCTAGACTGAATGTAGACCTAGCGAAAAAGAAATTTGTGACTGCTATCTTAATGTAGACTTAGAATCTAGATCTAACATCAAGAGTTTGACATCCAATAAGCATTAGGATTTGCAGACAAGTTTTCATATAAAACGAGTGGGGAATGACAGATCGCCTTGTTCAGAGGTATCTGTCTTCTATCCGCTATTTGAAATATTAAAAGCAGGGAAAATACGGCAAATTGGGTATCTCTGTAATGCTTGGATTTGCATGGAAGAAGCCAAGAAAACAGGAAGTCTCTATAGGTTGTTAATGAAATTCAAAATATTCACGAAAACTGTCTCAAACGCAAATCCAGTGCCTGAGAGCTAAAAATAGAATTGCTCGAAAACTGCTTCTTCGAACATAAAAAAAATTGCCCAATGAATTCGAAGAATCCATGCTCCACTGAACTACTTATTTAATGTGAGTATGTTCATGTCCATTTGAAATAGATATGATTACAAATTATGAAAACAATTATACTTTAAAAACAATATATGAGGTGATGAATTTTCAGCTTCTTTTTATTGCAGCAAGAAGAACGGTACACCTTAAGTTAGCCCACTTTGCTTAGATAGTAAATAGGGGTTATTACCCTAGACTCAGTTTCGTCCTCACTATGCAGAATGTAAGAGTTAAATGAAAATTAGAACATAATGTAGTCATTAACATTATACTAAGAAACATATCCTTTATAGGTATATCAGCGCAAGAGTTCATAGCTGCTGGAGGCCCAAGCAAACCGGGTGTAGAACCTCCGCCTAGTAAGATGCAAAAATTCAGGGCAGAGATGGCACGTCTTCTGCAGTATCCAGGCCCAGACAACATAGAGATTGTAGGTTTAACCGATGGGCCCAATTATCTTGATGTCCGGTTCTCAGGCCATGCCAGTCCTTATGTGACAGCAGCTCAGATGGAAAGTACTGTGATGCTGAATGCTGAATCAGTAAGTATTTACCTTAGCAAATTTTTACATTCTATATAGCACCTAAAGCATCCTTTCTTATTTATCAGCACTTCTTCTGCCACATATCTTATACCCAACATGTTGTTCTGTTTTCTTTTTCCAGTTCAGTTATTTTTCATAGGGCTGCTTTTCACACAGGAATCACTTCTATAGATAAAACACTACTAGACCATTCTTTTATGAGGCTTTCCCTTAGTCCAGCCATCCTTTAGATCAGAAAGGAAAAAGAGTGGAGGGGCAAAGTATTAAGACAGGAAGAAGAGGAATCATGCTGGTCATATAAACATAAAGACAGAACAAAGACAAATTGAGAGTAAGTTAAACATTAAATTAAATAATGAAATCGGAAATAGCAGCCGTAAAGCACAGATTCAAGAAGCATGAAGTACAAAAATTAATCCTATCCATTAAAAATCTGAATCAGTATAATTATCATAATTTTATCATCACTTCTAAGCAATTGATCTTCTGCTTCCCTTAAGAACATTACCTCTACAACTTTGACATGTCATTCTTTTATAAAGGCCTTATCTCTGTCTGGGAAGAGACTGTACCTTTGCTAAGAATATCAACCAATGAAGAGGTAGCTTTTTCTCTCTAATGTTAAGTGATCCATGAGGATTGAAGAAGAAAAAAATTGCAATTGAGACATGCCTGTTTTACCATTATATGAGATGTGATCTTGAATTCTTTGATTGTTGAAAAAGACATTTCTTTTACATTTTGTTAATTCTACCATCAAGAAGAGAAATTGGATGCACGGTTATTATGTTTCTACATTAGGAAAGTATGGTCCGTTAGTTAAGATTGTTAAACCAATATAATGAGCTTTTTTCAATTGACTGGACGAATGAGATGGCTAGTGTTAATGAAATCACTCAAGAGAGTGTGGAGTTTAAAACTTGATATGAAGCCATTCTTCACAGTAGTGATGAAGTACCCGAAAAATGATGTAAAAATGCATGAAATGGGTTCTTTCACTTTAACTCTCTGAGCCCTGACTTCCTGAGCCTTGCAAATCCTTGTACCTGAGATCGATGGTGGAAAGTTTAAAGACCATGTTTTGAGCTTAGGCCTGTCCCCAAAGATTTGAACCAAATCTATCACTGATGGGGAGAAATTAGCATTCCATCCAGTCCTAGATTATCTGCATCACCCCATCCTTTTGTTTGACCATGTCTTTCTCCTCTTGCCTCTGGAACTCAAAGTAGCCTTAGATCTTTGCCTACGACTTGGTCAGATTCATTGTCACTGTAACATTCTAGGTTACTAAGAGAATAACATAGCTCTAGATCTGAATTGTTCAGATAATCTTGTACCTGATCAGCTGATAACTGTTGCACCTCAGATTTACCATCTCTTGTTAATTGTGATGGTGTTTCTTGGGTGTGTCTTGGGCTTGCCTCACTATGAACAAAATTATCAATTTTTTTGCTCAAATTGCAAAAAATTTTTTGTGAGACTATGGATATGCCTGTCATGTAAAAATTTGCTACAACTCTAGATCTAGAACAAATAATGATAGACAACCTAATCAAAGGCAAAGCCGTAGCTCGCTAATCAAGATCTAGTCAAGACTGATCTCTTGATTAGAGAGCCAAACACACAGGAAGGGCTTTGTTCAATGTTCTGAGTACGGCATCAATGATACCTTGAGCTATTAAAAGTTTCGGAAAAATTGAGCTTTCTAGTGATACTAGTTTTATCCTGTGAAAACCGAAACTGATTTTCAATGCAGTGAAGCAAAACTTGGTATGCTGAGCATGTTCAGCATACATACACAGCATATGGGACATCCTTCAGATAGGCACGTATGATGCGATGTACATGCGCAGCACAGGCAACTAGTTAAACTGGGATTTTGAGTGCAAAAGTTTAAAAGGTCTTCATTTTCTTCTATTTACTTTGAAATATTGGTCAATTTCTCTGCCACTAATAATGATTTTTATATTGCCTCTGCATAAGAATTGAAGTTGGAATAATGCATCTACGTTTTGGCGGTCTGACAAATATACCCTCTTTTCACCTTCTAAAGAGAAATATTATACTATATTTTAAAAGAATTGTTGTTAACTATCTCATGATTAATAAAATTAGTGTGAAAATTTTAAGTGCAAAGATCAAACTGCATAATTCAAGAAATAGAAAATAAATGGTTTTTGCTAACATTTTATTGGAAGAAAGTCTTGTTATTCCATTTTAAAATACTCATGTCAGTATATGTGGGATATACTCAAAGATTTTCTGGAGACTTCCTTCACATTGACATTTTCAAAAAACTACAAACAGAAAGAGAAAAAGATCATGCCTTTGTTGCATCCACTTCAATACCACATGACATTCATAACATCTTAAGCAGCAACAAGAGCTTTAATAGTCATGTTGAATGTTTGAGAAAAAGATTTTTTGTGATAAAAGCTCTGAGCCAAACAAGCAGAAATTGATTGTAAAACATATTTGTATCTTCCTTCCTCTGTATGTTTGCTTGAAATCTACTTCATCAATATTTTTTGTTTTACCTTCATTGATCCTGCAAAGTCTTGTTTGTTCATTTTTTGGATTGTAGAACTTTTCTAAATAAAACAAAAATGAGAATTGCATGATATATTGACACATCTACATGCTGCATCAACTGCTGTTTAAGAGAAAATAGCCTCATAGTGATTTTACTCTATTATTATTATTATTATTATTATTATTATTATTATTATTATTATTATTATTATTATTATTATTATTATTATTATTATTATTATAATATTATTATTATCATCATCATCATCATCATCATCATCATTATTATTATTATTATTATTGTTATTATTATTATTATTATTATTATTATTATGTTCTTGTTGTTTGTTATTTTCTATTTTTACTTTACACTTTTCTTATTTCTCTAGACCTTTATTTTGATCTTATTATGTACTCCTCATCAAAAATATTTTTTATGATGCTTTTTACATTTTTGCTATGATTTTTTAAATTCTGTTAATGAATTACTTCCAATTTTAAAACCTTGAACTCTTCTTGTCCCAGATTGAAAATGCAGCAGGAATCAAAATTGGCCAAGTACCTATAAATCTATGCATGGAGGAGAAATTTTATGTTGGATGTTACACTGATGTAGAAGCATCTGCTGAGCCATTGGTCATTGATGCCAATGGTTCAAGCCTAACAACTGTGGACCTTGCTGCACAAGCAAAGGATGGTTGTCCATCCAAAGAATTCCCAGAGCCTGTTGTTTGCAGTGGGGATTATTGTTATAATGGTGGTACATGTGTACAGGATGACTGGAACAAATTAAGGTCAGGCAAACAGAACTTCAATAAGTTCTTTTCTTCAATATGATAATGTTAATTTCATTATTAATGTTTATAACTGCTGAACATTCAGTAGAAATTTTAACCTGAACATACGTACCTTCTCTCAGAATACATTATATATGGGGCACCTGATGTAGCTCAAAATGAAAATTTGGGCATCCAATTATGAGTTGTCTTTTAAGCATTATATTACAACAAATTCATGTCCTTTTTATCCTGTTTTTCCTTTTGATAAAGGCTTAAAGCAACGTCTTTTGATGTTTATTTTAGGTTTAGAAGTGATCAATATTATAGTTTAAGGCTTATAGAGTCTTTTGGACGGAAGACAAACTTTCTTTTTTTTTTTTTTCTCCTCAATCTGTTAAGGTTCCTTTGATTATTATATTATTATTATTATTAATATCTTTCAAATCATAAGCACTCCATTAGAGGAAAAAAGAAATTTTCAAGGAAAGAGAAATTTATTATATGCATATTTATTGAATTGCATACGATGTAAATCATTACCTTGTAGACTAATAATAATACTGTAAACTTGAGATTTATCTTGATCATCAGTTTGTTTTAAAAACAGCTATGGGAAATGGAAAGAGCTAACATTTGTATGCCTTGATATTGTAATGGGATAGAGAACTATTACTTACCTCAACAACTTGTTTTTATCTTTTTTTTTAGTTGCAGCTGCCTAGCTGGCTTCGATGGTCCTCGGTGTCAACAACGGCGCCACAGCTTTGATGGAAATAGTATTGCCTTTTACAAGGGGCTCTCTGCCTGCATTGAGGGCCGTACAAGCATCGAGTTTATTACACTGGAGCCTGATGGTCTGATGATGTTTAGTGGTCCTGTTATAGATATAGATCCAGATAATGTGAGTTTTGAGATGCATGTAAATCTTAATTGTGAAAAGTCTCTCTCTCAAGTGTTATTTGTTAAACAGTATCAGAAGATTTTAGAATGGGTTCTTAGTATTGTTTTCATTAAAATTTATTTTTTCAATAATTTTACTCTGCTAATCATATTCATAGACCTGCTTTAAAAGTGAGTTGAGCCGTTCTAATTTTTACATCAAATTGTAATTTTAACTTACAACTATTTAATGATTTTGCCTATGTGTATGGTTGAATATTTTTGTCTCTTTGTATTTAACTTGTTACTTTTTGCTTTTGAATCGACCGAATATTTTGAAATTGTATTGTTACTTTTGGTCCATTTTAAGCTTGGTGGCTGAATTCTGCATTTTTTTACACCCCTATACCATACCCTAAAAGGATGGGTCCATTACATATTCTTTGTTTAACGCAAGTTAGATTTCTTGTGTTAAAAAAGAGATACATTAAATGAGAGATGTACATTCAGACATAAGTGAAATGGATGTGAGTTTCACTTTCAAAAAAGATATAAATAAGATATTTATTGGCACTGATTGCGACACATTGTTTGCCTACTTATTTCATCGTGTTTTTCTTTAAAAAAAAATAAAAAGCCTGTAATTATACTTTTCAAGCTTTTGGACTCGGCATTGTGTTAAAGATTTAGATGAAGTAAATTACACATAAACGTTTGGTGACCATTGTGACTATGTCACAGTCATTCTTAAAAATTTTTAAGGTACTTTTTCTTTTCACGTATGCGAACTTTATTCTTTAAATAACACAAGGTGTTTAGACAAAGCATAAATAAATGAAACATCCATTATATAGGAAAGTAAACGTGTGTCAATAACAATAAAGTGTGTAATTTTTAAACAGCCCTAACTTAAAATCATGTGAAACTGCTTTTGTTTCTTTTTTTTTTTACATTCTAAATGAGATGATTGAGGAATATGATTGTTCTTTAAAAAGACATTCAATCCATGAAATCCGTGGAAATTTAGAGAAAATTTATGTATAGGTCTAGGCAATTAGTGAGGGACAACTAAATTTCTTTTTTTTTAATGAGTTAATTCTCTCTAGTGCTTTTATTAACTAATCAAGAAATACATACAGCAGGCCAGAAATTCAATAAATTTGGTTAATATTCAGCACATTTCAGGAAAACTGAGTTGATTTTTTTTACTTCAATAGAAGGGAAAAAATGAAGCTTATGTTCTGTAATATTAGGTAACAAGTGGAAAAATATTTTACCTTGATTTGGTCCACAGAGTCCTCAGGATTTCCTCATATTGGAGTTGAAAAATGGATATCCTCAGTTAAGACTTAATCTAGGCGTTGGTGAGGTATGTCTTTCTAGTATATTTATATATAGTTTTTTTTTCTCTCCAAGTCAATTATTAAAAAATGCTAAATTTACAGAGAGAAAAACAAACATTCACTATCACAATCAGAGACTTTCATTCTACATTCTTTTCTCATGACACAAGTCTCAAAAACTATGTACTCATTTCTCAAAAGAAAAATTTCACTTTAATGATAACCACAATACTTCTGGTCTTGGCAAAGTGCCTTCAAATTGTGAAAGATTTGGTTAGAAAGCCGAATAAATGCAAGGGTAGATCTTGCATGATATGCTGGAGCAAATTGGTGTAAACTCCCTTCACTAAAGGGAGAATTCAAATCTTTGCTTGATATCAGGGAGGATTTGGGATCGATCCTTGTACTTACTGTTTAAGTAAAAATAAAAGGTTTATTGATGAAAACATAAATGATGCTCTAAATTTATTTATCACTTAATTCACCGGCTACCTTTTTGGCCACAGCCATTCTTGCCACCCTAAATATCTCAGCTTAATATTTATTTTTTTTGCAGTCATTTGGATGAGACTTAGAAAGAATGTTGTTTTATTTCCTTTTTAGTGTGATGCCATTTTTGAATTTTTACATTTTTTTGGAGAGGGTGGGGGAAGTCATTATTTGAGTTACCAAACTAATGAGCTCTTAGATTAAACAGAGCAAGAATGGTAACTTTTATTTATTTGAACTTGTCAAAGAATCAGATGGATTTGAACATTCCGAAAACTTGTACAGTGATTTTTACGTGAATATCAGCAACCAGAATGAAATAGGCCCAGTACTTCAAACTATTGTGGCCATAATTATACTGGTCAGGCAGTATACATCTATTGTTCTAGTCATACAATATAGATCGTATGTATACTCACAGCAAACTCTAGGTATTTGTCTTACATATGTTTATTCCCCAAAATGTTAAGAACTGCACCTGAACCACAAACGAAGAGGAAGGAGTAAGTGAGTGAAGGTGATTTCATTCATTAATCAACCAAAGATGTTTTATTCATGAATGAGTTTGTACAGTGTCCTCATAGCACTGAGAATGGAGAGGGTTGTTATACATGTATTCCTGATAAGCTCGTTCCTTAAAACAAAAAAATTTTTAGAGCACTAGAAGAGTATGTAAGGTCACAATGGACAAGTTTGTTGGGCTTCAACCCTGGACACAATAATCTTCTTCAGCAGGTACTTTTGATTTATTTTTTTTAAAGGTTGCTCTTGTTTTGGATGGCCGGAATGAGCTCAACGAGGTTAAAATGCCTAGACTAAATGATGGACAATGGCATAGAATAGATATTGACAGGACATTTCAGGTATTTTATGTCTTTCTATTTGACATTATTTAGTATGTGAAAAAAAATTTTTTTTCTTAAATTTTTACATATTTTTTTTTTATTTTTTGTCTAAATTAATTGAATGCATTTCGTTATAAAGCTTCATTATTTAAGAATTATCTTTTCGATAGTTCAGATACATAAGAAAAAAAGGAAATTTTTTTTATTGTTGTTTTTTTATGGAGAAATGACTTTTAATGAAAGAAATGTGAACAATGCTCCTTTTTTTTTTTTTTTATTAACTCTACAATTGTTAACACTTCTCATAACATTAACTGTAACTCTTTGTGTCCAGCTCGCCACACTCTGTGGTGCACAGACAAACAGATTCTAATCCTATCCTTATTCAAAATAAGTCAACCCAACTTATAGAAACCAAGTGTTGACATCACTGGCTTTCAGTTTGGAGCTTTTTCAGTACTGAGGGAGGAATTAGTTTTTTTCAGCAGTTTTCCCTTTACATTGTTTACATTGTCGCTAGCCAGTTGTTGTTGTTGTTGTCACAGCTGATAGTAGTAAACATTGAGAACAAGCCTAGGCGCTATACAAGCTGTGAAGCATGAGAAGCAATCAGAAAGTGGATGGATTTTGATGACTCCAACTCTAGTCCTGGAATTAGTCCTGATTCAGACACCGATGATATAGAAAATGATTATGAAAATTCTAAATCTGGGCCTACACTTGCAAAAGAAGCAGGACTGAGTGACAAAAACAAATGTGCATACCAAATGAAAATAAACGTTTGATTTTAACATTACTGTAAACACCTTTAAAAGCTCTTTATTTTAAAATGTTTTTTGTGAGTTTTTTTTGTTTTTTTTTGTGAGAATTGAATAATTTTTAACAAAGTTACGGTGCAAAACCTATGCAGGCTCAAATTTTGGACCCAAAAATAGCTCTGGAAAAAATGTGGATTTTGCCTCTATATGCTAAGAGTTTAGTTTTTGAAAATATATGTTGATTTTTTTTTCCCTCTTCCTTCTCATCTCAGGCTGTAAGTTAAATTTACATAATCTTTCAATCATTCTATTATCTGATTTGATGTTTTCTTCTGGGTTTATTTTTCTTCATTCAGCTGCATTCTTTTTTTCCCTGATTTATTTATTGATTAACAAGATTCTTTCAACATAATGGTTTAAAAAACTAAATTTTCTTCAGGAAGTAACTCTCACTGTGGACAACTGCAAATATGCAACTGCTGATGCCAATGGAACAGTCACTGATTGGACTCCTTGCCTTACTCATGGACGTGTGCCTGGGGGAGATGTATTGCTTAATGTGCAATCTTTATTGCAGCTAGGGGGCCGTTACCCAACAAAATCACCACCAAGTTTTCCTACTGGGGTTCCCACAAAGGGCTTCAAAGGATGCCTGAAAAACCTTTTCCATAACTCAATAGTAGGTGTTCAGTTAAATTGGCTCTTTGTCATCCGCTTCTTTTATTGATAAAATTTCCATAATTAAGTCAAGAGTATCTGAGGAATAATCGCAATCCTCATATTAATAAGCTCTTTTTTACAGATACATTGAGTCAAAAGTTATGAAATTCTGAGTAAAAATTTGATTAAATACAGAATTTTTTATTTGAAACACGGTAATACACTATAAATGATTGGTGGACTGCGCAAAAGCTTCCAGTGTGATTTGATACTCTTTCTCTCAGCTGTATGACTTGTACTACAAACCTATTCTGAACTGGAACTCAGGCCAAAATGGCTGCCCCAGAGAGGAGCGAATCTGTCAAGAAAATGATGAGATACCTGTTTGTGGTGTGAGAGCCAGTTGTCAGTCTCGCTGGAATGGAGATGCAGTTCACTCTTGTACTTGTTATCCTGGCTGGTATGGGGATAAGTGCAGTTCAGGTTTGTCATTTTCCTAAATTTGTCATAGGATGCTAACTTTTTGGCATTTTAGAATCTTGAGAACGTTTTTTTTTTATCTCTCTCCTCTTGAAATCTCTGTTTTCCTCCAAAGATTTTTATTTCCAATTGATTTAAATCGCCAAGGCTAAAAAAAAAAAGATCTTGAGATAGTATACTGCAAATTGATCTGCTGATTTACTGAATGATTTGGAATGTAATGTTCTTGAATTATTTCTTGAGCTTTTTTTCTTGTTTTGTGAAAGAAACCAGTTAATCTCTGTAGAATTATGATGATATAAAATGCTTATGTATCAAAAGAAAGTAATATTCAATTTAAGCTTGATACTCAATAAGGTGGATAAGTGCTAATTTATTTCTTATTGGTAAATATCATGGAACTTTCTGTCTTTCCCTCTATATGCATTTCTGCATTAAAATTATAGTAGTTTAGCTAAAATAACACAAATCATTGCAGAGCCTTACAGATTAGAAAATTGGGATGAGCCATCAAACAAACTTTTAAAATTTTATCTAAATTAAATACAAGAACTAAGAACATTGAACTCCAGTTGAGCATTGGGTTAGGAAATCCTTTCTCCATCATCAACTTCTGAATACGGTGCACCATAGCTTTTTTTCTAGTAAATGATTTTAGCCTCAGAATGTCTTTAGAAATCCCAAAGATATACCAGGATTGGGACATCAGTCTTTCAAGGTAACAATTATTTAAATGCTCTATCTTGAAAGGTTTTAGATATTTATTTGTAACTTGCAAGGCTAAAGCCACATGTTTTCATTGTGAATGCTCACAAAGTTTTACATTACCTTAACCATAGAAAGGACACATATATAAACTTGGGAATTGCAGTAATGAAAATTTGTTTGTGGTAGGCTTGAATTTCTGTTTGTTGTGATCCCCAATATTCATAGAGATAGAAAAGCACAAATTGTATGCTTATTAATTTTTGATTTAGGTGTGAGAAAGTTTTATCAAATAAACAGGCTGTGCAAAAAATTAGGAAACCAAGGGTAAATAGCAACTGATTATCTTGTGAAAGGCACTTATGGCCTTATAAATGTTTTTACATTTTTTTTGCTGATCGAATTTTTAAATGAATACTGTAAGTTATTTTAAACTTCATTTTATTTATTATACCTATTCGCTTCTCTTTTAAGGAATTGAATATCATGCTGAGTTATTTTCCTTGCCTGTGCCAATAATAATACAGTAGAACACAATTAGATTAAGCAAGGACCCCTCAAAATCACAAATTCCTCGAACTCATCCATTTTCTTTTCTCTATGTTCCCTTCTTGTTTCAATGTTTTCGTCGAACAAACTTGAAGTTATAACATGTTTTCTTTGAACAATCAGTCCTTAATGTGAGAAAGAATATGTTGGCCTCTTAAGAAATTTGACAGACCTTGACTTTCATTACACTCGCAGATCTTCAATTTCGATCAAGCGCTTTTCAAACGAGCACGACTTACACTTCTCTTTCACTGTGCAGAAACAATCTGTGGACAGGCAGCCTAACCTTTTATACCTTGTCGCCAGGGAGAGAGATACCCCCTCTCCCACCCCACCTTAGTGTAACCTAGCTCGATGCACCCACCGCCAGTTTTTGTTTGCACCTGTGCTAGGTCTACCTGTCGCTCAGACTTCAAAAGAGCTGATTGTTACCAAGATTTGCTTGTCCCACAAGGGCAAGACAGGTCTGCACCCAGCCCTTGCTTAACCAATCAGTACATGATCTTGTTATTGACGGTTTGGACCCCAGATAGCTCAAAAGTTAGAACATTGGACTGACATAGTGAGCTTCACCTTCAATCCTTTTTGAGGTCCGCTGATGGGATTAGGTCTAGCTTTGACAGACATTCCTTGAGATTATTCAGGAGCAAGCAATCTGAATGTAGAGTCTAGATCTTGCATCAAGAGTTAGGTATCCGATAGCTAGGCACTGGGGTTTGGAGACAACTTTTTACCTAAAAGGAGTTGGGAATGTCAGATCGTGTTGTTCGGAAGTATCTGTCTTTCGAACACTATTTGAAATACAAAAAGTAGGAAAAAATACTGCAAATTGGATATTCCCGTAATGCTCGGAACTGTACAGAAGTAGACAAGTCCCTAAACATTGTTGTACTTCAAAATATTGTCAAAAACTGTGCCAAACACAAATCCAGGGTCCAATTACTAAAAATAGAATTAACAAACACAGCTTCCTCGAACATGTAAAAATTTCCCAATGAATTCAAAGAATCCATGCTCCACTGCACTTATCTCAAAACATTTTGTGAATCATTTATATTTGTGTTTTACACACACCAATGTCAATGAATTAAAAGAGCATCACTTAAACTTTTGGATTGTTGCAATTGTGATCAATTTTCTTTTTGTACCAGACTTAAAGCAGAATAAAAATTATATTGATAGGTCTGGTCTCACAAACATGGGTTGAATTCTGTTCCTGTTCTATTCTAATTCTGCCCTAAAGTTAAATAAATAGCTAAGTTTCATTATCTGTGGGTGATAGGCTTATGTTTGGATTGCTCAGAGCAGTTCCCATTCACAGTATTTATCGTTTTTGTTATGTATCTCTTGACTTGTTATTGTCGGCCTATCTTCATTATGTTTCTTTAAGACAGTAAAAGAATAAACCAATGACAACATGGCATTCTTATAAAGGACAAATGATGTCATTTTATGAGCAAACCATTAGATGGGCATATTTTACTTTTGATGGATTTTGGAGTGATTTCTTTAGGATTTTCATATCTTAAAAAAAAAAAATTTATTTTTGTATCAATCTGTGTTTTAGCTAAGCCTTTACTAAATTGGTCATACTATTGTTGAAAGTATCTCAATAATTATTTGACTCTTGAAATTTGTAATGCCCATTTGAACACCCTTAAGGAGAAAGGTCACTGTCTTTCTTTCTTATTACAAGAATGTAATTACTATATATTTATATATACATGTTTGACTGTTCTACTGTTTGATAATGCATTTTTTGTGACTTTTTCTGTAGTTGCACCTATTATGGATCTTGGAAACAAGAGTTTTCTGCAGTGGGAGCTGAGTCCAAAACAAATTCAGGATGCAGAGCGCACTGCCAGTTTCCAGCTAATGTTCAGATCACGAGAGATGAGTGGCACTCTTTTTGCAATGACCAATGCTGCACAGAATCAGATTGATCTTGAGGTACTTTGTAAAATAGTTTGCAATGGATAATCAGGAAAATAAGTAAAAATATTTTTTTTCAATATTGATACTCAGGTAGATATAAGGGATTTATTTAGGTAGGTGTTAAATTAAAGCCCAATACTAGATTAGAATTTTTTTGCTGCCAAGTGGACGCAGTTATCAAAGGTCTTGCTCAGAAAATTTTAAGTTCGCTTTAAAGATGCAAAATGGGATTAAGGTGATGTTTACAACTTTAAATATCTCAAAAGTCTATTGCATAGGCAAAAAATTGGTTAACACTACTGGGCTAAATGGCTGTGACCATTTAAAAAAATCTACCATGATCCTGTGGTAGATTCTAAAGATTATAAACAATCCTTGCACTCAGTATGTATCTCCTATTCCACTATTCCTTTGAATCAAAGAAGGCAGTCAAGTCGTACGTTAGATTCAGGTTTATTATTGCTTTTTCTATACAACAGTTCCTTTTATGTTCAAAATTTGGGCTTTTTATTCTGGCAATAATTTTAGGTCATGAATGCAGAAGTGATCAATCTGCATCTTACACCGTTTTTTTTAACACAAAGTTGTATTAATTTTCATACCAAAGTATGAGACTTTTTTGGTGAACATCAATTCCATGTTGGCATCTCTCTTTCTCTCTCTTTCTCTCTCTCTCTCTCTCTCTCTCTCTCTCTCTCTCTCTCTCTCTCTCTCTCTCTCTCTCTCTCTCTCTCTCTCTCTCTCTCTCACACACACACACTCACACACACACACAGCCCTAATTCTGAATGATCAAAGAATTGTACCCCATTGAACAGAACTTTTTCTAAATAAAACTTAGAGATATAGAACAAATGGAAAGAACCTCATCACTAAGAAACCCCCTTTCTTGCAAGTTGTCCCAGGAAAGACATGAAAGGAATTAGAAATATAAGTTTTAAAATAAGTACAGTGGGACCTTGCTGATAGAGAAATGTCTGTGGATTTTGAATTCTTCCCCATTACCCGGGTTTCCCGATTTACCGGGTTGCTTGGGACTTTGGTTTCCCCTTACTCTTGGCTCAGGGTCTGGAGGCAATTTGAGCATCAGTGACTTGGTTTTTTTTAGGATATTTTTAAAAATTTGTAAAAAAAAAAAGAAAGCAAATCAATCTTAATCCATTTTTGAGACAAATAATGACAACACATTCTGGTTTAAATGAAAGAAACAACAAAATGATATTTTTTAAAGATGATTTTTATGTAATTTTTCTAAAACACCACAAATTTTCATTTTGTTTACTTCTAGATCTAGATTAGGAGCTATCCTCGTCTAAATTACTACTTTCATGGATTTCTGGATTGTAATCATCTCCACTCACTTCAAGATCTCGATCACTTTCGTCTAATTGTTTCAAAAACATTTCTTCTTTCTGATTTATTTTTCTGTTCAGAAATCAGTTTTAATTTCTCTTCTTGTGCCGTGGAGGAGTGGTATTCCTGTCTGTCATAAACAAAAAATGCGAAGGTGTATCAATATAAAACTTTGCATGGATGAGAGAAATGGTTATACCACCTTTACAAACATTTCCCATGGCTTTAACGGGATAAATAAAGGAAATTATCAGGGGTCACAGTCCATCCCAAAGAGGCAATAGGAAACGCCTGAGCTAACAAAGAGGCCTATCCCGTAGCTGTAAACACTGCAAGTGAGTCAAGCCATACCTCCAAATCAATACCTTTGGATGTTGCGATTTTGAATTCTTTCTGCTTGAAGATTGCAACTTTATTGTTTTTCCATAGCATGAGAGCAGATTGATGTGTGAAGACAATCATCAGTGTTTGTTTACCAGTCAATGACCAGCAGTCACAGAATGCGCCGCTCCCTATGCATAAACTTTTAGGTAGAGTTTTAGTGGGTTTCCTAAGTCCGAAGTTGCCCCTGGCTGCCTTAGCTCTGGTAAGCCAGTAATTTGTTCACACATAAATTAACATGTCTTTGTTTATATCAGGTTTATGGTTATATGGCATAAAGTTGCAAAAGAGTCAAAGTTAATCGATGGTCCTTGCCTGTACTCTTCTTATATTTGTTCATAAAGGTCTTTGAAAGGCCATATGATTGCTCCATAAAGCCCTTTCATTTCCGTTCATAAATTTTGGGATTTTTTTTTTAAGTAAGCATTTGGTACTTCAGGTAGGGTGTAACAAGCAGGTTTACAGAAATGGCTGTTGCCGAGCACACTTCTTGCCCTTGTCTCTTGAAAATGTTCCGAAATCTTTTATGGTCGCTTTTGCATTTAAAGCAAATTTGAACCAAGGTCAAAAAAGAATCTTAAGGAAAAAATCTCACATTGTGTAATCCTGCTCTCTTTCTCACATTCTCTAGATGTAGCTCAATTCTTTAAAGGTGAAATCAAAGAGCAGTATAATTCTCTTTGTCAAGGGTCCTGGTGTTACAGGATCCTTGTTTGGGCCAAGCACCTCAGAAAAAAAATGAAAGAGATGAATGAAATAGTGAGGATCTCCAGATGAATTCATGGTTTCTAGCCCTTTTGATATGACAACAAAAGGTTTTCTTTTTTGGGCAACATCTGGCCTTGGCATTCAAAGTAACACCTCCCCCCCACAAAACCTACAGCATCACATCCCTTTTCGACAACAAAATAAGGCTATTCTGAGAAAAGAATAATAATAAATGCGGCCATAAAAAGTGGCATCATAAAAGAGGAAAAGATTAAACATTTTGGAGGGAATGTACCTTTGACTCTATGGTTTTAAAGGCATAGCAGGTTGTAAAATAAACTTTGTGACTTTACCATAGCAAGTAGTGATGCTTCATCCATTGCCTTAAAAGCAAGAGGAAAAGACAGTCTTGCATGATATGATTAAAGAATTTATCAGCCAGGATTGGTAAATTACAATAATTTTACCTGTAAAACGAGGTTAATTTTAGCTGTGCCCCCACTACCTTTCCCTTATTGCCAGGTTTTTAAGTTCTTAAGATGGAGTTTTCTAAAATTCCACACAAGGCTTGTGAATTTATGATCGTATTTGCCGCCAGTAAGTTCTGCCTGGCAAAAAGAGAGAGACTTATTTCTCACTTTTCAAGATGATTCATGCATGAAGAGCATATTTCTCCAGATGAGCCCTCTGAATATTGCAGGACAACAGAACTACAATAATACTTTATTTTACACATAAAGTTCATATAATTTACCAATTATCAATCTCCCAGTTATGAACGTTGATCTTACTCTACATTCCACAACGCTCACTTCAGTAGTAACGCTGAAGATGATAACTGCATGTAGCGTTGTATTTCTTAAGTTAATACAACAATGAAAGTTTATAAAATCGCAGGCCTAGATTATAAATTTATGCTAGATATAGTTATCATTGTGTAGTGTAACAAGGTTATTATGTAATTACCCCTGCAATTTTTTATAATCTTTATCTATAATTTTCACCCGCTATAATACCTGATACAGTGATGCAGACATTTCTAAAAGATGATAAAGATTGTGATTGTAAATGTAATTAGGAAAGCAACAGCCTAATCTTAGGGAGGAAAATTATGCCACGAAAATTTTCTGAGATGACAATTTATAAGAGAAATTTGTCAAGCTTGTTAGTAGAGAGATAGGAATGTATGGGAGGGAAAATTGTCAATGAATGTTATGTTGTAAGACAGAAGCCAAATATTTCATTGGATCTTCAGCTATCCGTAAGATTTTTTTGGTTATTTTAAAGCTCTCTCTGTCTCTCTTCCTCCCCCTCCCTCCTTCTCTCTTTCCCTCCCTCCCTCCCTCTCTCTCTCTCTCTCTCTCTCTCTCTCTCTCTCTCTCTCTCTCTCTCTCTCTCTCTCTCTCTCTCTCTCTCTTTCTGCCTCTGTATATATATTTATATATGCATATATCTATCTATCTATTCAGCTGGAGAATGGTTACCTGGTGCTTCGTTACAACTTAGGTCAAGGGGAGCGAGTTTTAGCTCTTGATAAAGCTGCTGCAGCAGATGGAACATGGCATGTCGCTCGCATGGAAAGGTTCGGCAGTGAGTTACAGGTAACCTTCAAGATATTGGCAAAATGCTTATGATAAGTTTTTTGTATGTGCGTGTGCAAATGATAAGAATGTAAAATTTAATTATAGGGCTGAAAGGGCTTAATAATTTTGTCTTAGTTTTTAGCCTCTTTTTTCTGAACTTAAAGACTATATGAAGGCAGCATTGGAATAATCTAATTTGAAAATCCTTTTTTTTTCTTCCTATAAGCACGACCTTATGTTTTCTACTTTTAGTGGTTTAATTATGAAGTTTGTTGATCTAGCTCTTGCTCTCAATCTCTAATAAAAATTTAGATTTAATATCATTATTATCATTCACATCTGGTATTATTTTTGTATGTTTGAGCCATTATGATTTAGTTTGAAAGCTGAAAAGTAATATTAAATTAGAAGTGGTAAAAAAAAGTAGTGTACTACAGCTTATTTGTGATTGCTTAAAGAAAGCAATTGACATACATTTTCCTTTGTCTAAATGCCTGTGAAATGGGTGGCTGTAGTCAGAGCATGATTGGCAGCAGTACTGTCATCATGTAAGACCTGAAATTTGCTGAAGAAGACTAAACATTTTTGAAACAAAATATGTATTGTTAACTAAATGCTATTGAAACTTTACATAAACACATCACAAATTTATCATTATATGATGCAAACAATTTCAGTAATTAGCAAAAGCAATGCTAAAGCAATTGAATGCTAAGGAAGTCTATAAACATTTTTGAAATAAAATAGGTATTGTTAACTTTATGGTATTAAAACTTTTAATTTAAACAAATTGCAAATTCATCATTATATGATGCAAAAAATTTCAGTGATTAGCGAAAGCAATGCTAAAACAACTGAATGTTCAATTAAACTATCATTTGAAATTTTCATTGACTGTTTTTGGTTAATTGGAAAAAAAAAATTCTTCTCATAAGTTCCTAAATTTAGTATAGAAATTTTTTTTTTTTACAAGCATCCAGACTCCATTCATTGCACTTTGATTTTTACTTTTTACACCCTCCTGAACTGTCCTTGTGAATATTTTGGTGATCTTGAGTTGTGTATTAGATTTCTGATCGGAGGTCTAAAGTTTGGCATTCTATCCTTTTGAAAAGACCAGTGTAAGTTGGTGCTTAAGTCTGCTTCTTGCTGTCTTCCTGTCCAGGTCATATTTGATATTTCATGCATTGTTTCATGCTATTGAAAATTGGAAGAAGCACCAATGTTTATGGGCATTCAATTCCTTGAGCACATATGTATTCAGAATATTCTACCTTAATTTTATGTTAATGCACATTCAAATACTCTCAATGATTTCTTAGCTAACCCTAGACGCTGGAGAGGGCCGTACTTACACTTACAGGCCAATAGTTGAGGATGTGGATGTACTGTTTAAGGCCTTGCAATTCATCAGTGCTGGAGGCCGAGTTCCAACAATGGCTTCGCCTTCTGTTAATCAGATCAATAAAGACTTAGTTCAAAGTAAGTGGAGCTTCTTATTTGTACACTCATTCATGACTTTGATACAATCACGTCAAGAAGTATGTATCATAGGTATTTATTATGTATTTGGACTTCTGAGTATGTGTGTCCATATCAGTGCTAAAAAGTATGTATTTAGCAGTATCCACTAATTGTACATTAAAAAATGCATGCTTTGTCGACCGCTTATTGCTTGCAGTCATTTTCAGTAACCCCCAGCAGTTTTTAATATCTCCTAAGGATCACTGGTCATATGTATCATTGGGTAGGCCCAGCATAGATCTATCAACTTGTAATGGTTCTCCCGCGGCTATTTTTGGCAAATTTGGTTACAATCGGCCAAATGCTTCAGTATACAGCAATCTGTACATACTTTGTGTAAGTTATTACCTTACAAAAGCTGTCTGTCAATGTGTCTCCCAGGCCTCACAATTTTTAACGGATCTCCGGATGGAAAAAAAATAAATATTTTTCAGCGGAAATCTGCATCTTTGAAAATAAATTATAAAATAAAAGTTGGATGTTAAGCCCAATTTCGCCTGATGTTAGATGGGATGGCTATCAGAGTAAACATTAACTCCTTGGAATGGTAAACGCAGCATTTTCTGTGAGCATCGGTGTTTCACATTGCAATGGCGTTTGTTTACCCTTTTCCGATGTTCAGCGCAACACAAGGCCTCCTAAAATACAAGCCAAGTCACCAAAGTGAAAAAAACCTTTGCAGTGAATTTAAGAGTTAGATACATCATTTCACTGTTTGGACAGAGTTAGTACAGTTGGATATTTTTGTTGTGTAGGTCTGTAGGCTGAATTATATGTTCTGAGCACAATTCTGTCCTAACTACGCCCAAAAGTTAAAAGAAATAGATCACCATAATTCAAACATGTAAAAGTTTGTTCACTTCGGCGACTTGGCCTGTATTTTAGGAAGCCTGGCTATCGGGCCAAATAAGAAGTTCTCTGATTACATGTAGTTAACTCGACACTTTCCGTAAGACTCGGTATGTGATATTGCTATCTCCGATGTTTTCGCGAAGCATTGTAATTTCCCTGAATTTTAAAAGAGTCTTGATCAGCTCCGAACCACAATTTTTATCTTGCCGAAGTTCATTGTTTTATTTACACTTGTGATGTAGCAGCATAGACACAGAGATTGAGAAGGATGGGTAGGAAATACAGGTATACCAAATCTACTTCTCGCTCTAGGACTTGGGCTCAAACCTGTTTTTTTTTTTCATGAACGACAGCACCTATTTTTTAACCCTCCCCACTGCCCTAGTCTGGCGCGAGGAGGACAAAACTTGAATAAGACAGGGGGAGGGAGGAGGGGGGGGGGGCGCAGGGCGGGGGATTGGCTAAACCTACGAGACATTATACTAATTACAGAGATCAGGCTTTTTTATGCCTTAACATGTAACAACTTATGACTAATCAAGTTTTTCTGACCTTGAATTGGGTCTGACTGCCCACCCAGAAACGCCTCTGTTGTCTCACCAAACTGGATAAAGCACATGTGCAGACTGCCTTTTGATTAAGGTGCTGCCAGTGAGATCTATAGTTGGAAAGGCAAACTAGATTGCAGATCAAGATCCGTATTTAGTTAAAACAAGCTAGAAATCAGGAAATTAGCCGCAGTTAAACTTGATTATAAATTTAAGCTCAAGTAAAAACCTTTGAATGATTTTAGATCCAGGAGTCAATTGTTCTCTAGGCATTTCGATATCTGGATAGGACCTCTAGGTTAGAGGCTTTAGTCAAAGAAATAGACAATGGAGTGAGGAACAATTTCAACTTATGTTATTGGAGGAGGTAGTGGAAGATTCGGGAGTCATTGTCTGCCCTATAGAGTCCCATCTTTTACATATACTACCATACTGACTCACTTAGAAAAATTGGGCAAATCATAAAAACATCTTTTGACAGAAGATGAAGAGCAAGATTTTGACTCGGACATCAAAGCTTTTGTAAATGATAGAAATACCAAGTTGATACTTGATACCAAGTTTCTAGGAGTCAGATAGAATTGATAAATGGTGGACAGGAGAGACAATGAATAAGAAATACCCAGCGCTGTGTTAAGTTGCTAAGGCTCGAGTCACTTTCTTTCATGGAGCTCAAGTAGAGAGCTGTACATATGTTGCTGACATGGTGTCACTGACACTGTCGGATCAAAATCAACAAAAATATATTTAAAAGGGTAAGACTAGGCCATGGTGCATCTTTTAATGTTATGATAAGAGAAAATTATATAAAGTCTACAATGGCTAATAAGTAACAACTTAAGCTTCTTTAATTCAGCTTGTGTTTAAGTCAACAGCAATAACTTTACAGTGTACTTAATAGACTACATCATCTTCTAGGTTAGCAGCGACATTATTTATTGCATCAAAAGTTGGCAGCTATGCATTTGCTCCTCACTAATGATACAACCATGCTATTATTTGTTCTCTTAAAAGGATTAAAAGGAAGATATTATTGGCAAGTTACTTATACACATTTTTTCCATCCATTTCAAAGATTGACTCTCAAACAATCAAAACTTAAGCTTACTTTACTTCTGATAAATCAAACATTACTTGATTTAGATTAGTGTCATCATGCCCATATTCAAATAAGAAATTCATAGAAGCAGGGAAACAAACTATTGTTATACAAGATAGTTCACAAACTGTTTGTTTTCAATTCTCTTGAAGTGAGTAAACCTGGAAAAGCTTTTGCTTTTGCAATGTATGCCATAACCTTTAAGTCCCAATGATAAATTTTGCCTTGCCTTTCAAGTTACTTCACACCTTTCAAAAAAAAATTCACAATGAAGGTCTTTCTTATTCATTTAAGTAGACATATGAGGGTGGGCTGAAAAATAATGTTTAGTCAAAGCTTTTTACATTTTGCATCGGAATTTCATAAAAGCAGCAAACAAAAGTTGAGGATCTCAGCGTACATATTGCATTCTTTACTTCTTAACATTGTCCATACAGAGTCGCCAACAATGTATTATTCTGAGCATTGTATTATTTTGGCGACAAAAGCTTTGAACAGGAAAAGAAAAATTTCTGAGGGGTGAGATCTGGACTGTATAGGGAATTTAACAGCATAACCAATTCCAGCTTTGCCAGAGTGCTTTAAGTCTGGCCTCTTTTGTGCAGGCGTGCATCGTAGAGCTGTAGAACAGGATCATCAGTTTCACTATGCAGTTAATTGAGTCTTGCATTCAGTAGTATGCAAAGAGTTTCAATATACTACTCTGAATTTACTATTCTTCCCTTGTCTAAATATCCCATTTGAATTATGTCTTGCCTGTTCCGAAAGCACATAAGTTAAAATTTCAAGTCCTTATGCCAATACTCTAAAGAAACTATTATCACTCTCATTACAGTCCAGATCTTGTCCTTTCAGACTATTTTCTTTTCCTAAACCTTAAAGAATATCTCAAAACCTTCACTTTCAAAGTAAAATTAATGTGAAATCCTGGCTGCAAGCTTGGTGTCGTCAGCAGTCAGAAAATTTATCACTAACATTGACAGCATTCACAAATTAGTCTATGCTTGGCCTTGACATACACAAGTATGAATTGCAGTAGCCATTTTGCAAAGTTTGCAATATGTAACGGAAATTCTTTTGTTTTATTTGATATACATCAGTTAACAATTTATGATCAAAATGTTTTGGAACAGGTATCAATGTTAAGGCCCACCCCCGTAATAAAGTAATTTCTTTACATTTAAAGATCATCTTTTAATGTAGAATAATGAGGGCTATGATAAAAACAAGTTGGATCCTGTCATAGGTTTCAGTATTTTTTCAGCAATTTTTCCTTTTGCCCCTTTACATAATTAACCCTTTGCATACGAGTATGTGCAATAAAGTCAATCCCATATGTGCTGAATTTTTTATATTTATTTTGCAAAAAAAATCATTATTCCACATGTGGAGTGAGGGTAAAAGATGAATTCTAGCAGTTGACTTAAGTCTTGATGCTTTTTCATGTTTTAAATAATTCTTTTTGTGTTTGTGGATTGTTTTTGTTGCTAATTAAATCTTTGAAGTAAAACTTGAAAGTCATGCCCAAATCTTAAGAAATTATGTTTATTTTTGAATTTATATATGCTGTGGATGCCAAGTATGAACATTAAATTTTTTTTTTTAATAATGCCGTATAGTTCCCAATTCTTTAAGATCCTCTAAATTTCATTCAGTTTATATAGGGAATTATACCTACGTCATTCTGCTAGTTTACGGTTTGTTTGTTATTTGTAACAGAACAGAGTCTATTAGATAAAGATATTAATCTTTCAAAATAATCATAATGACCTAGAGTAATACTCTCTTTTGTTAGCATCTTTGGCTATCAAAAGACTCTTTTTATGGGGATTGATTTTTTTCCTAACAGAATATCATTGAAAAAGAGCAAAAAAGTGGAACAGAAAGTGAAAATGGAGAAAACATTCTTTGTCTTGTAACAGATAATGTTTAAGATCACTTCTTTTAAAAAAGTTAAAATGGTCTCTTGGTTGCATTGTATAGAATTGCTTCTTTTCAATCTTCAGCATGTGTCCGTGACATCCGCTTCAATGGCAACTGGCTTCCTATGACCCAGAATCAACAAAATCAAGCAGGACCAGGCGTGAAACTGCTTAGTGCACCCAATGTTGCAGAGGGCTGCAGCAGAAATGACTGCTATCAAATCATTTGTAGTGATGATCGATTCTGTTATCCACTCTGGGGAGCGCATGAGTGCAGGTTGTGACTGAGTAACAATTCTTTTGCTTTTCTTATATTTTTTATTTTATATATAAGCTGTAAATCCCGTTCTACAAACGGGACCATGGTGTCAGTTTGCCAGGGTAAATAGGCTTATATTTGTCTTGATATCTGTCCTTTTACTGAAGTTATTCAGATATATGCCTCCCCCTACTTATTTTTACCTAGAATCTAGATATCTCAATAATTCTTATTCTAAACATGAAATTAGGTAAAGGACTGAAATCCTGTTGGAATAAAGCAAGTTTACTAATTCCATACTTTCCCAATATGTTTTTAGTTCCTTTTAACCGCCTATTAGAAAGCTTTGAATTTTCGCATTAAGTGCATAAAAATGCATTGCCTTGCAGAAATTCTTAGCTGGACAAATGTTTAAAGGTATATTATAATGAAAGTTTAAAAAAAAAATTTGAAAGCCTAAAAGTAAAACTAAATTTCTTTAGTTGTAGATCTTAACGTTTTGATTTGAGCCTAGCTGCTGTAAATATTTAGGCCCTTGGTCTAGAATTTATGTCGAAGTAATTGATTTTTTATCTAGAACTTACACTTATAGGAAATAGTTTGCACATTCGCCCTTTTCTTTTAAGAAAATAATAATCACATTTTTTTGCCTTTAATTTTCAGCAAATTCTGTTTTGCTGAAAAATAATATTACCACTCCAATCTTTAGGCAGTTTACATTTTTATGCCAAATTTGGGGGTTCTAGGTGATTTAGAAATGCTCGGTTAAGCCAGCCCCTATAGAGCATCACCCGACACGTCACAGGCATGAATAGACACGGGTCATCTATGTCACTGAAATGGTGACTATAATTTTAACTGCGCTCTGCACATACGCTGTCAGTACGTCATGTTAGACACGCCTTCACAGGTGTTGTAGCGTGTCGGCAAGAATGAACATGTTCATTTTTTTTTTTCAGGGAGTGTCTTGTTACGCTGAACTAAATTCTTTTCAAGGAAATTTGTTGGGTTTTTTACCCATATGGTTTTATTGAAAGTTGTAAATATTTAAAACTTGATAAATTATGGCAACAAATTGAGCAGATAAACAATGTCATTTGGGTATTTTTAGCTCTTGCCCTGAGTGCAGGGCATTTATTGAAAAAAAGAGTTAACTTGATGACCCGAGTGCGACCCTGAGGTCGTGTGACATTACACACTATTATACCATGTGTGACCCTTAGGTCTCTTTGACTAGGCCCTAAATTTAGACTTCTCTATCTGACGCTCTTTCTAAAATATGCAAATTTAAGCAGAAATAGCCTCATAAGCATGCATTTAGTGAGTTGGTATGAAAAAGCCTCATTTTGTCTCAAGAGCCCAGGTGCAGTTGATTTTAAGCCTCAGGACTCCAGGGTTCATAGGGTTAAACTACCAATGAATAAATCTTGTGTAAATTTGGAACAAGGTTGTTTCAATTTTTGTTTTTAATAAAAACAGTGATCAAATTGCTTTTACTAATTTAAACAAAAAATCTAATGGGACATACTTGAATTTGAATGATGCAATATTTATTTTTGCATGTCTCTGAGTGAGTATTTTGTTATTTGCTCCCTTCATATAGATTTTTATAAAGCTATGAAACACTACTGTTTTCTCTTCTTTTTATTGATTTGTGCATGATGATCAAATTAGAACAGTTTTCGCTACTGATCAAAATCTAATAAGACTGTTTTTACTTGACCAGATGTCTAGCTGGTAGCAGGCCTGATGCAAGTGGTAAATGTGTGTCTTCATGTGAGCCCAATCCCTGCTTTAACAATGTGCCATGCTCCATAGTTGATAAGAAGGTTAAATGTGAATGCCCACCTGACTTCACAGGCCAATTCTGTAACATTGGCATGATCAGTGAAGACGACGATGACCTCCCTGTAGCTGCCATAGTTGGCACTGTTGTTGCAGTTCTTTTGGTTTTAGGTGAGCAATCATAAGCCTCAGGCAAAATCGAAACTGCAGTAGAACTCTGTGATTTTCAAATGGATATTCGATAGTTATTAAAAAATAATTATAACCATCTTGAATGCACATAAGATGTGCAATTTCATAATGAAATTCTTTTGAAATATTGTTATGACAATTGCAGTTGCATGTTTAACTATCTCTGAAATATTCTGTCTTATACAAAATCTGTCTGCCTTTTTCTGTCCTATTATTATCATCATTAAATTTGTTTGCCCCTCTCTATCTCTTTATCTATCTTTCTATTTCAAGTATTTGTCTCTTTTCTGAATCTCTCTCTAACCCTCTCTCTTTTTCCAACTTTTTTTTTCTGTCTCTCAGTTTTTTATGTTTGCCTTTTGACTGTCTGCATTACCTTCTCTCTATTCTCAGTTGGTCTATTAGCTTTCATATATCATTGAGATACATCCAGTTTCTTTAATTTTTAATTTTTTGTTTGTTTTCTTTAGTCATAGTGACTCTTATCATCCTCTACATCACATGCCGGAGAAATGATGATGAGAAGAATATTTTGGAGGTGGATCCTGATGATGATTTTATAAGGGAGAATGTCATGTTCTATGATGAGGAAGGAGCAGGTATGTCTCTTTTAGGTGGCATCATGGAATTACAGTTAAAATTCAATTTTTAGCATATGGACTTGCATACATTAGATGAAATTGTATTCATTTCTTAACTTTCTGACATTCTCAGATTTGAAAAGTTTTAATTACATACTGAGACACAGGCAAAGTGTACAAACTGCAATGTGATTGTTAAGAGAAAATTGAACTTAAAGATAAACCTTACATTAATACCCTCTTTTTATAAATATCAACCAGTAACCAAGAAGAACTGCCTTAAAACACCTACAAATTTTTTACATTCTTTGAGGGCACTCATTGATTAATTGAAAGAATTTAATATGTTGAATAACAAAATTTTTAAAGGTGATCAAACAATTATGCCAATTTAAAACAAACTATTGAGATAAAATTTAAATGTAAAGAATGAAGAGAAAAATAAGTCTAATTGCAGCCATCAGTTTCAGTATCTTAATCAATAGCTAATTCTTCTCCAATCAGTGAGATAAATTTATCTTAATGCTCTAGGAAAGGAGTTTTTGTCAAATTCATCTGTTGAAAGAAGATTTTGACCATTTAAAATGGTAGCTATCTGTTCTGGTTTAGAACTCTGATGAGTACTTATCTTACTCTTGACAGGCAGTGGTAGCTTTTATTATGATCGCATGGTCAAGATTTAGATCAAGATTCTTGATTTAGATCTCTATATCAAGTCCAGAATATGGGTCACATATACAATTCACAATTATAATTATTATAATTGGTAATGATGTTTTTACAAATATGCTTTAGAAGTTTCGTGGGGCTTTTTAGCATAAATGTGTCTCCCAGCTTTTGTATTTTGTCTGAATATACTTAGGGGTATTTTTTAACAATATTAGGTGCTGAAACAGTTGATAAATTCAGGTGGTTCACACCTTGCTCTGTTAAGATGTTCAGACTTCTGCATACTGGCCTAAGATAGCGATAGTTTTGGGCTTTATAAAATTTTCCCTTGATTTTGAATCACAGACCATTTTTTGCATCAGCGAGTACATCAAAGATTCAATTGTTTCAAGTAGCTTTGAGGATGAATAAGATTATATTTCACAGGCAGCTTGTCGCATTCTTGGAATTGGTTGAGTCTTATAGAAATCGTCGAGAGAAAGAATGTTCGTCGATGCTCCATTGTCAGCCAGCCATCATAGTTTAAGACAAATATGTAATGTGCTTCATCTTCATGTGATTCATTCCTTTGTTTGATTTCCAAATATTTGGGTATCTGCCAATTTGCAGACTTATAAAAAATGATGTAATTTTGAACAAGTATGGCAAGATTTATTAAAAGCTGGACATTTGCTTTGACCTGCATAGTGGGGCCATTTTTGTCACAATTTATGCAAAGCTGTGGTATAGATTTTCCTTGGGTTCATTGTTTCAGACTAGATCTTGGATTTGAATTTTTGATTGAAAACCTATTTTGTTTATTTGACTAATGTCAGCAAGCAGTTTTCCATACTCTTCTGTCATGTTCAGTGTTCTTGCATACTGCATAAGATTGGTTAGATCCAGTGGTGTAGTGAGGCTTGGTATAAGCTGACTTCTGATATCTTCATCTGGTTTAGTAAACTTGCATTGAGTTTCAAGTTATCTTAATTGAGCATGGCAATCATCAATTTTGCTGCCGGGTACTGCATTCGATGTCTAAATTGATCTTTGAGGAATTCAGTGTTTTGATTGACGGTTAAAAGCTCGTTTAGGGCTTTTATGATATCTTTGTAAAGATCGCCCCTGGTCTATATGTTTGTTTGGATGGTGGACTCATACAATATAATTGAAATCTGGCCCTCCATTATTATGTTAGTGTCAAAGCATAGTGATGCTTTGACGGTGAGATCACATCCATTGAAAATACATGTACTATCTAAATGCTTGACCGGCTTGACCACTGAATTGCGGCCTTAGGATGACAGCTAAATTTTTCAAAGGCTCTAAATTTGCTGCAGATTTTTTTATGTAGATCAAGATCTGTGTTTCATTTATCTTACTCTGTTATCCTTGTCGCCAATGCAATGTTTTAGATGATGTTGAACAGAACGAAACATATGTTAGGATATCGATAGTGCCAATTATAACTGTTTATTTTAATAACTCTTTACTTCTCTTTTCGTGCCAGTTATTATGTCTTTATTACAATAATGGACCAAAAAATAGACTATGTTAAGAGTAAAACATAGATATACTCTACATCCTGTCGGCACAATGCAGTCAGTCCACAGTTGAATATAACATGGTTATATTGCTAAGCAAGGTTTTTCATCAAAACCTTAAGAAAAAACAAATGGGTTAATTGACTTAAAAGTTATCTGGATGTGTGATATTTAAAAAAGTTATCTGTTAGCAGTTTCATGATTTCTAATTTTTGCTTACACCAATAGATTGCTTATTGGCAAGAATGCAAAGTTGATCAGAATGGGATTTGACATCTTCCCCAATATATACACACACACATATATATATATATATATATATATATATATATATATATATATATATATATATATATGTCTCTCTATCTCTCTCTCTCTCTCTCTATGTCTCTCTCTCTATATATATATATATATATATATATATATATATTTTTTTTTTTTTTTTTTTTTTCCTGATTTGATGTTTAGCACAATGTTTCTTAAACTCTCAAACTCAAATTCCTCTGGCAAACTTCAATATAGTCTCATCAGATCAGTGTACGATCTCCTGCTCTCAAACACAAATCTGATATGGTGGAGAAAGAAAGCGGACCCCGCTATGCCAAGGCAGGCAGACCACAGAGCATGTCTTGAGCTCTTGCAAAATCGCCCTCTCACAGGGGCGATACACATGGAGGCATAACAGAGTCCTTCAGGAACTTGCCGCAATCATAAGCACGGCTAAAGGAGAGATTACCCTCCCTAATACCAACGCCTTGATATTCACAACAGAGGGAGGCGCTAAGTCATGGCACGGAAGACCGGTGAGGACAACAAACCAGATAAAATGCCTTCAAGATGGCTGTGATGACTGGGATGTTTCAGCAGATCTTCCAGAATGGGACAGTTACCCCAGTATAATCAAAGAAATGAGATTAAGGCCTGATATCGTGATCCATTCAGCTTCCACACAACAATTGATCATGGTGGAGCTAACAGTACCATACGAAAACAGAATGGAAGACGCCCACATCTACAAAAGAGAGAAATACATGAACCTGACCAAAGAGCTAGAAAATGCCGGCTACAAAGCTGTGGTGATGCCCGTTGAGGTTGGTGCCAGAGGATTCGTAGGGTCATCAGTCTGCGACCTTCTAACTAAACTTTCAATATGTGGCAACAAAAGAACAAAAGCTCTAAAGTTACTGGCGGAAATAGCCGAAAACAGTTCCCGGTGGATCTGGAACAGGAGAAATGAGAGGTTCTTTCATAAGGATTATAAATGCTCTAACCATCGCAGGACCAGTTGGCGAAGTGGTATAGCGCCGGGAAATCCATCAAGAGATGAGGGTATGGGTTCGAATCCTGGCGCTGTGCAAAAAAAAAAAAAGATAACAGGGAGACACCTAAGAGTCATGACCTGGGTGTGGCCCGGCCCCCTTAGAGTGTCAAAGGTTCAGGGCCGAAACACTTGCTACAAGGGGGATTTCTTTTCTGAAGACTCCCTGTTATCTAGCTCCCCAATGAGTTTCTATCTACATAGTGTGACTGAAATAATGTTAAGAGATAGTATTAAAAGTACATTATCTTTCACATTTCAGGAGAAGAAGACCATGAAGCTTATGATATTACTCTTCTCCAAAAAATGATTTCTGAGACCTCAAATATGCCCCACATGAACGCACCTAAGGAGGATGACATGACAAGAAGAAGTGAGTTTTTGATTAAGATCAGCTATTGGCATGCTGGCTAAATTTTTGTCAGAGTCTGGATTTTGAACAATGTCAACATAGTTGTTCAAAGAGAATTTGTTAAATAAGTAACTACTTAAGATGAAGCTCTAACACAAATTTTTGAATTAAATGAAAAAAATTGAAAGGTTACATTGACATGGAAAAATCTTTCTCCTTAAAACAGAGATTTGCTCAGTTGCTGTCATGCCTTTAAATGTCTATGAACCAATTCTTGAAAATAGGTTTTTAGGCTTGATTTAAAGATACTCGTAGATCTTTGGAGCTTGATTATAATTTTCTGTACCAAAAACTTTTCATAACATAACAGTTATTTTAAGAGGCTTTTCCATATTGATATTGAACCAATGATATCAAAACATCTCTCACCATATGTAAGACTAGACTTTTTCAAAAATCGATTTTCTCTCCAAGTGAAGTTGCTTTTATAGTGTATACATTTTTTTCAAATTCTTCTTGTAGTTGTAACAAGCAAACATAGTATCATCTAGCCTGTGTTAAGTGAGAGTTGTTATTTTGCCATCAATTTTTCATTGGTTTGGGAGTCTTGGGAACTCTAAAAAAATTGAGCTTATACAATGATATATATACTTTTCTGTGTTTTCTTAACAAATATAGGTTGCAAGATAAGTCGGCAAATTTTATCAGATGTGATACCTTCGAAAAGTGTATTAGAGTAAAAATTCTTGAAATTAGATAGGACATACCCAATTTTCTAGTTACCTCTTCATGAAAGAAGAATCTCAAATGGTTAATTCTTAGCTCTAGAAATGGACTTTTGTGAAATGAGAGACAGCTTTCTCTAAAGACATTGTACTATCCATAAAAACTTCTAAATTAGTAACTTCTACTAAAGACAAAGATGCTAACTAGCCACCTATTATAAAAGATCTGTTTGCATATCAAGATCGATTTCCTTCATCCTTGATGGAGTTCCAACTACATGTAGCAAATTCAGTAGGAGCCAGATAAACACTGCTGAGATATAATTATGCTTGCTTTGACTATGGATATTTTAGCAGTATGACAAATATAATCAGTATACATGTACTCTAAACACATGCGTTGAAATCAGTAGTGATTACAAAATAATAACTTGCTGCAGAAAATCTCTTCAACCTTTGGCTGCCTGCTTCTCGAAGCTTATGGCTCAGAATGGTCCTAGTTTGAAGTTTCACCCTTTCTTACATATTTCTAGCCCAAATTGAAGCAAAACTCATGTATAAGAAAAAAATCCCAAATCAAAAGGGTTATGTTTTGATCAGTCCCAAGTTTAAATTTTTTAAATGAATTATATTGTTCTCTTTTTCAAAAAGAAATAGATCTGACGGTAGCTGTTTTTTTTTTTTGCTTTTTTGTTTTTTTTAGGTTTTATTTGAAATCTGGGTCTTAAAATAGATTTTCCTTGATACTCAAAAATAGGTTTGAGTATCTTTTATAAGTTTCAACCAAGATATGACAGTTAAAAACATTTCTACATTCTGATATTATCAGAAAAGCTGCAGTGGAAATTCAATTTTACCAAAGTTAAAAGATGGTTTTCATGATTTTTTCTTCAGATGAGCCTCGGCTGGATCGTCCAGATGTAGGATCATTCATTGATAGTCGTATCCGAGACACAGAGAATGATGATGATCCTTTCAAAGATGTCCCAATGGAATTCAACTATGAAGGTGGCAACAGTGATGCTGGCAGTCTCAGTTCTCTTAATACCAGCAGCTCAGGTGGTAGTCAGGATTATGACTACCTCAATGACTGGGGCCCTAAGTTTGCAAGACTGGCAGATATGTACGGTGCCGGACAAAACTTGGAGTCATGAATTGATTAAGATCTGATAAAAAGCTTTATGATCACTGCTCCATTCCATCTACCATCCAAATAAGGAGTCAAGGTACTAAAACACAAAACAAATCCTAACCAATCACTTCTCAAGGACTGTATTTTATTTCAATTGCTGTCTAGTATACACTTTTAATACCTTTTTTTTAGCTAAATTTGATAACAAAATATCGCTTTTTAATTTTAAGCAAAGCATTTTTGTTTTATTTGGATTTGTACTTTTACATTGAAAACATTCATGAAATTTTTCTTGTCAATGGATTACACTCAAATCAAATTCTGTTCTTTGACCACTATATATAAATATCAGTTGAAACTCTTTGAAAAGGATACTGAATATTAATTGCTGATTCTATATGCAACTTTATAGAGTGTTTGGAAAGAACCCACTAAAACTATCATCTTCTTCAATGTAAAACGAGAATTTGGTTTTTCTTGCATGAGTTGAGCTATCAATGCAAATTGAGTTATTTTCTTTTTATCAAGTCACATCAATATTTTAAGAAAACTTTGAATGATATAAATCAATAAGGAATGTAAAATTATCAGAACAATCATGGGATCTAGGTATCAACTTAATACAATATCTATGCAAGAAAAATGGGAGAGCTTCATTATAAAAATTTTTAATTTAGTAGGCAATTTGTTCCTCGCTGAAAAAGCTTACAATACCAACTTTAGTTTGGTCAATTCTTCAATTTGTTGAAGAATAATGCAGATGAAAACATAGGTCAAACACTCTAAATTATGACAGTTAATTTTACATCCTCTTTGCTAATATCAAGTCTATAATAATCCATTGGTTTATGAAATAATACCATTATCATTATTGATTACTTTACCACTCTATGAAGATTTTTATTCTGATATTTCATGTCTTAAATTCTGCAACGATTGGAGGCATGATGTATGCTGAAAAAAAGCAGTTGACTATTTTTAATATGTTTTACAATATTCAATTACATACTTATGTGGTTGTTTGTCTTAAATGCAAAAATTGTCGTACGAGAAGTAATATATTCCATATCGAAATGCTATTTAAATTCTCTTCATGCATACAAATATAAGTAACAGAACCATTCAAAAAGGCATGAGACTCTTGTACTAATTTGGTATGCTTCTATTAATATTTTTAATGCTTTTTAAGTAAGACATGTAAGTTTAGGATCCAGTTCCAAAGAGTCCCTCTTCAGATATTTAAAAAAAAATATATATATATAAAATCAGGAATTGAAAAAGTGCTCTCATTCTCATCCTTTCAATAGGAAAGGAAATCTGATACTTGAATTTGCACTATTGAGAGACTCAGAAAAAATGCATTGTTCTAGTATCAACATCTTTGAACTTGAAAATAGGAACACATGACTCATCTGTGCTAAGTGAAATATATGTTGTACATAAATAAGTCTTTATGTTTACGATTTTTATATGATACAATTTAAAATACAAAAAAAAGAAAGGTTTTCCTTTATGTGTGGATGTAATAACCATGACATTGTTTTTTGTTGGGGTTTTTTTTTTTTTGCTTTTTTGTTTCTTTTTTTTTTTTTTTTTTGAGAAAATAACAGCTGATATGTCTCGCCTTTCCCAACTAAAAATCAAAGCGTTGATTTTTGTGAATAATTACAACAGTGTGCACTATTTCTACTTTCTGAAAAGGGAGAAAAATGACAAAACAATTTTTCCAATACTGCAGTTAAAAAGCACACAACAGCAAAAGCAATACCATTGAATTCTATCATTATTTTCAACCAAATCAGAACTAAGAGATTATATGCAAGAGGGGTAATCTTAAATTGATTTTATCATTTAATTGCTGGCTCTGAACAAAGACAGAGACAAATTTATTAGAAATTTATTTATGGAATCATAAGAGCTTCTCTGAAACTTAATTTAAATTTTTATATAGTACTCTCATAAATACAGGTTTAACAGACTTCTATGTGTCAAATGTCAAACAGGAATTATTTGGTGAGATTTAGTGGTTGTAAACATCGAGAAGTCAAATAACTTTAAACTGAAAAGATGTTTTTTAAGTTTGAAATATATATTTGTTCATTGGAAGACTTCTGTGACATATTAAAACACTTTTTTTATATCACAAAGGGATATGTTTGCCTTGAACAAATAACAAAAAAACTTAGGACCATTTTTGATAATATATTTTTATGTTACATTGTCATTGTATATAATTAAGATTTTTATGTTTTACTTAAATTTTAAAGGACTTGTTCTCCAATTTCCTTGTTTACTATAACCACCTTGTTGATGTTAATTGTTATATGTTTTTTTCTTCCTATTCCTAAGCATATTTGGACAGACCAATATCATTTCAAATTTTATGAAGCCACAAACTGCTTCACAAATGTAACAAATAAGATGTAGTTATGAGTATAATTGCTGATTACAATTACCTGATATACAACATGAAGTACAAGGTAAGAGTATGTACAAATAGAGATTAGTCGCTTTTGACAGTAGAAAACATATTGCACTCACTTATTCCCTAATTGTATTGATGGATTATTCCATGAGATTTAAGGAAGAAATTCAAAGATATCTGGCTCCAAATTTGCTAAGAGTAACAGGTACAAACCCTAAATAATAGGCAACTTCAAGGTAACAAATGCAGGAATATGCAAAATTGTGTTGGTAGACTCTACAACATGTTCAAAGTTGAGGTGGAGATCTGTAAAACGATACTAGATAGAATAATTGCAAATAAATATGTATTTATGAATTTTAAGCTTTTTGTTTTTACAATATTTGTGGAAATTACAGATTGTTTGAGGTAATCTTTTTTCGTTTTCATAGGTATTATTCAGCATGATCATTTATTTTAGATGTAAAAAATATTTTGGTTTCCCAAATAGGATTTATTGTATTTGAGATAAATGAAAATTTTTATTTTTGGAATCAAATTTTACATGGGATTTATTTTCATCTTGACTTATCCATATTTAGGGGGGGTCATTTGAATTTCAAGTACAATGACTAATTAATTTTGTAAAAATAATTATGTGCTATATATTTTCATTTTAAATTGTAACATCTTCTCAGGAGGAGTTAAAATGCTACAAAATCTCTCTTATAATTTTAATATACTATGAAACTTTCAAATTCCAAGTGCCTCTAGGGCAATGCATTTTTTTTAATTACATAGATTAGATGATATCCTTTGCAAATAAAACATTTATAAACTTTATTCTAAATGTTCTTTGTTTTTCTTTAAAAGATATGATTGCAGTTTATGCAGAGTTGCTAGCCCAACAGTATATAATTGAAGCCAAAAAGTGCACAATCACCAACTTATTTTGGAAAATTTCATGCAAAATTCAAGTTTTTACACTCATAAAATACCTGAATGAGACATGAATGAAGAACCTCCAACTGTGATGTTTCAATCAGATTAGCATAATAAAATCTACTCTATGAAAAATATGTGATCTGGTTTTATCACAACATAAAGAAAATGTAACTAGACCTACCTTGGTGCACACGACATCTCATAATGCCTCCTTGCCTCTTTTTATTATTTAAAAATAAAATAAAGAATTTTATCCATTAAATAAAATACATAAGATAGACCTTTAGGTTTTTTTGTTTTATTGAACAATTAACATTTTATCTTATGACTGTGAAAAGATCTAAGTTCAAACTGAGAATGCAAACTCTTAGTTTCCTCAGCGCCTGTGGTGAGCTCTCCTCACACCCTCGGATGTAACATTCTTCCAAGTTAGTCTTTATTACTGTCCATGATATAATAGTTCAAACGCCACACAGCCCCCAAAGACTGACACTGAAAGAGAAAGAGTCATCGTTACTGCATAGACGGTCAAATCGTACAACCTGTTCATGACGAAGTCTCAACAGCAGGGCTGGACATAGCTTGCTGATGCCGCGAGGCAGTGCTTGGGTCTGATGAATGACTGCATAAGGCCAGACTCTGTTTGGCTGGAGGGCGACCGTGTGGAGGAGGCTTAATCAGTATGACCGGTTGAAATGCAACCTACTGAGATGTGTTCAGTGCGATTGCCAGGGTCTGTAAGAAAAGTTTTGTCCCATGAAGTCAGACTGCGTAAGGACCTGAATAAGGTTTACTCCGTGGCTCACAGTCCACATTATTGTTATGGAGTGAGATAGCAGCTCACCTCGGAGTCAAGCTTCACCATTATTACATCTGCTTATCATCCTCAGGCAAATGGGATGATCTAACGTTTTTATCGAACTAGGCAGTTCTAAAAGCCGGTTTCTAAATGAAGAATACGTTAAAAAAAATAAGAAAAAAAAGTTGCATCAGCAAAAGTTTGGATTATACTTCCAAGAATATAAGAGGACTCAATCATCAATGAGAAACTTAAAGGGCTAAGAACTAATCTAGAATTCAAGATCTCTTACTATGGTGTTTCCTTTGAAAGTGATTGTGCAATTCTGAAATATAGGTCTATATGTATATATATATATATATATATATATATATATATATATATATGTGTGTGTATGTTGTTTTTTTTATTCTTATTCGAACGCTAGTCTCAACAAAGATAAAAGATCACAGAGAAGAATGATTAGAGCAATGATTGTGCTTTGTCCAATGCCTCTGTGTTGGTCTAGGTTTTGTTTAGTTTTCACATTTAAAATGGCCATAGAAAAATGCATTGACATCATAACAGGCATAAAATGTAAAAAGGATTAAGTACCAGCCCCTTTCTTTGACAAAATTTTGGCAACTTGTGCTGTTTTCATTTGCAAATTTCCAAGTAGACAGAAATGTACAAACATTTTTTGTTTTGTCTGTAAGGTACTGGGGGTGGATGGGATAAGGTTGGTAGTTTTGCCCATGTTTGATTTTCAAGCTCACTCCACACTAAATGATGATAACTTGTTTATAAAGAATGCATAGGGGGAAAATCTGGGAAGGCGGTTGGACAGTGGAGGAAAAAAAAAAGAAACCTAAGACTTCGCTGGTTCGTTTTCTTAAATAATACTAACAAAGGCAGTCAAAAAGTGTACTACATGTGCAGTAAGCTAAAGGAACTTCTTGTATTAGTAGGAGCAGTAGTTGTAGTAGAAGTTATCAAGTAGTACTCAAGAGTACATGTAATAAAAGTAGTTGTGTGTTCTTCCAGTTCCACTACTTTTTGTGGGAATCTTCTTTCATCTGTACAATGTACTTTAATAGCTTGACTTGAGTTTGTCTTTCACTGATTTTAGGCCAAGAGGATACCTCTGATCTTGGATCGTAAGTGCTTCCATGGTGCTTCAACTGACATTGTATAAAACTTAATTCTTACATTCTGAAATTGGAAGAAAACGATTTAAACTGTCTCTTATTCTGGAGGTACTCCCAATTCATTTATTGCATGTTCTACTGTACCAATTTGTACATCATCATGCTTGTGCACTCTAAAATTTTGCCCATGGTTGGTTTGAATCCATTCTGAAGTAACAATCAACAGTGCTTTCAATGCCGTTGTTTATTTTTAGCTCCTAGAAAAGATTTTATTACACGAAAAACAAACTGCATACTCACTTGTTAAACAGATTTCTCTGTCCAAATGCTCAATATCTGCGATACCAATGTACAACAGAAATCTTCCGATTTCCCTTGCGCCAAATTGCATAAGTGAAGGTTAGGCAATTTGGGACGATGCAAGTGAACGTGACATCTTCTTTTCATTTCCTCATTGGAACTGATGTATTCTATGCTGAAAAATGTCTCTGATAAACAGCAAAGTACCTCCAAGGCCAACCCATAAATCATTTCAAGATCTTATACAAAAAAGACATACATGTACATACCGGTATCTAGAAAGGACTTCAGGTAGTCAGAAAGGAGCAGGTCTTTTCTTTCCCAATAATTATGATCTGATGACGGCAAAATATTAATTGTTTTAAAAATGTGAACAGATCTGTTAAGCATTGATGGTACGCAGCTTGAAGCTTTTCAAAATTTAATATCCACTCATCACAGGAAATAACAGATGATGGAGTAAACGTTTGCCTTTCGTTTCCAGTATAAAAAAAATCTAATGACTTACCGAAATCTTAGAGTCATTAGAAAATCAGAAGAAAGCTGATGGTTTTTCCACTTTGACGAAAATACATAAATTGCTAGTGTCGGAAGTGTGAACACCTTTATTCATTAAGTTTGTGGGGAAGCAAAGTTGAAACAGGTGAGTTTTATTTTTTTTAAGAGAAAGGATTCTTGGAAGAGGAATGTTTTATCAAAAAGAAAGTGCGCGTGAATGGTGAGAAGTGATTGGCAAGTTTCTAATAGTAATAAGAATAAAGGTATGAAGACCGAAGTATGAATAATTATAATATCAGAAAAAAGGACCAGGGTGTGGAGAAAATCGTCGTAATGTTTTACAGGCAGCACTATCCAATTCTATAAGTTCAAAGAAGATTGCGTAACTTTTTGGAACCACGCAGATTGGAATCAGAAGAATGTGAATGCTCTGTTATTGACCAGACATAAAAGTAATACAAATTCTGAAAACTGTAAAAAAAAAAAAATAAAACAAAAGAGGACAATATTATTTGCATGTTGACAGTGAGAGGGTGTGGGTTAAGTCAGATAGTCTAATTTCCAGCTGGCTAGAAGGACAACACAAATGGTCTGGTTGCATTTGATGTGCTTGCCTCTCCACAAAAGAAGTTTCAAAATTGAAACCAAGGACCAAGAACATATTGCTGACTAAATGCAGCTTAATAATTTTAACTTTAATTAGCAAGGTGCCTAGAATCTGCTTGCAATTCTGCCTCAGCACAGGGTTGAAATTCTTCTTCTAGCCTTATGTTTGTTCCTCAGGTACAGTCACCGTGTCATTTTTTTTTCTGAGCTCCCCAGGGATAGCATTAGTAACATCAAGTTTAGCAACCAGGAAATGATTAACGCATTTGACTGGGATAAATGTCTCATCGCATGACTACATGATATAGAGTATCAAAAGTACAATCGCAGGGAATGTGAGTCAAAGGAAAACTTGATGATACATGTATTAACAATTGATGTGGAGGTCGAGATATATATATACATGTATCTTCAAACATATAATATATATATATATTTTTGGCAAGAGGCAAATTGATGACTCTACTACATATACACTGTATCTTTACCTGTTGGCTGATGGACAACATAGCAACCATCATAATTTATATTGCTGAAGGTTGTCATTTGGTACAATGGATGCAATGCACAAAACAGGTGCGCTGCTATGTCAGCGTTGTCACAATGGGCTAACTTTGTGTTATCAGAATACCACTCATATTAATTATTTTGGAAAAGGGTACTAACAATAACAGTCACAAATGTCTGTGGATTGCATGCATTCCAAAACTTAAATTTTGAACACGGAAGAACACCAATTTGGAAGTTCCTGAACACTACTGTATAAATCCAAGCCATCATCAATACAAGTTTAGTTTCATATTCATCAAGAACAATTTGTACTGGCACAAGGCGCAACTAGGAATGTATTTTTTTTCTCCGGCATATGAAAATTATCACGTAATGGTACTATCAAGTGTAAGTGTATACTATCAAGGTGTAAGTGATTCAGGAACCTTGACATCGACAAAGAAGACGACCATTTGCCAATGTGTAAGCAGCCTCTGCTAAGGTCTTGCACTATACAGCGCTTTGCTGCATATGTTCACTTTACTGAATTGCGAAAAATAGCATTTTCTAATTTTTCTATTTTCATTCATGTAATGTGCGTCTTAAATGTCTTGATATATACTTTTAATGTTACTTCCTTGTTCATTTTGTATTTGTTCTTCTCCCATCAACTTCTTCTTCCCAACCCTTTCCCACATCCACTGTTATTTATGGGTGTTTTTCTTCTTTTTTTTTTTTTTTTTTCAATTAATATTGTCTACTTGATTTCATTTGTATCCTGAAATCTGTCCTAAAATTTTGAACTTATGCTATATGAACTATATAAGTTGAATGTGTCAATTGGTAATTTTATGTACTGATGGCTTTGCTTTTGATTGCCTATTTCATTAATTGATGAAAGGATCGAATAATAGCATCACAAAAGGAGCCTACAAAATTAACCATTTTTCTCAAAGAATTTGATCAGAAAGCAACTCTAGATGAAAGATAGATCTTTATAGATAACACATTAACAGTAGATCAGATTGAAATAATTCAAATTCCTCATTGAGATAATTTAGTAGAGAAAAAGTGTGTGCATTTGCAGATGAGTTGTGAAGTACATGTATGTATTACGATGCTATTTTCGAAAACATTTGAATCCAGTATTAATGTCAACTGCTAGTACTACTTCTGTTTTTTAATTCTTTTACTCTTTTATACAATGACTACCGTTTCTTAAAATCTTAAAAACTTCTGATGATAATGCCGTTGCTTGTTGCTAATACTGCTTTCACAATAGTGATAAACTAATATTATTCAAGAATTATGCAGGTTTCTGTGAATTTGAATGGATGATATTCTTCCAAAATGCAAAAGTGACTTTTAGATATTTCAGTAATTCTTTATGCCCAAGTGCCTTCTCTTCAAATTACCAGTATATCTTTTTTATTGCACTAATTTTTTTAAATAACCACTTGGGAGCACTTATTTTGTATTGCCCATTTAAGTTTGCACTGGATTGAACAACTGAAAAGTTAGGCAGCTTTTGTTTTTTGTTTTTTTCTTTCGCACTTTCTTTTAAATTTAGTAAAAATCAGTTATGCAAAAAGAGCATGCGCAAGACAAGATATGGTTTCCACTAGTTTTTTTTTTTTAGTTTTTTTTCAACTCTCTCTCTAAAATAGTTTGAGGTCTGGATCTTTACATTTAATAGTTGATCAAGTTGTTTGCCATTATTACAAGAGTGAATCAAAACTTAAAATTCTTGACAAATACTATCTAGCATTGGGTACCTCTCACATCTAGGTCTAATTGGAACAGTATTTTCAGGGCAATGCTCTAGCAAAACTATCTGACCATTTCCAGGACAACCTGTTTGAGACTGATGTATTGTTGGTTTTCACTGTTATTTTAACAAGGCAATGAATTATCGGTGCAAAATAGAGATGGATTATTAGTTTACTCCATAAAAGAGACTTAAAGAATATCTACTAAAGTAGGATGTCTATTGTAAACCAGATACACAAAGAAGCTATAAAAGCTCTGTCTGAGTATGGAAATAGGAGAGAATCAGAGTGTTTGAGGTATGTGTACCAACACCAGGTATTTGCATTTAACAGTAATAACACTATAATTTTATCAAATTCACACTAAAACATATTCAGATACACAGGAGCATAGTTTGTTCTTGGTTTGGATATTTAGGTCCATTTCAAAAATACTCTCTTCCCACCCCCGGAAAAAAAAATAAAAAGCTCTTAGCATACCGGTACCAAAAAAAATTAAATGCAGAGCAAAATCTTAGGCATGTATTCTTGCAATTTGCTTCATCAACAAAACACTTTTTTTTCTCAAGCTGTCTGTTCTACTCATACTAAAAAAAATTTGACTCCTCAGGAGCATTCGATTTTTCTGACAAGGGATTTGTTGAATAGCACCTAGAAAGATCAGTTGAAAGAACATCAAACATGAATAAACAATTAAAAATACTCAAAACAGTTCATTTTTCTAATTTTGTGTTTTTTTTAGAAGTTTATTGACTGAAAATCAGGGGACTGAAGCCTGTACTGTTGAACCTCAGTCACGATAAACAAAAAAAAACCAGCCAAGTTTATGTGCAAAATTTTTTACATCAATATAAAAACAAAATTTGAACTTGAAATTTATATATTTTTTTTTAATTTTTTTTTTCCATGGGGGGGGGGGGTGAAAAAGTAAATCAAAGAGAGAGAATGAGCAAGAGGCTAAGATCCAGATAAATGCTCTGAATGTTCTGAATTTCATTTAATACAAAATTAGTGAAAGCAGAATCAAAATGAGGTATTTGTCAGAAACATGGGATGGAAATATAAGGAAAGAAATAGGGACCTAACTTTGGGAACATATGGAAAAAAAAAACATGTTAACCAAAAACAGTGTGTCAACTTTTCTCTGCAACAATGTGGTCTGCTGCCAAATGCCACTTTAAAACTTGGTCGAGTTCTGCTTCACACTGAAAAACAGATTGAAAAAAAAATTACACATTTTACGTATGAAAAAAAAAAGTCCAACACCAGAAAAGAAAGAAAATTTGTAAACTGAAGCCTGCTTATCTTTACTTTCATCAAGCAAATTGTTTAAAAGTCAATCTATTTGACTTATTTGGGGTTGTTGATCTTGCTCATAACCAAGACATCACACAGTTAATACAGTCAATGTTTTCATTTTCATCTTTATAACGATAGGTAGTAGTGGTGGTGGTAGTAGTAGTAGTAGTAGTAGTAGTAGTAGTAGTAGTAGTAGTAGTAGTAGTAGTAGTAGTAGCAGTAGCAGTAGCAGTAGCAGTAGTAGTAGTAGTGGTAGTGGTAGGAGGAGGAGGAGGTGGAGTATTTAGGTATGTCACAGAAAGCATACAGAGGTTCCTGATTCTGGGATTGCAAGGTCAGAACAGACTAGTTTTTTTATTTACTGAAATGCAATTTTAGGACTATTTGAGACAATAGAAGAAACAAAAACAAATCTACTATTAAAGGCTTGGTTTAGATTTTTAGAAATCATATAAGTCTTGCACAAAATCCAAGTATGCTTCATGTCACAATTTTCTCCTGCTTCTAAATAAAAACAAAAAATCATAAAATTATCTCTTTAAAATTAAAACCTTTTTTTTTTTTTTAATTTAATTATTTTCAATAGGTCACACACCAGGAGTATAATTGCCTACATATTCATTTTGAAAGACAACAAACAATTTAGATAATTAATAAGCTCGGAAATGTTCAGGTAGTTTTCCTATTAAAAATTATTCGCAGGTGATATGTATGGAGTGCTTATCTCTAATAGCTGTTGACTTTGTAATTCCAACTGAATGGAGAAAAAAATGGAAGAAACTTAATTTTATCACAAACTTGAACATACATTTAAACGTTTCCTTAAAGTTTAAAGAGGAAGACACAGATCTATATAGTTCCAAGACAAACTAAAATATAATTATCATATCCTTTAAAACCAAAATTGGCAAGATATCTTGAAACATTTGAATCACTGTGAGAATATTGAATTAAATATAAGTACAGGTCCATGCACCAAGTCATTCAGAGGTTAAGAGGCTGCCGTAGTCAGAGAAGATTGTGATTTATTGTTGGTCCAATGGCAAAACAACTAAATCACTAGTCTTCCAGACCACAACTGCCTTTTAAGGTTAGTGCCAAAGAAAGGTTTTAGCCAGTCCAAACTGTGCCAACGCCCAAAAAAAGAAAAAAAGAACAAAGGAACTAAAGCCAGCATTGCAAATACTTGTTAGGAATCTAAAGTGTGGGATTATTTTTGTCTATTCATAGATTTATAATGGGAATAGCCTTAGGTATGTAGTGTTTTGAAAGTGAATCATTTGGCCCAACTAAACATTTTGCGACTTACACAAGACTGCTCCATAATGACAAGATTCCCAAATAAATTGGCCTTTCAACTTTTTTTATTAAAAAAAAAAAAAAGGTAAGTACCTTGTAAAATTACACATTCTTTATAATTCTAATAAAGTTTAAAATTACAAGATAAGAGGGAATTTATTAGGTTGGGAGAGAAAAATAAGGAACAACACTTTCCAAAAAAAAAATTGACTTTCCCACCACTTGAGATGTGAAGTAAAACAATAATATCCAATGAGAAAATTGTCAACTCTACTCTTTCAGAATACATAAATATAGATCTAGATGAATGAATCACTAGGTTTAATTGATTATTTTAAATTTCAAGGACAAAGAGATGCTGCCCCAAAATGGATCTTGAGACAATATATTGTATGTTTCTAAGCAAAGATTTTAAGTTAAATTTGATCTAGATTTGCCTTCACAAACATGTTTTTCAAAGTATATCATGCATCCAAATATTCCCAAAAATGATGACTTAGGCAGAAAAAAAAAAAAGATGAAAATTTAGAGTTCAATTGTAAGATATATAAATGCTTCTAATTCAAGGAATGTTTTAGTTAGTGCTGTAATCAAAAGGGAGATGTGGGTTTGATGATGAATTTGTCTGTAATTGTAAGACATCAAACAGGGTATCTTACAAAATTATAAACTGACCTTGCCTCGAGAAAGCAACTGCGATAGTTTCTTTTTCCAACAACAAATATCATTTTCTTACATTTACCCAAAATTTAATTAAGGCTTAAAAAAATCACACACACACACAAATTTTTTTTTATTGGTACATTCAAAGCTCAGTGACTTGATACATACATACTGATTTTCAACTGCACTTCTATATGAAAACAACTTTTAAAAAATTTGAGAGTTGTTCATTATTTGCTCTGTACTTTTTACATCTCATTATGTTTGATATTTGACTGAATGATTATCTAGAAAAATCTATAATAAATAATCTCTTATGACCAAAAATCTTAGTTTCTTCATTGTAACAAAATTGATGTGTTTAATATTGCAAGGAGGATCAACAAAATCTTAAGTATTGAGAAGAAGAAAAAATTTAGATCCAGGACCTAAACTATCTTCAACCCAAAAAATTAAATACACACACACAAATTATGGATGGGAGAAAGGAAAGCAAAATCCAAATGAAGAGAAATGAAACTTTTTTTCCAATCAGTAGAGCTTGTTTTTTTTTTTTTAATATTTCAAAGCTTTAAAAGGGGATCTCAAATTGCAATTTAGTATCATCGACTCTTTTATTAGAAAAGTTTCTCAATAGGCAAATGCTGCATTTCCTTCAGTTGTTAGATAATTTTTTTCATCTGATGGTTATATTATAGGTTTTCCATAAATAATCCTAAATAGGTCTTTACATTGAATTTTTTTTTAGTAACCATGCGACATACTTTGATGATAAATTTTATTCAAAACCTTAATTTAAATATGGAAAGTTAGTCAAGGAAAATTAATGAGTTCATGTTAGCTGATAGGTTAATTCAGAAATGGCAATGTATAAGGGCTCAAGATGCACAGAAGTGTTGGAACAAAAAAGCATTATCCAATTTGACTGTATGAACAGTTTTAATCAGCAGTTGGGCACAAAAAAGCTTGAGATTAATAGAGTAAAAATTGGCATTTAAAACCCAAACCAGCATTACCCACCATTTAAAACACAGTGGAACATTGTTAAACCAAAATTAATATAGTTGGTTTCCTCAAACTTCCATATACTCAAGCCGTTTAAAAAAAAAAAGGTGACTTGGGAACTCGATCCCAATTTGGTTTAGTCATATATTTTGGTTAATTAACAATTTTAAACCTGGGGCGCTGAGTTTCTCAAACCAACAACCCTATACTAAGTTTTACAATTTTTGCTCTTTTTTTGGGTAGTGAAACTGAGATGTGTAAAATTTCTGTCCAAAGGAAAAAATCTTTTGCACCAGTATTAGAAAGATTTAGATCTATTCTAGATCAGTATTTTGCCTTGTATTCCCATTGGTTTGAGAAGGACCCCCACTGTTTTCCTGTAGATCCAAATCTAGATATGCAGATTCATCTGTAGACTCAGATGGTTTTGATGGAAAAACATGTACTCTTCATTTGAGCTGGATTTTTTTCAAAAGTAACAGGATTGCCTTTGTAAATATTCAGATTGACACCCTTTTCTTGCTTCACCATATACCAAAGCATCCAGCAATGCTTAGCTCACAAGATTCAAATGTAGCAAAAGATTGAGTCTGTGAGGTATAAGGTAGGTCAAAATATTGGTTGACCATTATTGCACATATTTGTCTGGAGAAATCTCTTTCCGAATACTGGAACTAAGGCTCAAAAAGGTTAAGATTTACTATAAATAAAATAATACTGTGAGGTAAGTTTTTGTGGTAATATTAGGTACAATATTTGAAAATGGTAAACCTAAGAATGATTTCATAAAAAAGAAAAGGAAACTCATAAAACAGCAGAACTTCTACAAAATATTTGATATAGCGAAGTAACCCAATTGTCCTCTTTTTGTTGGATGCATAGAGAATTTTGTGTTAGAAAAATTAAATATGTTTGTCCATCCATTTTGAGCTTTTTAGACCCCTATCAGCCATGGGTTTGAAGAGAAAAAAAAAAGTCTGTAAGAACCCCTAAGTAATTGGATTGACCAATACAAAGATGTGTCAATTTATATTTGAAGCTCTTAAATACATTCACTATATATTACGCTTTAAGAGCAATCTTTCCTACAGAATAAGGTTGTTCCTTAAACCATACATATGAACAGGAAGCAGAGAAGTAAGCCTACAAAAAATCCAAAGAATACAAAATCACCTCATTTGAAGCAAATACTGAGCATTTTGGATTTGATCTCCTGTTCCACTGATGCTGATGATTCTATCATTAGATCCTGGCAAGGGCTCATCAATAACAATCATGGCACATGACCGCCTTCGGATGTCTGTGATCCTACTACCACCTTTACCAATTATTGCACCTGCAAGCTGAAATGTGATTTACATTGTAAAATTATAGGCTTGTTGATCTCCATCAATGTATAACCTTTTACAATTCTTTTTCTCCTCAAAACAGATACATGGCTGCCATGAGGCAACAAACCAATGGTTAGATATTGCATTAATAAATGTAAGTCTAAATTCAACCAGTACAGTATTGAAAGAAATTGCTAATGGACCAGGCCACATGTTTTTCTATACACTGAAAACTTAAAACAAATAAAAGTGGAAGAAAATACTGGCATGTCACTCTTCTATGCCATATCACGTAGCAAGACTTAGAAACAAGGGGGCATTTAAACATATTTTAAAAAAAAAGAGGTGAATTTTATACCATTCTATGGTAAATGAATTTTTTTCCCAAACCATCCAAATGCTAATGCATTTAAAAAATATAGTCTTTGCCAAATACAGTTTATCATACATATAAGCTGTCATGAATTAAAGGTCAAACTTGTAAAATAAACATTAAATCTGATTATACAATTCACTTACATCTTTAGGAATTGTTACTTGAGTCGTTTCACACTCTTCATCAGCAAAAATGTTTTGACCACCTCCAATGTTTGCCTAATACAAGAAAGAGATAAAATAAGAGAAAAAAGAATATTTTTATTGTCAAACTTCTTGCATTTTATATCATGAGCCATTCTTTAAGCTCACGGTATTCCTAAAAAGTAGATTTGAAGACTTCTTTTAACTTTTTCAGAAAGACATTCATGAGAAAAAAAAAGCTATCTGACTTCACTCGATGGACATATTGAAGAGACATTAAACATATTTTGCTGTTATATTCACATTTCAAAATATAAAGTTGTGTACAATTATCTGCTTACTTCATGGCCATTTCAGTGGCCACAAGTCCCAAAAATATCAGTATTTTTTGTGTGGCTAGTATTTCAAAGTAATAGTATATCAGGACACAAAATTTATATTTTCTGTTCAAAATTATAAAATATTGCTTCTCTATACTGTATATAAAGTACATTGATAATATATGTTTCAAACTTGACTTCATGATAGTGATCCCATATATTATTTTTGCCATCATTAGGAACATTTCCATAGCTTCATATTTGCAATGGTAAAAAACATGGTTTTGTGTATGTAAGATGTTTTCTATAGGAAGAATATGTAGTTTCTTGACTAGGGGACCTTCAGTTAAGTTACAGTGTTTGATTTTTTTGAAAGCTCAATTTGTGTCATCAGTAATGTCTTGAAGATCTAGTTGTAAAATAAAAAAAAATCAATGACGCATTTTTATGTCATGCTTGAGATACTCTTTACACGGCTGTTAAAACAGACCAAAAAGCGGCAACTTAGTTTGCTTTCAGGCCCTACCTCAGACGCCCGCAGTTAGTGGGCGGATCGGTGATCAATCACCTGTCAGGCGGGCTACAATCGTGTGTGCCCCTGCGTGACGGTGCACTGCTGTTAAATCTAATATTGGGATTTTTTGCTTGTTTTTGCATAGCAATAAATCTGGCCTCATTAACACCAAGTATATCAAACAAATAATCATTTTAAAGCTGAAATTGTCCTGAATACAACGCTATATTTTTTATCTCTCCATTACAAAGTGTTTAGATGGAACAGGTGAATCTTCATACTTCTAGTAAAAGAACAGAAAAAAGTCTTGATTTTCATAACACCTCAGTTTAATAGGAATATTTCAAAAGTAAAACAATTTTATCGCTTAAAAATTGTTTCTTGATAAATAAAAGATTTATATAAAGAACTTGTGAAAGTTTCAAGTGCGAAGAGTTTTTCAGTGATTTTATATGATTTTTTAAAATAATTCCACACGCTCGGGTCTGCAAGAACTACCCGTAAATAACACTCTGCACTATAGATCTACCTTAGAAGCCTCAAACCAACACTGTTAAATATGTAGCAGCACTTAGAATCTGAACGCAACCAAAAGCTCCATGAAGTTTGCAGATCTTGTTGTGATAGATTGTTAAGTAGCAGATAGGGGAAACAATCAAAAGTTTCTCTGTGCTGACTTTATCAACGGCTCGTTATGAACTTTTGGTGTTCATAATCATTTCCAGTAACAAAAAAAAAGATTTTTACAATATGTTTTTAATATTCTGACGTAAATAAACTCAAAGCACTTAGACGTCAGAGGTTTGAAGAAAGTTATAATAAAAGCTTGAAAATATTACAGACAGACAGAGAGAGAGAGAGCTCTTAGCACACGCCCCACCAATTGAAGAACGTAAGGCAAAGTAAACGTATGACTTACCTGTAAAGGAAGATAATGCGCAACCCTACATAAGTTTCATTTTCTTCATAGTGCGTGTTTTTAATTTTGTTAAAGTTAACACCAGGCCTCCCTCATATATACTGACGCTCTACAGCTTGAACTACGATGTTCTATCGTTGTTTAGATTTATTATTTTATATCAAAACACCGTACCAGCGCTGTAAGAAGTGGACTATCACAACTCAAACCCGCATAACTTGGAAACGGAGAACTCTTCGCTAATGCCCTTTGGTGGGTGTTAAGTTCAACATATATATAAAATGCTGTAAAAATTCCATCCCCAAAAATTGTTTCAATTTTTCATAAATATGCCGTAAAAAACGTCACCACCTTATGATTATTCCAGATTTATGTACTTATTAAAGCAATAACTCCATCAATTAAATGAAAAGAAGGGGAAAAAATACATCCTCGTATTGCTGAAATATAGATGTAACAAATTATATGCTTTTTGTAGTTCTTCCTTTCATGCATAAGCTTAAATTCTCCATTGTTTTGGTGTGAAAATTAGATCTAAAATCTAAAGTTGCGAGGAAAGAGGAATCCCCGTTCTCCAGGGGTGGTTGACCCCATGACCCGATCAGGTTACAAGGTGCGGGAGGCAAACTAAAATGCCGCTCTTTAACAGACATGTTTAAGGTGAAGTGAATTTTAATATTATAAAAGTCTTCACTATAACTTTTGGGCAAGAACTTTTGAGAATGGCTCAAATATAAACCAGAGCTAAAATAAATAATAAAGTGTATTCTCTTTTGCTGAGTTGTTTCCTTTACAGTATGCGGACTAGAATCTATTTACAGCTAGAAATAAATAGGGCTTAATGAAAAAATCTTTGGCAGCAAGTTAAAATCACAACAAAGCAATGGAAAATATTTGCAATTATTAAGTTCAAGAATATCACTTCCTAGTGAATACAAGCAGACATAACAAATTAACACATTGTCAAAGAAATTGAAAAACAGAATACATGTTCTAGTATGAGGAAGCTAGGTTTGAACAAGTTTAAAACAAGCTTGAGAAATTAGAGGCAACAGGAAAGTTTTAATCAGGAATGCTCTAAATTTCATAGAATGCAGAGCAGCATTATGTAGACAATAGGTTGCAGACTGATTAACAATGCAGATAAAATACCTTAGGTATTGATTGTGAGAGGACATAAAGGCAAACAAGATAATCATTTCTATAACTCATGACACATAGTGGTTGTTGTGAAGAAATGAACTTTCAATCGGTTATGGCTGGCTGAGAGTAGTATTATCAGAAAGGAAAATCCAGAGGTTAAAAAAAGCATCACAAAGATAGATAGCTCTTAAAATTTAGCACTGGATGGGATCCTTGCCAATGTAATTGGGTTTTCTTTCATCAACAATAATGTGGATTACTTTCAGCTTATAAAATAATAAGATATGGGCAATTTTAATATTTCTTAATGCTGCTATGTAAAAAGTAAAGTAGTGATACATCATTTTCTATTTTAAAGTCTTTTTTGTTTTCTCTATTTATGTCCCACACGACCAAAAATATGTGAAAACACAGATACAATGACTATAGTCCTGAAGAATTGAGCTTAATGTGTAATCAAATTCTTAAAATAACAACTATGTTATTAAAATATGCATGCGACTGATTTACTTGAGCCTGTTTTTTTTTTTGTTGGGCCATTAAACATGTACAATTTAATTACTCCAAAAATATGATAATATAGGTCAGTAATATGAAAATACATAATAACAAAATGATGTATGTAAAGGATTCAACTTGCCATGTCACTGCTAAAGTCCTGTTGCATGCTTGCACCAAATCCACCTCCTCCGAATGCACCAGGAATACCTGAAGCAAAAAAATGTTTTCTGACAATAATTTTGTATAGCTATAAAGCAAAACAAATTGGCCCTTTCAACAATATTTAGAAGCAGGGTGCATTTTCCCTAAGAACATTACTAGAAGAGGACGAAAGAGAACACAAATTCAGAGCTGCTAATCGAACAGCCAGCAAAATGTACAATTGTAGCCAAAACAATGAAACATTGTTCCAAAAAGGTTACAATCACAAACTTTCCAAGAGAAAAGGTGGCAGTAAGCATGCCTACATACCTGTGGTAAATATGCAGTATGGTACCTACAAAACAATCTCAAAACTGAGCTTTTAAACTTTACTACTGTTGTAGCCTATCTCCTCAGAGATGCTGCTATAGCAGATAATGCTTTTTTTTTTCCTTCCAGGTAATCTTTTAAATTTTTTGTTGGGAGATTCTTGCCCCTACTTCCATCTAAATTAGTTCAGAAATTGATCTTTACTTAGATCTATATATTATGAGATCTCTAGATCTAGTATCCCCTGGTCTAAAATTGAAAAAAAATTTATTTATACAAAATTTATAGAGTTATTAGAAAGAAGTGCTGGAGACCACATTACCTTCACCCTTGGTTGCCGAGTGCCACCTTGAAAATTTATGCAAATTAACCCAGGTCATAATTAGAACTATCAACTAATGAAATTTAAAAATTTATTTAATTCATGCTCTAATTATAGCATGAGTTATAGATTATTCATTGATCTCATTTGTGCTTGATCTACAGTCTGAATAAGATCAGTCTGTTATTTTAACTTCTTACAATCTAGAAATTAAGCTCTAGGAAGAGGGTGTATGGGAAGAAAAAAAAAAGAGGCTAAAACTGTTACAGGAAAAATATTGTACCATTCAGAAAAGGGGCAAAAATTCTTCCAATCTGTAATAATGCCTACAGGTTGGCAGCTTTGAAAATTAAATTTCTAGAGTAAAAGGAAATTTGGGTTGAACACAGAAAAAGTTTCCGTTAAAAAAAGTTTGCTCAGAAATCTATGTGAGAGATGAAGTGTAATGACGAAGTGACTCACCTCTACCCAAACCCAAGTTGTTAGCATTCATGTTACCTCTGGGGAAACAAAGCAAAGCCAAGGTATGTTTTTGACCATACATGGTAAAGCAGTACTAAGCTAATTGATCAATAATGGAAACTTCATGGTTATTTTTTTCCTCTCCTCTACATATCCAAGAATACATATTCCTAATCGCAAAGCATCTTCAAAAAGTAAGTTTCATATAATCTTTGACATCCATCTTTCATGACATACACAAAGGTTCAAAGGAAAGGAAAATGTCCAAATACTGCTCGTCTTATGATCAAATTAAGCTTCATGGTATGATAGATTAACATCAATAAATAGTTTTTAAAAAATTGGCTCATCGTATCTGCTTAAAAAATGCCTAAAAATGCCTTTTCTAAAAACAAAAAAACAAAAACAATTCAAATATTTCAAAGCCACTTTATTGTCATCCTAAACTAAAACTGAAAAAAAAAAGGAACAAATCAATCAAGAAAACTAACCTTTTTTATCTTCTTAAAATACTTATTTTTAATTGAGATAAAATAATTAGTCAATATTTTCCCCATACTTGTTAAAATATTTAACTTTCGAAAGACCAAGATCAGCCAATAAATATACAGTGGTGGCAGGAATTCTGACATCTCTGCTAAGGTCACCTCACTTTGCTTCAGCATGCTTGGGGGGCCATACGTGGGGGGAGGGGGAATGAGGTCAGAATGTTAACATCTACAACACTGATTTTTAGGGAAAAAACCCACCTCATGGTTCCACCTCTGCCAAAAGCTGCCCCTCTGCCCATGGGTGGTTCCATGTCACCTACCATGCCCCCACCAAACACCTTACCACCTCGCATACCTCCACGCATACTGTTGCGCATGCCACCAGGAGGCATACCACCAGGTGGCATACCTCCAGGGGGCATACCACCACCACGGCCTGGGCCAAAATCTGGGGGGCCACCTAAACCAAATCCATCCAAGCCTCTGCAGATGAAAAGGTAATGGGGAATGGACAAAGACAGGCGGGAAGGGGAAGGGTAAAGGGATAGGGTAGGGTGGACCAGGGAAGGGTTTTATGAAAGGGCATACTACATATAAAATGATTGGCGGATTCGGAGTTTGTGGAGAACAAATTTGCATTCATAGTACAAAGCAGAATAAGGCTATAGGGATCCACGTATGACAGGATATATACAGGAAATTCAAACCTTTCTATGTCAATTTTTGCTAACAATTTCAAGGGTATTGGGGACAGGCAGAGCAAATTAATAAATTGTAAAATTCAAAATTGAATAACATTAAAACCAGTGGACAGGGCTAATGGTAAAGGAAAAGAAATCTATAAGCTGAATTAATGATGAGAACAGAAAAAAAAAAAGCTGATAGTTATGTCTTGATAAAAGGGGTATTGGTGGGAAGACATAAAATTTTCAATGAACCACCAAATTCTTGCAGCTTTTGCACACAATGAAAAAGACCAAACTAATCAAACTCTGTGGCCACAAATTTTAGGGAGACACCATATTTTTGCAAACCTTTTTTAACACCAAAAGACATCCTTCAAGAAAAAAGAATATTAAAAAAAAAAAGACTCAGAAAAAGCTCCAACTATTTACTCAACGAAGAGCACAATAAAGAAAGGACCTAGCAGGAGACAACTTTGCATTCAACTGTAAGAAATATAACAAAAAAAAAAACAAAACAAAATTAAAACAAAAGAAAAAATACAACTTACATGCGCCCCCTTAAAGCCCCTCGGAGACCTCTTGGTGGTGGTGCAGCACCTCTAGGAAGACCTTTGCTGGCACGAATGTCTCCAGTAATAAACCCTCCATACTCTGGGGCTAAAAACTCATCACTAAAAGATGGATCATATGGATTTGAAGGTCCTTTGGGTGGTGCCTAAATCAGAAAATTAAAAGTTACTTTTCACCCTTAAATTACTTTATCTCATGCTTTTTAGACGAAGTGGATGAATAGAGGAGAGAAATTAATTTTTAAAATGACATTAGTTTTGCTTATATAATATGTACAAGAAAAGTTCAAGAAGTCTTTGGGCTGGGAAGGAAGGGACCAGGGTCAAGTATTACAATTTCATTAGTCTTTACATCATTACTTTGGAACATGAGATGCAATTTTTTAAAGAAAATCTGATAGTAATTAGGCACTTCTTAGCTCGTTTAATTAAATCAAATTAAAAAATTCTTTGTTTTTCTTTGCTAAAGCTACATCATGGAGAATGAAGCTAAGTGAAAATCGTTCAATTCTCAAATTTTTACACTTGCAAGGATACTGCCCTTAATTATTTTTTAGGAAATTGTCAACGTTTATGATGAGAATGTCCTCAATGTAATACTGTAACATACTAGGTAAGAAAATTAAAATCTGGATTCATGTCGATGGTTGGAGATAGTGAAGGGTGCCCAACATTTGAGACAACTGAAGATAATATTATCACAGTAAACAAGGGTCACAGCACACAATGTTTTCAACCACTGAAAATCATCGCAGGCGCAGTGATTTAAAAAATTTTCTAAAAATTCTCTTAGTTAAAAGTTAAAAATAAAATGATTTTGATAACATAGACTTATTCCAGAGAAGAGGAATTCAAATTAATTTGTTTTAAAAATTCATATTTCATATGAATTTGAAAATGACTATGCATTGTGAAAAACTGTCGAAGTTATGAACAATTCACTTTTACCTGGATTATTTCATTCAAGGGCTTAGAGCAGAGTAGAGAACCTCATTCTCCTAGTTCTAGTCAGTGTCCTCTTTCAGAGTCAGGGGTAGGTAAAAGCTTGGGTTTTTTTTAACTCAAATAAGGCAATAATTGCTGCTTCATCAAAGGCATTTCCTGAGCCAAGATCTTGCTTTTTATACTAATGTCACTTAAACTGTCACTTCCATGAATTTTAAATGCACTAGTGCTACTGCCAAATGAATAAGTTAATTTTCTTTGCTGCTTCAATCCGTTCTATTTGATGGTCTTGAATCACAACTAGGCCTGACGAGACACTAGGTCCACAACTATTACTAGTACTTCTAGGATGCTGCCCTTTCTTTGACTTATGTTTGTTGCTATTTCACTTTTCTTTTTTCTTCTAGTTACTTTTTGGTGAGTATTGATATGTTTGGCCAGATTTTGTGTCCTGTCTTTAATCGAGATCTTATTCGCAAAACCTGAAAAGGAAGACTACACCCATACACTGTCTTAACATGTGCTTCATCTAGTTCGGCAAGACAATAAATGGCATGTGTGGATGCGTGGTCAGATCCAATGTAAGGTCCGAAAAACTTGTTAGTCATCGTTAGAAGATGAATGTATAACATCTTAAGGCATCACCCAAGCCTGATCTCTGTAATTATTTAAACGTTTCCTTGATTTCTCGAATAATCATGTACAGAGACTGCCAATTACTCCCATCTCATTTAAGTTTTGCACCTCCTCATGTTAGACTAGGGCAGTGCGGAAGAAAAAACAACAAAGAAAAACAATGAGGGCCGGACGTAATCATGAAAAAAAAAATGAAAAATATGGTTTGACCCGAAGTTCTGGCAATGTGTATTCTACCACTTAAAGCCTGAATAGGCCTATCATTGTTGTTTTCCAATTTTTTTCCTGCTCATTGCTCTTGTTCTCCAGGTCTATTCCGATACATCACAAGTGTAAAAAAAACAATGAACTTATTGTTCAGAACCACAGGTTAATCACACACGTGTGTTCAGAACTGTTCAAGACTTCTAAAATTTAGTGAAATTACAATGCTTTGCGGAAACATCAGAGACAGCAATATCACGGACCGAGTCTTACGGAAAGTGCTGAGTTTACAATTCCACGGACTTCGAGTTTGGCCTGATAGTGGTACACATGGTGTTGCACTGAACATTGGAAAAGGTTAAACACCATGGCATTGTGACGTACCAATGCTTACAGAAAATACCGAGTTTACTATTCCAAAGAGTTCAAGTTTTGCGCTTAACATCTAAATTTTTTTTCAATTGTTTATTTTTTAAAACGTGGATTACTGCTGAAAATTATTTGTATTCTTCTAAGCATGGATTTTCTCAACCACGGCCTGAGTAAAGAAATTGGTTCTACAAGTTCGATTAATAATTCTCAAACAGCTCTCAAGTGAAACTGGAATAAGTGTAGGGTCAATTGAACTGATTCTCCATGACCATCTCAAAATGAATTATGATTTCTGCTTAGTGGGTACCTTGGCTTTTGAGCAGTGAGCAAAAGAAACAGTGGGTTGGGTCCTTTAAAACTCTCCTTTGACTGGAGTCCAAAGACACATATTTCTGTAAAAACTATGTGACTTTGATGAGACATAAATTTATCATTTTGACTCCTCCTATACCCCCACTGCATGACAATGCCCATGCGAAGAGGGCACAACAAACAGTTCAGATTACAGAACAATGCCATTTTAAAATCCTGCCATACCGAGACAAAGCCCCCTCAGCCTTTTATATTTTTTTTTGTTAACTTTTCAAAAAAAAAAATCTCTCAAAGGACGCCGTTTCCATGAGGATGCCATTTAGGCTGTTGATGGCCGTTTAGGAGCTCATTTTAGATAGTTTTGTTTTCAAGGACTTTTGAAGGTCAAAATGAGGTGGCAAAAATGTGTAACTTTGCATTGGGATGGTGCAAAGAATAGAAAAATGTGTGCAAAAAATAGGACTATATCTTTACTGCTTTATATCTAGACCAAAGACTTCTGGAGTTACCCTTGTTTTATATACTTGTGAGTGTGAGTACAGCTTGAAGACTTACTAGCTGCAATAACTCAATGATTTCTTCAATGCAACCAACCACTATCTTGGGCTTTCCAGTGACTGCCACAACACGATCAGTAGAATTAGGGCAGCATGTTGAAAAAACTTTGATATTTGCACCAGTTTTCTGAAATGAAACAGATTTTTAAAAAATAGAAAAGTGTTACAAGCTGGGTGGTGATTTTAAACAGAAGAGCAATGAGAGGAAGGAGGAAAGAATGGCATGTAGATATATATATATATCACACAGAGAGAGAGAGAGAGAGAGAGAGAGAGAGAGAGAGAGAGAGAGAGAGAGAGAGAGAGAGAGAGAGAGAGAGAGAGAGAGAGAGAGAGAGAGAGAGAGAGAGAGAGAGAGAGAGAGAGAGAGAGAGAGAGAGAGAGAGATTCTTATGTTGATATATAGAAGATATCAAAAAAAATTTATGAGACAATGAATCCAAAACCAGACCAGAAATGTCATTCAGTATCATTCAATTCAAGTGGCTTGATGTGAAAAGAACTAAAACTTAGGTGGGGGGGGAGTTGTTATTTGTTCATTCTTTTTACTGTAAATATAAGGGACATAAATTTCCATATTATTGTCCTGACAGGCCTTGCCATACTTCATGATTTCCAGTTTTCTAAATGAGGATTCAAACAAGATAAAGAAGACATTTTTTCCTCCAACCCTTCTACCACAACCACAAGAGAACTTGCCATTTACAGTAAATGAGTAAGTGGCGACTACCATCCCCACATCCCTAACCAAAAATGCTACTTTTATAACTAGGGATTTAACAAAACTTTAACAATGATCATCTCTACCACTGCTAGTGCTGACCCTGATGCTAGTTATAAGACACTTCATGCATACCTACAACTTATGAAATTTTAAATAATCTTACCCCATCAGTGCTCTTTATGAATTTTGAAGAAGGGAGAATGTTTTTAAGAAACCGTTACTAAATAAAATTTACTTGCAAACAATGAAAATGTCAAGTCCCTCTGTGACCTCAGGTGCTCTCCAAATAAACTGTGTGTTGTTAAGTTAAAAACATTGAGACATCTTGGTAAACCACTTAACTGACTTGTAGATGTTTGCAACTACTCTTGACTATGATAAATGAAAAATATGAAATGACTTTCTCCACGTGTTTGAAAGATGGTTTAATTTAGAAATGATGAAAGTACCAACTCAAACAAAGTATACAGTGGAGCACAGATTCCTTGAAATCATAGGGGAATTTATATATTTGAGGAAGCCCTGTTAGAAAATTCTATTTTCAGCCCTTGACTTTTGAAGCAACTTTTGTGAAAATTTGGAAGTATCATAACAATTTTGAGAGGTTTTCTTGGTTACTTTCGTATAATTCCTAGCATAACGGGGATAACCTATTTTTGGTATTTCAAATAGCAGGTTGAAGATAGATACCTCCGAACAACTCGATCTATCAGTATCACTCCCAATTTGTTTTATGAGAAAACTTGTCTCCAAACCCAAGCGCTTATTGGATCTTAAACTCTTAAAGCTAGATCTAGACTTGAGGTCTACATTCAGATTGCTGTCACAAATTTCCCTCTAACAAGTTATAAATTCAGTCCAAATACAATGAACCATCCCTTGTTCTTGAATAATCTTTAACACAGACCTAATCCCCACACCGATGTACTGATGTTATACATGTGGGAAAAGCAAAGTTTGTTAAATTGGTCTCTTTGAAGTCTTATTGACATGTCTACAGAGCAGGCGCTTGGTGCTTCGGACTAGGCAACAGTAAGGTAGGATGGGTGAGGGGGCGTCTCTCTCACTGGCGACTAGGGATCAAAGGCTAAGGCGTCCGCCAACAAATTTTTTCTATTCGTGAAAGGGAGAGGTAGGGCGTACTTGATTGAATAATAACAACAACTCTCTAGGGCACTTGATCGAAATTAAACTAAGATCTGCAAATGTAATGAAAGAAGTTTTTTTTAGGTCACAATCTATAAAATTTCTTTTTCTTTCTCTCATTGAGGACTGATATTTCAAAGAATACTTGTTAGAACTTCAAACTGCTTAGACAAAAAGGTAGAAATAATAAGAGAATAAAGAAAAAATCAGAATGGAAAAGCAGATGAGTTCAAGGAATTTGTGGTTTTGAGAGATCCCTGTACAATCTAATTGTGTAAAACTGTGGTTCTATCAATCGCAAAAGTTTTACAAACCATATTGTCTGCTTTGTCTAAATATAAAGTTATGTTTAATTGCCCTAAATACAATGTAATATGCCTTGAAACAAAGGTACAAAAACCAAAAAAGCTCAGGCTTTAATCAGTAGATGTCTTAATACAGATATGCAAAATTTATCTCTGTATTTTTAAATTGGTATTGCATACTCAAACTATAAGCCTATTGAAAAATTCTGATTGCAAACCACATACACACACACACCTCTCTGAGTTCTTTTACTTTAAAGCCTTGTCTGCCTATGATACATCCAGCTTGGCTCTGATGGACAATCATACGAATCTCTGCTTCTTGGTCACTTCTTTTGTTTCTTGCCTGTAGAGAAATTAAAATGGATTAATGAAGGAAGGCACAAAAAAAAATTGAATAACCACTTGTCTTTTACCCCCCAAAAAACTGCTCTTGATTAGGCTTGCTCAGCACAAGTGATCTTCATGACCTTTTACCTACCATTTGAGATGAGTACAACAAATGAAACAAATAACTATCACTATCATAGTGATAAATACTATCACCATATATATCGACCTTTCATGGGCCTTAAAGTATTGATTCTGCTTATATTTCAGACCTTTCAATGGTAATTTGAAAATAAGAAATTTTCTCCTCTGACGCATTAGACCTAAAATTTTACCTGCACAGGAAAAATGCATTGGTACACATGAGGAAGAAATGTGAATTTTAAAACTGCACTGTTTCATGACATCCAACTCAAAAAATTGGCATAGCCTTTGCAAAATCAAATAAATGTTAATCCTTTTTTTTTTAAATATAAATACATGTATGTGCAAGCTTATAAATGTTTTCCAGTAATCTGAAAACACATTTTTAATTTACTTCAGTGACACACAGGAGAAAGTCTGTAGAGTCTCCAAATCAGCCCATGCTCTTTACTTATGTTCCTTCAGCTTCTTGATAGTAGAGAAAGGTCATTTTATCCCAAGAGAGGCTTTTCGTCTTAGCAAAGAGAAACAGGTTAATGTAAGGAAAAAAATCTTTCATGCCTTGACTTTTCTCTCTATTTTGTCCTTTATCCAAACTTTCTTGTTTCTGTATAAGATACACTGGAACACTTTCGGGTTTAACTTCTTAAAGAACTTACATCTTCCATTTCTGGGATGATCTCAAGCAAAATATCAAGAACAGTGCCCAATTCAGCTCCAAGAGTCAAGACCCTGCAGAAAAACAACCGTTGCATAAAAAAAATTACTTATGAACAAAAGAACATGTTAATATTCATCTTTTGCATATATACATATATATATATACACATATATCTTCAATACAAATTGTGCTTTGCAACATTTTTTTTTCAAAAAGACACAATTATGTGTAATTTAAAAAAGGTATGCTACGATGGAAAGAAAATTCATGATTTACTGCCTTCTTTAAACAAGAAAATGGAAACGGTCTTTGATCCCTTGATCAAGATTATAATATAAAGAAATCTGAACTTAAAATTTTGACCCATAGCATATGAAAAATTGAAATCGAGTGTCAGTAAAGGAGAGCACAATATGAGGATGGCAACTTATACATGCCCCCTGTAGCCTCCACTCCCAACCCCTCACTCTTTGCCCACCAGAAACAACCCACCTTATTCCCCTCCCAGGTATCACTTGAGCTTTTAATGCAATATCAATGATCATCTTACTTACAGATGATGAAGGAGTAGTTGGACTGGGAAATGACAAAAAAACGGAGGGAATGGGAAGGAGAAAGGGTAGGAGCAATGAATATTGGAATAGCGGGTTTACATTAGGTAGTGCTTATTAAGAAGTAGAACTTATCCTATTTAAATGGAAGAGAAAAAAATTTGGATATCAGGGTTTTGAAGTTTGCTGCTTTTTATTGTGGTTACCGTTCGGGACCGTTGCTATCTGGCACTGTAACACTGGCTTTGTACTGTTGACACGAGATGGATGACGGGGAGGAGCAGGATGGGCCAGGAGCAGTCCAGGGTCGGGTCGGGGGACCAGGACCAGGGTCACATATTTGGGTGAGAGGCGGGCAGGCGAAATTTTGATAAGCCATACCAGGGAATGTGGAAAAGGTACTCAAATTAAGCAACATGGGCCATTATAGTCTTGAACTGAGATTTGGAAGATTAAATACAAGATTAACATACAGGATCTTGAAAAGACAGTTTCTTCCCAGCAGGAAATTCCAATCTTGTCCTTGCAAAACTAAAAACTAATGGGCAGAATTAGGAATGGGCATGAGAATTCTTCCTGTATTGAGAAAAAATGTCAGCATTAATGTATCTCAGGAACTTTATGGCATAGCATGCCATTGAATGAAGGTATGGAATTAGAACTAGAGTTTAGAGATTCTTGAAGCACAAAGAATGGTTGAATGCTGTCCCATAAGTCTGCTTCTGTGATTTTGGTTCTTAGAAGTTGTGCAAGCTGTAAGAAGACTATAAATTAAACCAAAACAAAAAACCAAAAAGATATTGTGCTTCAGATAAGTCAATAACAAAGAGAAAAATTTAAAAGTGTACAGTTAAAAGAGAAATTTGCATGCTGTCCTGTCTAGAATGGAGAGATAGAGGGGTAGACAAAATAGATAGGATGAGCAGTTAGTGAATTATGATGTAAAGCGTAAAAGAAGCGCAGCAGAGAGCACTGACTCAGTGAGTGACTGCCTAAAAAAATAATTCAGTATAATTCAATCAATCCTTGATTTCACAGATAAGAGAATATAAAACACTTTTTTTTTAACAACAAAAAAGGTTAAAAGAAAGAGCAACTTTATTTCTAAATAATTTAAATACAAATTAAAATGTGATACAAATCACATACTTTCTATGTAGCACAGACATGCCTATTTTGCATTTCCATTCAGTACCACTTAATCCTTTTGATTTTTTTTCCATCTAGTCTTCTTTTAGTGAAGATCAAAATGTTCCAAGACAAATAAGTCAATAGTAATGCTTATTTGAAAAGCATTGATATAGTTTCAGATCTACCAGGTCAAATTGATCTCAGCTTATTTGTCTGCAACATCTAAGTTTGTTTATAAAAAGGCAGACTCATTCAATTTTCAAAAAAATATTCACAAAGAAGGAATGAAAATTCATCGTTTCAATGATTGCTGGGCCAAGTAATTTAAATAATTGAAGGCTGCCTTAAAAGATTTAACATATAAACGTTTCGCCTTTATTGTGACTTCATCAGATTGAAGTCACAATAAAGGCGAAACATTTATATGTTAAATCTATACTTGTATTGTTTCTTTTTTTAGTCCCGTAGTTATAAAGTTGTGTGCCTGTCTCTTTTTAGACCCACAGAGAGAGAGAGAGAGAGAGAGAGAGAGAGAGAGAGAGAGAGAGAGAGAGAGAGAGAGAGAGAGAGAGGAAATCTTATGTTCAGGCCTGTGGATAATCTTATCCCTTTTGAAATTTGCCATCATGTTATTTCAGAAATCAAATTAGTTCAGTAAATAAAAAGAAAGCAACCTCTTACTTCACAACATTAAGTTTTGTATTGATCAGTGCTCAGAATTTCGGCAGCATTGTGGCAAATCTGACAGGCTGCTAAGTCCATAATAAATCAAGATTTAAAAAAAAAAAAAACCTGCCATATTAAGGTTGATTTTTGCAAAACTAAAATGCCCCTTGATTCAATGAAATTTGAAAGTGGACTACTCACATCACTTCTGAGCCTGTTAATGTTGGTGCCACCTTTGCCTATGATAGCTCCCGCATTCTAAAGGTTGCAAAATAAGAAGAACACTTTAATTGATAACATAAAAAAGCTTTAAAAAAAGTCCTGGTGCTAAAGAGAAAAAAAATTGACTAATATAAATCTTTTAGCACCAGGATCATGAAATGCTGAGGAACTGCAAAAATGATGCCATCTCAATATTTATCAAAACACGATCACTGAGTTCCAATCAATATTAACAATATTCTTTTTACAATTCAAACCAGGGAAGCCTGAAGGATACCATGGTAATAAACCTCATTTTAAAAAATCTCAGAAATAAAATAAAAAAATTTTTTTCCTTCTAAGCCTTTCATTAATTATCATCACAATGGCCATGACTAGTAAATAAGACCACAATAATATTTTCCAGAAATGGATAAAACACATTTTGCCCAGGAACCCTTCACATAAAAAACTGGAAAGCCATGGATTAATTTAAGTTGACCTAGAAATTGCTATCATTTTCCCAACGTAAACAAAAATTATTCTTTCTGATGCATCTCTTAAATTTACACTAAAAAGTTCACAGGTATAAATAACATATAGTAAAAATGCCTATTTCTTTCCAATTTTAACTTAAACTTATCAACCAAAAAGTCTAGATTTCTACCTCTTTAAAAGAAATAACGGTCTGCAAGTGTACACAATTTTTTAGGGGCGATTCCTCACCTTGCTTTGCATAAGAATGCGCAATTCGATCCTCGGTCCCTCGCCTCTTCGCCGCTTGGGCATGTCATTAAGCTCTTCCTCACCACCTTCTTCTCTAGGGCGTTTGATGCGGCCTTAAAGAATAGACGAAAAAATCTTTCAGGATATGTGTGACAGGGAGAATAATTTTCTGTTTATGGACTTTGAGACACGATTAATAAAAACATAGCCTCTGTCAACTTGCCCAACAGGTATTGAAACAAAAATCTGATTGCTGCCTACAGTTTCATTAAAAGGCCTTTCTAAAATAAAATAACTCTTAGTTTGAAAGGGGAAAAAAGACAACCGATCTCTGATCTGAATGTTAAGAGTAGATATTTAAATTTAAATATTTAAGTCTCTTGGCTGCCCGCGGATGTATGAAATACACTAAGTCTTGTAATTATGAATCTTTCATGCACCGTGGATATAGAGCATAGAACCTGTAAAGAAATGATTGGGATAAATTGATCTGAAGATGAAAACCACATCTAAAAGTACATTTGCCACAAAGGAAAAGAATGTGTAGAGAATTTTTTTTATCTTGCAAAAGAAAGAAACCATGTATGGGGAGGCAATTAAAAGGAATATGATCTGTCTATAACGTTCCATAATTTATCTTCTCTGAAAACAGATAAAAGAGAATGAACAAAAAATTTGTTCCCATTTAGTTCAACATAAAGCCTGTATTTGCAAGAACTGCACAGCTATTATTTATTCCACAAATATAAAAATAAACCTAACGAAATTTAAAATGGCAATATATAAATAGACAAATCTCATATGGAGTTTTTCAAGTGCCTTGGATGAAGGTTAATATAGGAGTAAGGTGGGTTTGATCAATTCAGCCCCTAGGGTTGCAGCTTCCTTCAGGACAATTCCTCGTATGTGTATGATGTGGCATTAAATATACTTTCATAATAATAGACATGTGAAAAGAGAATCCCTTCCCGAGCCTATGAACCAACACACAGAGAGAAAAAAATTATCTTAGTACGCACATCTTTGACTCGTCACTTCAACAAGACTGTGACAATCATAATTGAGAGAGAGAGAGAGAGAGAGAGAGAGAGAGAGAGAGAGAGAGAGAGAGAGAGAGAGAGAGAGAGAGAGAGAGAGAGAGAGAGAGAGAGATTTTAAAACTAAAAGATGGTCAGCAAACTTGAAGAAACTTCACCATCACTATGCTATAAGTTACAAGTACACCCGGTCAACACCCACCTGGATATAATTTGACGTTAGAAAAATGGTCTAGATCTACATGATTCACTATTTGCTTGCAGTTTTACCAATATCATGTACTTCCAGCAGAAACAACTAACTAACTAACTAACTAACACTCTCTCTCTCTCTCTCTCTCTCTCTCTCTCTCTCTCTCTCTCTCTCTCTCTCTCTCTCTCTCTCTCTCTCTCTCTCTCTCTCTCTCTCTCTCTCTCTCTCTCTCTCTCTCTCTCTCCGTAACGCAACATATCAGTTAAGTGAGATGAACACACTATAAGGAGTTAACAGAAATAATGGTACTTATTAACGCAATCTAGCGATAGGTTTCCTTGAGGCCAAATTTAACAATTTTAAAAATTCTGATCACCAGGTTTCCATATTATTTAAGATATTTTTTTTTAATCAAAATTATCAGCTTATTTGAGCGAAATGGTTTCCAACAAAGAGTGCCTTAAGGTGAATTCCCCATTTAGATAAATAAATAATGAATAGATTTGAATGTTACAATTAAATAAATGCTTTAACGATAGCACGGATATGGCTCTTGGCGTTATCATGCTCACGCAGCAGGCAAGAAAGATACATCATTTCATGAACTCTTTTTTTCAATTAGCATACTACCGAGCATACCACGCTAGTCTTAGGAAGTCTCGGTCGAGGTGAAGAAAGAATAATGCGCCATATCAACCGATCAATAACAGCCCATCAGGGAGCACCCAACACCCGATCTACTGGCGACAGTTGAGCAGAAGTACACACCGCACGGCCTGCTGTTCTATCATTGGGGAATGAAAGCACATGGAAGTGGCTGCACAAAGACATCGTCTAATTGTTATTGTCCACTTTTAGATTGAGGAAAGGGAGCCTTAATTCTAGACTTAAAATGCAATCCTATGCCGACTTTGAGTCAGTCAGTCTTAACATGTATTTGAACACTTGTTATCTGAGAAAGTTTTCTTTCTGTTATGAAAAAAAAATGTTAAAAGTATCATATTCATAACATTTTATTTATTTACATAACGTTATTCATTTATATTTTTTATGACCATTTTGTCAGCTATCAATAATCAAAGAAAATATTAAAAAAAAAAAAAAAAAAACCTCCCCTCCCCTTCCCAGATTTTTGTAACTTTAAGTGACGCAAATAAAAATTTCATCACGGTAGAATGTGATGGAAGCTGTTTTTCAAGGTGGCAGATCGTAGATCAATCACATAAAGGCCCATGATCTGCTCAAATGTGTTTAACATCTCTCATCAGATTTTAGTGCGGCACTGAACCAAAGGAGGCTAGAATTTACCACTTGAACGAAACAAATGCTTCAAATCAAATGTCATATCTATTCCATATGCCATATATCTATTATGTGTACATAATACACACAAATACATTTGTGTGTATAAATATATCTTAAAATCGAAATACTGGAATACTTCAAATATTTGGGGAAAAGATACGCTGAAGAATGAGGAATAGTGGGAAACAAAACAAAAATAACTTCAAACTTGTAGCCGATACTAGGTCATGAATAAATCAAATAAATACCATTGGAAAACGGTGAAGGGCAATAAAGTGGTAATAGGTGTTAAGCAGCGACGTTGTGGCCCTATATTCTAGGTCACTAAGTCATCCATATCGATCGAAATCCGATTATACCATTGTCTGGTGACCAAAGGCAGATGTCGAGTTTGGAAAGACCTCCCTGTTCAACAGCAGTTGTATTAAAGCAAAAGATCAAAAACTTTGTGAATCTTGTTTAGGAGATATAATTACACTAACAACACTGAAATACTAATTTATTTGCAGAGGATAGTAGTGAAATTGATATGAAATATTTTACATGTTACATGCTACTCTTTATGAATTTTGTTTGAGATATACAAATGTAGGAAGAAGTATAAACTGCCAATCCTGATTTTTGCCCTGAGGTAGCAGTAAAATTGAATTCGAATTCTTGTGAGATAACCGATGAAGATTTCAAATGCATAATTTCAGGTATTTGGGATAAAAATTAATATACTCTTTATTTTTGGTGTGGACTACAGCCGATGTATTTCAGCATGGAAAAGGAGAGAGAGAGAGAGAGAGAGAGAGAGAGAGAGAGAGAGAGAGAGAGGGGGGGGGGGGAGGGGAAGACAACACAAATACGGTGAGTACAGAGCATGGGGAAAAGATCTTTCAGCTTTTAAAATCATTGCCTCCTACAACTGCAAGAAAACCACTAAAATTTCGAAAATTGTGGTGAAAGTTACTCACAGAACCTCTGGCATTATCTTAAACTTATTCCTTTTCTTTTCACACATGGTTCATACAATCATTTCACAGTTTGGTTCAAAGAATAGTTTTAAGGGAGCAATATCATGAGACAAACGTAATAACCTTTGACAAAGAAAGCCGTCTAATGTGTTTTGATGTCTTGGAAGCAAAAACAATGGTACAAACAAATAACATGAAATGAAAACGGAAAAATGGATGCATCGATAATGTATAGCGCGAAAAAAAAAAAAAAACAATGAAATTACTCAACAAGCTCGTGGGTGAAAAAAGGTGTGAATTAAATTATGTGCAGCAGCCACAAGTCTGAATGAATTGTGAACGAAATAAATAAAAAGAAGGGGGAAAAACATTAAATGTACGCGAACACTGTGGTGATAAATTTACACGCGTTTGAGTGAAATATAGAAACGCCATGAACGTCTGAAGGATATCGTTAAAAAAAACATATAAATAGCTTAAGTGCAAGTTCTCGGCGTTTTGTATGAACATGTGTGAAGGGTCGTTGCTGCCTAAAAAGCCAATAAAAATATTGTGAACAGAATTGCTTAAATCGTAGCAGAGAACTTACAAAGAAACAAAACGATTGCAATTAAAAGGCTAACAATAATAATAATAATAATAATAATAATAATAATAATAATAATAATAATAATAATAATAATAATAATAATAATAATAAAGAATTTATGGGGGAAAAACTAAAATTGCTTTAACCCATACGAAAAATAATTAAAGGGCAATGAGAAAGTCATACATTCAATATTGGATGGGAAAATATCGTGATAGGGTCGAATCTCACCTAATCAATTTAACTTCAGCTAAATGAAAACCCATTTTTTCCGTATTAGACGCTGGGAAAATTAATAGACGCAAAACTTTAACGAACGGGAAAAAAAAAAATTACATAAATCGAAATCAGAATCACTTAAGCTAACATGCAGAGAACTATAAAAGATCAAACGAAAAGAAAAGCAAATGAAAAAAAAAAAATGCGGAAATTATTCAATGTCACCGATGGAGAAAAAAAAGTATCTTAAAACAAATGAGAGTATTTGATTGGGTGGAAGAGTAAAGTAGAATCGACAAACACGCAAACATTTTACTTATTAAATTAACTATAAATATAAATATAAAAGAAAAATGAATTCTTAAAAAGATGGCGATTAAAAAGGGTTTCGCTTTAGTCCAATAATTATACTGCCTTCACTGAATTGTTGACAGCTTGTGGGCGATGGTGAAGACATTATTTATGGAAATTATTTTGGGAATAACAATCGTTACTCACACATGTATACAGCAAGTCGAAAGACACCTGCTCACTCCAAATAATATGCGTCACTTCACGGTGAAACATGACCTGCCTGCGTGAGAAACAATGGCACACAAGCTTTACGGGAAGCTGGACCCGCGCTGCGGAATCAGGCATCTCTGTAACGCTCGGCAAAGCTAAAACTTGTGATGGAAGCTAATTTACGGTCAGCAAGCCCTTGTTCAGCTTCAAGCGGTTTTTAGACCACCAAAATCAGCGTAGCTGTCAATGTTCTTAGATGTGTGCGTTTCGAATGCGATGAAGGACTGAATCTCAAGTCACAATGTTCTGTAGAGAAGGTGGAAATCCCTTTTCATTTCCAGCGTCAACCAACCTGACGCGACTAGACTAACAGCTCAACGCGATCTTGTTGACAGACATGTTGCCAAGCAACAACCAATCACAGGATGCCATGTTCTTCGAGGTTCCACACTACTGCCACACGGCACGGACGCGCTTGATTCCCCCCTCACCATTCCCAAATGGCTCACCTCGCCTTCTCATTTCAACAGACAGCGATAGGTGAGCCCTGGAACGATCGCCGCAAACATTGATGAAGCGACGAGAGATTGTGGTGGCTGTATCGGGGAGGGGGGACAGGCGACACGGGGTTAAACATAGGCCTTTCATACCTGAAGATGAGGGCTGAAAGGGGAAGCATAGAGACTAGAAAAAAGGAGGTGTGCTAGGAAAAGGGCGGCTGTCTTCCACCCCTGCCCACTGATTATTTGAGAGAACAATTATATTCAAAAGTGAGTCAGCAACATCGAGCATAGACTGGGAGACAGTGAACACGTAAAAAGAATGGGTTGCAAAAAGGACGCCGGTAGTTGCCGCTTCACAAGACTATGGTTACGGCTGTTTGAATTTTTTTTCCCAAATAATATACAAAACCCATTACTGGCGATGCCCCGGATGTCATCGCATGCACAATATAAAAACATTTTGCCTCACATTCAGTGCTGACTGGAACATTTGAAAATCATTCTTTCCCGAAAATTTGCTTAATCATACCCAAGCCACGACAGTTACATTGGACACAAAAAGTTATTTCAATTCCAGGATCAAACTCTAGTGGGCTTCTCTGAGTACTTTTTCTCCGGCTTCCGAAAAAAAAAATACACCACTTATTCCCCAAATCCTGCGTTAACAGTAACATTACATCTTCTTTTGTAAAGACGCCCTTAACGGATCACCTTGACAACTATTCACCAAGCTTTATTGACTGAACTGGTCGAAACTGGACGAAAGTCGTCGAGGACAAGCCAGCGTCAACTGGTCAGAGCCTGCAATTACATACCTTCATAATTTATGCCTAACGACTTCTCCCTAAATTAATGTCGTTGTGAGTTCAGGTCTTAGCTCCAACGAGAGCCAAGTACCAAGGCAATTGATGTGAAAACAGACCGAATGCATTTCAGGTCACATTGCCAGCGGTAAACACAGACCAACAAAAGAATGCCAAAACAAAATAGGAAACGATTTCAATTACTGGAATAAATAAGTGTTAGAAAATGAAGATTAATTATTCTTATTGAGACACCACCCCTAGTCCGCCATCCACTGAGCTCAGGACCTGTGAAGGTTGTCAAGATCACTGCCATAGACGGATACAAGAGATGTGCCGGACAAAACTATCGATGCGCAAATGGTTTAAATAAAGAGGAAAAGGAGAGGGTATAGCCAGAGCAGAACATGTCCGTGTCGATTTAGTTTTTCTTCACCTCCAATGCTTAAGCCGAGTCATTCTCTCCAATATCGTAGTACTCACTAGGAGTCAGTGGAGGTCCCACAACCCCTCATACATTCAAAATATTTTTAGAATAATTTTATTCTGATGTTTTTGCATTATGAAGAAATTGACTAGAAAAGACAAAAAGATTTCCAACATTATGAAAGATACATATATATATATATATATATATATATATATATATTTTTTTTTTTTTGCGTCCGGTATTGTATGAACGGACATCTTAAGTAGGCCCCAACATGCATAGAAGAACCTAAAACAAAATCATATTTAAAACCAGCCTTACCATCTTCCATGTCTGACATGCTTTGTTCAAGTCTTCAACTTTCACCGATGTTCACCTGGAAAGACAGAAACAAGGGAGAAAAAAAAGAAGATAAGTCATTAGCTTAGCAGCAATATTACGCCTAAAATATGAAAGTGGGAGAGGGAGGGAAAAGAAGGAAGAGAAGAGAAAAGGAGAGAGAGAGAGAGAGAGAGAGAGAGAGAGAGAGAGAGAGAGAGAGAGAGAGAGAGAGACAGACAGAGAGCGAGAGACAGAGAGAAATAATAGATTTATTCTTAAATGACTGCATTAATATCCACACAGAAAATGCAAAATGCATAGCTTCGACGAAAACTTAACTAAACCTAAAGAATCATCATTTCCCTTGTTCACTTTTGTCTAAAAATTTTGTTCAAATGCGATACTGCTTGTTTTTTCTCTTGTTCTCCGTCAAAATTAAACTACGGAGTAACTCACAAAGTATCGATAAGAAGCAATAATACAGCCGACAATGATTCTCTAATATATGACAGCACATTTGGAGAAGGGTAAGGAATGAAACCTAGGAAAACACAAGAACTGTAGAGAAAGAAACGAGCAAGTTCGGGAGGAGATGAGTGGGAGAAGGCATAGAAGTTAATAAAGTGGAGGAAAAAAGGAGGCTGGCTAGGTGAGCCAGTTAAAGAGAGACGACAGATATGAGAGCAAAATCGATAATGCTTGTGTCAGGTATCGAATGGGCAACAAAAGCCCTGTGGTTCTGCAGTGTACACATGTGGGGGAAAAAAAGCAAACACAGTTACATTTAATTTTAATGGAACCCCAATAGTCAGATGCTGATACCCAAGGGCGTGTCGCCACTTGCTCTATTGACAACCGCGTTTCCACGAGATCCAGAGTGGATCTAATACGTGTAATAGTTCAGTAAAGAGAGGCATTGTGCTTGGCGCCAGTCGAAAATGAAACTCTACAACTCCAATGCTATTTCAGGACCCGACAAAGTTCACCTCGTCGACCCTTTGGATTGCTAGAGAAGCTTATCAATCGAAAGCAAGCTGGTACCTCCGATACATAGCAAGTTACTCCACCGTTCTTGAACTGCTTCAGCCTCTTCTCTTTTTTTATAGCTTTCAGATGGCTCAATATCTTAAGACACAGAACCTCACTATAATTTCCAGCAAAGTTCATGGATATAAGACATTTCCTACAAATCATGAGAGAAAGGGACTGATTGTGTACGCAATAGAACAAAAATATGGATAAGATATATTACATGACTACCAGTCTCAAGATTCAACGGGAAGTAAAAAGAACAAATAATTTTGCTCGGAAGGACAGAACTCAAATGTCCGTGAGCTGATACGAGTGTGATGGAAATCCTATCAAACACATTTACTACGCATACAAGATGGAAATCCTACCGTTACGGGATCGGTGATGTGTAACTAGAAATAGAGAGGTCCACTTTAATCCTTGCCTGAAATATTGATGAAAGCACAGGTGAACATGTACATTTCAGCGGGTTTGTGACATGAGCCATGATACCGTTTAATTATTCGATGGCGAGTTTTTTTCCTCATTGTTTAAGATATGGCGCTGTTATCGCACTTTTCATCTGACCGACTTGACATCGACATTGAAAGAGAGAGAGAGAGAGAGAGAGAGAGAGAGAGAGAGAGAGAGAGAGAGAGACGCGTTATTTAATGCCATGAAGTACTTTACGCAAAAGTCTTTCACATAAAAGGCTTATGACACGAACTTGGAGAAAAGTACATATAGTTTTGCTTATTCTAGAAGAAGACACATCATACATTTGAAAGTTAACAGATCCAGGATGCGTGAACGCGGTATAACTAATCAAGACTCTCTTGCATTATTTCGCATCTTTTTTTTTTTCTTTTCTTTATTCAAGTGGGTTAATCAAGCTTTTAAATAGTACCGTTTCAGTCTGTCGTAATTTACGGTCGACTTGAGGCGATATATATATACATATTAAAGAAAAAAATCGGAAACGATCAAACTCAAATCTACATCAGCGAATAACGCTACAAGCTTGCGATTGGACTGCAGGCTTAGCGCTTCCTATGTGAGGGGCGGGGACGGGAGAATCATACTGGTGACACGTTTCGCTGCGTGGACAGGGAATCAACGCCAGCTTAGTCTGGGGAGAGGAAAACCAGAACGAGGCACGACCACAGCTTGGGTGTGGCACTCGATCGTTGATTCGCCTCTGTATAGACAGGCTGGAGCCATGCTCATCATTCTTCTGAAGTCCAGAATTCTTTCTTATAGTATGTGTGTCCATGCGACGGAGTCAAACTGGGTATACTATTATCCACACCCAATTGCAAGGGAGTGAATAATGTTCGCCAATGCAAAATACAATTATACTTTAATTATCGCAAACGCGGTAAAACAACAAAAGCTTTGTGTAACACCGCATTGACTAACAATCGTTTATATTTTTTTTCATAAAAACTAAACGTGTTACGACAAATAAGAAACGAGGAGAAAAAGGCAAATGAATGTGTGCGGATTCCCACACACACAGTCACGGCAATCATGTTAATGTATTTTTGTTTTCAATATCGGTATTTCAGTTATTTATTTTGGACTACAATTTATAAATTTAAGCCAAAACAACGAAATACTGATTATAAAACCAAACAGGCTTCCTGTTAAATGACCTGTTTCAGGCAGAGGATCACATATGTTAGTTGTTACAAAAGAATCTTGTGACAAGGGATCATTGATTGCAACCAACTACGACCAACGGGAAAGTCTGTTGTTTAGAAAATACTAGATGGCGTATTGACGCGCCGAAGTTCTTGGACGCCTTGAAGCACGAGGAGAACTGAGAAACGTTTGGAAACTGGCTTCAAAGCCAGATGAATTATCGATGGAGAGCAGCCTGCAGGCATCTTCGAAATCCGTTTTCCCCACCACCTGCTCCCTTTCTTTTCTATGCATAGAAGTAAAGAATACCTTATAAAAAAAATCAATTCTCTCAACCACTACCCTCAAACACACTCAAAAAACGTTTTAACTTTGAGGCCTCATTGGTTCACCTAAGATATTAAAAATACAGATGGAGCCTTTATACCCAGAGTAACACAGTGGCCAATCAATGGAAAACCCAACGTTTTGCATCGAACAGGGAGGGATGTCTTTGTCCGCGGTCTTACAATTATTGAGCGATAATGCGCCAGTCAGGACTATACGCCCTCACACAAAAGGGCAAAGGTTGGGTGATAATGAAAAGATCGATTCACGGTTATGCGTTAAGGAAAAGCAGTGTCTGACGATGCGGGGGGGGGGGGGAGAAAGGAATACAAACCCTCATCCAAGATGCTTGACAAGATTCGCAAGATCTGGAGCACAACTGCTTATTTTATTTGGGCATGACAAGATGGAAAGAGTCAAAATTTTTTTCGGCAGAAGGTGTGGAACGCATAACGTTATATTTTAATGATTATTTTTTACACAGGATTTGATGACATTAATATGACGGCTTTGGGTGCACCGCAAATCATGAAATGTTACTGATAAGAAATAGAAAATAGCAAAGTGACTTGTTTAAATTTTAAGTTGTGCTTAGTGCACAAAATAAAGCTTTTCCTCTCTTAATGTCTTGTTTGTGCCTTTATTCCGCTCGCGTTGACTTTATTTCAGATTTAAAATTTTCACAAAGTACATGTATGTCCATTTAAAAATGACCAGGTCGATCGTAATGCACTTTTTCAACTTAGTCTTAGGAGAGGACTATGTAGCTGCCCCTCACAGATTCACGTGACATGAATTCAGGCTGATATATTGAACAGATCACGAAAACAGAGCAATAGATAAAAATAACCGCAAAGCAAGCGAACTGAATTTTTATGTGTGCAGTTGCATGTAGGTGTAGAAAATCTTGTCAGGTTATCCCTATTATTTTCATAGGTTTACTGGTTTTTCACTGTAAAATACAGTATACTCTCAGCATTTAATCCTTTGATCAAGAGAAGCACTTCATTTCATGAAAAAAATGCTATAATAAGCCTATACATAGGATGTGAATTAATTTTTGTCAGTAGGCAACGATTGACATGCTGTATAAATTAATCATTTTCATCCATACCCTCTTCTCTCTCTCTCTTTTTTTTTTTTTTAATTAACGCCCTAGGCTTGGAAGCAAAGATCAATGCAAACCGAGAGAAGGAAGTAGAGCAAAGTATGTTTGAGATGTTTCTAGCAAAGTTGGTGTCAATTTTTACACTTTGTCCACGTTTGTTTATTTCAGTTTTGACCTCAAAACAAATGACCAACTTGGGGAGGGGGGGAATGAACAAATTGGTTTATTAGAAACATTCAAAACCAAGAACAATAGCATGGACACTTAGTTAACTGATCTTTTTTTGGACGCATAATGAGCAGTAAATAGTATTGCTAAAAACCACAACATGAAAATACTTTTTTTTTTTGTTAGCAAATGAGAGAAAGAATCATAACAGGCCCATATATTTATAACATTTTCATTCAATTGGTTTAATTTTATTACAATTGTCTAATGGCATGCACGTTGATCATTATGCAGACATAGTCTTAACTATAAATTGGTTATTTGCACTTTAATGCACCTTATTTTGACAAATTCTTTGACAAGCTAATGAGCCAAACTAGTCTCAGATGTGATTTTTTTTTTTTTTTGGTAAAAATGACATACATGTATTTTTTGTTAACCATTGACCATTTCATTTTGGTTTTCTTCATTTAAAAGCAGCTTGTTGTTGTGTTTTAAATTGCATTTCATGCAAGCTTTAAGAATTTGGGATTAAAATGACATAGAAATATAAGATCTAGTACTAGTTTAAAATGACCGGTTTGCGACAGGTGCATTCAAGAGACTTTCCCTGCAGACCTGCAATCAGGACACAGGCATAATCAGAAAACTTTCTGGTGTCTATATCCCCTTTACCATCACATAGAATATTCCTTATAGATTTATACACTATTTTGACACACACAGAATGCACTTATTCACAAAGAGTCAACAAAATATATTTATGGCTTAGGAATTTGCATGAAAAATGCAATCATCTCCTTTCCTTTCCGTTTTTCATTATGTCTTTTGATTTCATTGTACAAAACCAGCATTATTCTTCTAGATCTACTCCCTCACTACCACCTTTAAAACTTTTTTTCCCCCAAAAGTAGATCTACCTCTGTAACCTCTACCCCAAATTCATTCTGAAAAAAAAAATACCTTTATCTTTCTTACATCATTTTTGTCACACCTTTCTGCTGTGTACACAAGACTATAAGTGTCAAACCTTTCATTATGAATAATCTTCAAAACTCGTTTATACAACAAGTCATTATTATTTGGAGTCAAATTATTGACAGGTAATTTTCAAAAGCCTATAATCCCTAGATTCTACCATGGTGGTGACCTCAGCATTAAGCGCCTGTTCTGTATTCACTTAAAGAGCTTAGAATTTTCTAGGATCTAGGCAATGAACTCACTTATCGATAGTGTAGGGCTTGAACACAAAAAAGTACCCGGTGGATATGTGGGGTGGCTCTTTAACCCTACATCCACCAACGCTCTCCAAGAGGAGGGAGAAGACAAATAATTATATGGGACCAAATAGGCACAATCCATGGACAGCTAGATACTGGTGATCGTTTTGCTGGTGAAAGCAGATGCAGATGACAGTAGGTATGTTATGAAAGTGCTGGCGTCAAAAGGAGTGAGAATCTAGTAAAGGTGATAGAAGGATGACATTGCTGGAGAGAGCAGGAAAATTTGGATGGTGATGTTGAGAAAAACAAAGTGATGCTGATGGAACAGTTATGACATATTTATTTAAGTGGAAACTGATAATGATGATGTTGGCAAGAGCAGAAAAATTGTCATCATGACAAATGGCTCATAAAAAAGGAAAAGGCTTTAAAGTAGACAATTAGGGAGTAAACAATTATAAAAAAAAGTTGGTATCGGTGCCACCGAGGAGCAGGAAATAATGCTATAGCTTCTGCTTGACTTAGCGTAAGAATGAATGGAACTTGAATGTAGAAAACTGGTGACTGTGATTGTATTGCTGAGCAGCAAACCTGTTGAGGTTGCAAAAAGAACTCTTTTTGCACCAAACTGGAAGAGACAGGGCCAAAGCTAAAATATATAACATTTAGATGTGTTCAGTTTGAGAGTTAAGCAATACTGTTGTATGGGCAGATGAATTTTAAGATACAACGCATGCCCATACAAACTCAAAGTAAAGACTAATTTTGCCAGGTCATAAATGACATGGTTTTGAAGGAAAGTCATTAATCTTTATGACCAGATTCTGCTGGAGAAGAAAAAATCTAATATTTTTAAGCTCATATTACCTTTTCCTTGCTAACATGGGACTAGTGAATTCTCTAGTGGGCCACAGCCGCAGCTATGATATTTATGCTCAATATGCAGCTTCTTTATGTCCTTTGATTTACATGTGATAGTACAGTTCACAAGCCCATATTGGATGTATATCAATGATTGTTTTGTGAACTTGCAGTATGGTAATTTTTGGTATCCAGCTCTAATAATCTCCAATTTCAAGCCAGCTATTGTTAAATTTGAAGGTTTTCTTTTCAGGCAATTCAAACTTCCAAGGATTTGTAGAAGTATTAGCACTGCAGAGATGCCGTGTAAATCGAATTCTCACCAAGGCAACGCCTCTATTATCCCATGAAATCAAGAACAGCTATGTATTTTTTCCTCCAAGTTACATGTTCCTAGCACTGAATTTTTGCTGCAGCAGATTGCCCCTTTATCTGCTTATAATAAAACAGGAGTCCCAACCCATACTAGAACTACAACTAGTGCTTTTTTTCTTTAATACTTTTAATTTCATCTTGAATACCCTATAGTAAATGACTAAGGATGCAGTTTTTCTGGCTTGCTCCTTTTTCTTAACTCGTTCAGGTGGAACCAGGCCACTAACCTTGAAGTTACAATGGGGGCTTACTGTTTATAAAAGAAAAAAAATTAGGGCTTGGCACTGCAATTTGAGTGATTTATAATTATAGCACAATTTTGAGAACAATTGTTTTTTTTATTTGTCATCAGTGCAGTGCTCATAAACCCTAATAATATATAATATAGTTATATAAAGCCTGAGCTTTAAAATTTTATGAACTCAATTGATCTTTTTGCCAACTATTTGTTTATGATCAATTTTACTATGTTTTGCTTCACATATTCTCTTCTTGAATGAAATAAAAATAATATTAAAAGCCATTAATATCACCTTTGTGTCTCTGAGAGAGAGAGAGAGGAGTCATTCCCAGTACTTTGGTTTGACAAGGCCCCATCTGACTGAGGTCACCAGAGGTCAAACTTCAGTCCATGGGTAGCTGGAATGGCTTGAGAGAGTGTGGAATATCTACTCTATATGCGTTTTTCTTTTTATCTCACAAGACGGCAATTAAAAATATCCTTTACTTGTTTTCAGTAGAGTAAAGAAGAAAAGTCAATTGATCTTTTAACCAAAAATTGAAAGCTCTAGTACTTTTTTTTGCTATTGGATCCAAATTCAACGAGGAAAGCAATGGCAAACTACCTCACAATGTCGTTAGCCAAGAAAAAATCAGGACTCCACTCCTGGTTCCTATAAGCTCGAATCGACTACAGGACACTTTACTTTATCCCAAATAAAGGTTTCTTTTTAATGTTGTTTATCTGCAAACTCATGTATTTAAAAACTTGAAAATAAAAAACTGGTCCAATTAAATTTTTAATTTGTTCCTAAGCTATGTTTTTTGCTCACCAAATTTCACAGCATTAAAAGAAAATTGTGGGCCTAGCAGCTGTATGTGTACAGCATGATCATTTTGCTGGGCATTTTTCTTTTTCTTAATAACAGGTTTATTAAAAATATTATACATATAGTTGTAAATGTATACTTATATAAATGAATAAAAAAAGAAATGAAAAATTGCACTTAAGTCTTAAAAGAAAAAAAAACCCATAAGCATCTGTTTTGATATAATAAATAAAAAATATCAGTTTAGTTTCATAGGACATGTGAAGTAGATGTATTTATAGTAAATCGTGTAATTTTTTTACATCGTTTGAGAATCTGTGCACTATGTGTTGTTTGCTATTCTTTAAGTGAAATAATCCTGTGCCCTTCACTCCTTACAAGCTTAAAACTACTCAGCATTTTAGTATGTGTGGGATCCAGTGTTTCTTTGGAATTGTTTTGATTGAGAAGATTGTTCTTTTTCTACCATATAGTTATCTATTGCTATATGAATTTTTGGTATTGATATTAATTGATTTGGTTTTTTGTGAGATTAATATTTGTGACAGTCGTTTACTGTAAATGATATTTATTTTGTATGAGCCAATGGGCGTGTTCTTAGACTGAGGGATTAATGCAAACAAATTTAAGTACTTCTTTTTTTTTTTTTTTTGGGGGGGGGAGAGAGAGGGAGAAGAGTTGATTGTAGAAGCAAATTTTAACTAGTAATTTCATATAATCACTACACCATAATATTATAAAAAAAATTATATGATGTGAAAATAAACTTTCCATAGATTTAAATGGTGACTTTTTATTTATTCGACTTAGCCCTCCTACTCCGAGCTTGTCTCTAGGAACTTAAATGCAAAAATACAGGGTAAATTGTCTCCCCTGAGAGGAAGGCTGCAGATAGATTAATTAAAGATCTAAATTTATTAGATAAACCATAAGCACCAGCTTTGTTTCTATAGAGAGTAAGAGTCTTCAGTTATACAAGAAAGTTATCAGATAAAAGACATTAGTGAGGTTTAATTGTTGACTGATATTGTCCATTGTAAGCATGCATGCATAGAGAGTAGAGATGCTATCAGTAACAGGGACCGAATCAAACTGAAGACCAAACGAGCTTTGTTCTAAAGGTATAAGCAGCCCTCGAAGCATCAATCCACTTTAAATTTAAACAAACATATTTCTTGGCCCATTCTGAACCCCCACACACACACAGTGACACACCTAAAATTCTAAAACCTCCATGCAGTGATTGTAGGCCTACATAATAGCATTAATAACATCAATGCCTAAGCATGGCTTTTAAAAGCCTAAGCTAAATGTCAAGAGACATTTCACTAGATCTCAGACTTAGTGCCATTAACCTCTATGTATATTCTGTACTCCTCTAAGGCGACAAAACATGGATTTTCTACGTAGAGTCAATCAAGAAACTTGAAGCCCTAGAGATGTAGATATTCAAACGCTTAGCAAGAGTTAACTACAAACATAGAGTGACAAATGAGGAAGTGTTGAGTAGACTTGGTGTTGAGAGAGGACTGGACTGCTATCTCAAATAAGAACGCACAAGTTGTCATATTTTGGCCACATTGCAAGATATGACAGCCTGCAGAAAACACTCCTCACAGGTAGAATAGATGGCCGAAGAGGAAGGGGCAGACCCAGAAGACAACATCAAAGAATGGACTGGCAACCAGCTCTACAGGAACATCAAGCTTGCCCAGGATCATTTGACTTGGAGAAGCATGGCAAAAAAAATCCACAATCTTGTGCAGCTAGTTCCAGCCTTTGAAGCAGAAAGTAGATCTACATAGTTTTAAATGATAGATCCAACTATCAAGTTCTTCATCTCCTTCGCCCTTGACAAGATCTAGGTGTACAAACCCATTTTTACCCAATTTTACACACTTTCTTCATCAATATTGCCTTTTCCTTCATTGATAGAGGTCCCTAGACCATCTAGATGATTAAGAGATGTGAAGGCCTCTTTAAAAAGTTAATTCTTGAAGAACCACAATAAGAAACAGAAAGTAGCAAACTAGAAATGAAACTAGAACATTTTCGGAAGTATGAGAACTCTTTTTGCATTACAAGCACAGCTTAGAGTACAAACATAATTTAATGATTAAGGAGAGCATGCTGCACATGAGGGTCTTGAATTGATGCTTGATAAGATAATTCTTATACGATAAGTTTCGCACTTTTTTCAAGGATCATCCTGAATTCAGACAAATCCAGATTTATCCCGTAATTTGGCATCTCTGGACTATACAACACTAAGAATATGCTTTTTTTCTCATGACAACTAAAGATTAGGTCCTGAACTGTTTACCTTATCGCAATATTTTAAACCAATTTAGTTTCTCATGATTTGCTCACTGAACTGATCATGACTTTTCCCACTTCGGATGGTGTTTACAGAAGCAAAATGATGTCCTGCTGCACCAGGATTGTGGAATCGGATACTAGATATATGGTATTATGTAATGTACGCACTTTGTCAGTATGAAAATGTCCCTTAATTGCAAGAATAATTTATCAATTATGTTGATTCAAAACTTGATTAACATGGCCTTCATTTAAAAAAAAAAAAAAAAAGACAAAAAAATTAATACTGTTCTTGCAAAAGACAAATTTTGATTTGAGCAAAAAAGAGAAAAAAATGACACTCATTCACATTTGTGAATAGAGAGAAAGGACAACAGAGAAAAACTACAGATCATGTTAATACTGAGCACTAAGATGAAAAAATGTTATTTCTTGATGATGTGAAATATCAGTCTAGATATAGATCTAGGTCTCCACCGGGGATCAATTTCATAAATCTGCTAGTCTTTGACTTCTGTTAGTTGTGCTAAAGAATAAAAAAAAATTCAATCTAAATTTTGATAATCTTAAACTGACAAAGGAAAGAAGCAGTATTTAGCTCAGGCAAAAAGAAGGATAAGCCGCACAGTCAATTGAAATACAGAAGCCGAATCGCCTTAAAGTGAGTTGTGAAGGCTCGTCACACTGTTTTACAAAAAAAAAAAATCTAAAAATGCCTGTCTTAACCTCATGTACCACAAGACAACATTCTCTAATTCTTTGAGAACTAACTATTCACATGTGACTTTACTGTCAATTGCCTTGCGCGTATGCGGCATATTAAGCTGAATAAATAAACAAACTACATAATTCTTGAGCCAAGGTGTTTTGCAGTTTTTACACGACACTAGATCAATTATCAGACAGACATCACACCTCTTTTGCGATAATTTTTTTTAAATTGAGTTTACTGCTCCATGAGAAACTCAATGCTACTGAACAAATCTAACAAAGTGTCGAAGTCACAGAAACGCAGAAGAAGAAGAAATAATGCAAGAGAGCAACAAATTAACCAGGGATGAAGGCTGGACGCAATTTTTAAACTGAACTTTTGAAATCATACTTAGGCGCAAGCAGTATAGGCAGGAGTATATCAAGGGTAAAATCTGGGTGCTATTCACCCCCCCCTCTTCCTCAACCCTCATTGAAATTAAAAAAAAAAAATACTGCAAACAGGGCCAGGTGAACCATTTATTCTTTTAAATTTGATTTAGCTTATTTTTTTTTTTCTGTGCACAGACTAAGCAGTTGATGACCTATTGTTATTATTGTAGTCTATCTGTAAGTGCGTATCCTAATCCTTCCACTTTCTGCATTTCACTGGCTGAATTGAAGCTGCATAAAGGTTTTTCTCATCAGGATATATATACCTTACATACTGTTCTCCTTATGCTTATCTGAATATGATCAATGTTGACTGGATCTTGAACCTCTCACTTCAATGCTCCGCCAGACCAAGTACAATTTTAAAAAATAAATACAAAATTTAAATCATAGATCTAGATTATAATTCTTTCCTTTGGTATGACCCTCATCTTAAATGGGCTAATTATGTTTCCATGCCTTTTCAGTTTTCAATTATAGATCTATAGATTTACTCTAGAGCGGGATTTCCCAATCGATCCTCATAGTCATAATTGAAAGAAAATATTGTTTTTCTTTAATATCAGGTGAAGAATTAAGAATAAGCCTTTGATGTGAATAACGGCAAAGTCTGAATGTGAAGGTGGAGAGAAAGATGTTTTTTTTCCGATAAATGATAAAGTAAACAACTCCTTGGCACTAATATACATGGATGGTTTCAACTTTAACACAAATCTCGATATTGCAATTGAAAATTTAAACAAGAAACGAAAAGAAACAATATCAATTTAATACTTTCCCACTGCTCCTTGATGACAAAATTTAACCTTGCAATCATTACTCGCCATACAGTTATCTTTTCATTATTTTTTTTTTCTCATAAAATTTTACATGCAAGTGAGAAGCATATTTAACCGTGTGGATAACTGTCAGGCACAAGGGCAAGGTTTACGAAAAAGAGCATAACTGATAAAAATATACAGAATTCATGTAAATTTACCGAAAATTCTCATGCCTGAAAAATACAAGTCTAAATTCTGTAGATGTAAGCTTAACACGCGAATTTCAAAACTCCAAGATCTGTGCTGCTTTGTACAAAACAATCATAGGACCCCGTGCTGTAACCTTTATAGCACAGTCCCTGAGACTTGAAACAAAATGGAATGTCATTAGTTACTAGATCTGTTTGCTGACGAATGATGTTCAACAAGTTAACCATTCAAAAAATTGGAAATTTCCAGTTATTGAGGGCAGTTAATAAGCCTTATATAATTAAAACTGAGATAGTGCAAGTTGCTTATGACTATATAGGCCTATAGAAGGCTTGTAGCTTTAGGCTATTTACAGTGGGCTCATGTGTCAGATGGTACCCCATAAGGATACTGCTGTAAAGTGACTAGAGTTCAACTAGATATCTAGATCTAATTTTAAAAGTTCTTTCAAAAAAAATTCTGAAATATATTTCTAATATACTCTGAGGTAGGGTGTGCTACAAATGAGCTCTACTGAACTTCATTAGGCCATCATTTACTTGCCGAGTAGATTTAGATTCTTTTTTGACTGGAGAATACTTTGATGAAATTCGCTAGTTTTGCTAAAAGTTATGGCTGATATTTTATTTAAAAGCCTCAAAATTAGAACTATAGATCACAATATCCCTAATAAATTTCAGTGAGAGTTACCTTCCTTTAAGGACTGGCTAACACAGCCTGGGCTTGAGCTTAATAGTTAGTTTTTAAATTAGAAATGAATTGAGGAATGGAAAATAATGAATTTTATATCTTATCTTCGAACAATTAATATGTAGGTTAAATCTAGGCATGAACAAATAAAATTATTATGAAAAAAAAAAAAAAATAAAAACAAGTGTAATACATGAAAGGAGCTCCAAGTCTACATTGCATTATTAAGGTGTCATTGCATGCCGGCTATGATTTTTGGACTGTCGTCGGTAACATCTCTCTTTCTCCTTTCTTTCTTTCTACTCTCTCTTTCTTTCCTTTCTTTTCTCTTTTTCTCTCTCCACTCTCTCCCTCTCTCTCATTTTATATTTCTTTCTCTCTCTCTTTCTCCTCCATTTCTCTTTTTTCTCTCTCTCTCTCTCTCCTCACTTTTCTCTAATTCTTACTCTCTTTTTCTCTCATCCTGCGTATCTCATCCTCCAGTGAAAATGTATAAACTGACCTGAACTTCAGTTTACAGGTGATATCGTCCTTTTCTTTAACATTTCCTCAGTACCTCGAGGCTTTTGCAAAACAAGATTACTACACGAGGACATTTAAGTGGGGAGAGAGAGGCACATAGATAGAAAGACATGCACCGCCTTTCATACACAAAGGGGATATTGAGACCAGACTAACTCTTAATTATCTGGTTGCTAAGGCTGAACACGGTGAACACGGATCTTCCAGTCTCTTCTTTCTGTGTCCCCAGTACTTATAAAATATTCTGAAGTACAATCTGTTGAGTAACCAATCTCGAAAACGACTTGGAGTAAATATCTCTTGCGTGAGCAATAGACATAGAAATAGAACTAAGGTAGCCGTGCTAGATCGTTACATTTGGGAGTATTGCAAAGAATTAGGCTATATAGAAATTAAGATCTATATAGGGTTTTGAGTGTAATATTTATTTAGAATGCATAATAGACTTTGCAAGTGCAAAATGCAAGCGAAATTCAGCTTCTGTTATGTTTTTAGAGTAGAATGAGGTGTGTGGTAAATTTTTATCTGTACACCCACTCTCACCAGAGTGCTGTTTCTTGTCTTTCCGGTTGACCTTGATCATATTATAAGTGAAAGTTGTCGCAATTACGTAATTTTATGGAATGTTAAAAAAAAAGAATAAATACATAAAAAATGAGGTGGGAATGCCCCCTTCAACCCCCCAACAAGAATCTTAATAATACGATCAAATCAAGGTCAAGATGAACCGGAAAGACAAGAAACAGCACAGAGTAAAAAAAAAAAATAATAATATATACAGTTCTTACCTTAACTCCGTCTCGGCTACTTCGAACACCTCCGTATCACTATCTTCCTCTACTTCACTAATAACTAACTTCAACAAAAACTTGGAAATAAAAACACATCAGCTGTTGAGCCAAATGAGTAAAGACAATGAAATGAGAAAAACAAAAGACGCAATGAAAGTGCCCCTTTACTTGCGCATGCGCATGGGTAATTGTAACACGTTGCGTGTAACTAAAAAGAAGGTAATACGCATGCGCGAAAGACGGAAGTAATTAACATGCAAAAAGGCACCTACCTCGAGCAAATCAGTACGCTTAAATAGGTTAAGAAAAAAGAAATAATCCAAAACAAAAAGGCGGATTCCACGAAAAGGGGTGAAGAAGGTCGTGCCAAATTAAATGCCTTTTATTCCAGACTTTTAATACATTTATGACTCTGATTTATGTTTTTATCATTCTTGACAATGTGAATAAACTACCATATCAAAATAATTCGGTTTTGACTTGTCTATGTATTTTTTTTTAATTTTTTTGTGTTCCGATTGTCAGAAAATGCGTCACACAAAATGTCCCATATTTACTATCACAAGGTTCGGGTGAGTGCTGTGACTAAAAAAAGAACCCGAACATGATGCCTGGTGGTTTCTTTGTATTCTTAAAAGTGAGCGCTTTGTCTACAATCATTTTGAACCGATCGAGTCCCTTTTTCTTTGTGTGAGGGAAATGGGAAAACCCCTATGACGTCAGCGTGTTGTGTGTCGCCTTGAAGCATTGGCGTTCGGAACCACTTTTTTCATCAATATCGGGTCTTTATCGCGTATAAATAGTAGACTCCATTGAGAAATATATAACTATCGGGAATAAATCGATTTTAGCCCTCCGATATAATTTTTAACTGCTTCAGACTAAAAAAAGAATACACCATACCCTATGTGTCGCCTCGTTCTGACTGTCGGAACTTCCATTGATGTTTCACTTTCTCGCGTCACAAAGGCTATTGATACGGATATTTTGTTCTACAAGAGCTCTAGTGTTGCTACTTTGATTTTACGTTAACGGATCTTCTTTGTGAGGTTTGTAAAGGTGAATTTGTAACGTATTGTTAATCATTTAATGTGTGTCGCCTAACCATCGGAATCAGCGTTCAGAACCGCAGCCTAGATCTAGACTTTCGGAGGTCTTCAAACCATATATACTCACTTGCTGTACGCCTCCTATGGCGCCAATATGAAAAACAAAACCGGTTTCAACATAATTGAATGGCTTTTGACGAAAAGAGTAATTTAATTGCACCTGATCTGAAGTTCATCGGTTTAAGACGAATTCTTAATATTTTATACGAAGGTCAGAATCCCGACACACAGGAAGTTCCGATCATCTGAAATAGCGACATATGTATATATTGTGAAATACCTTTTTATATTAAATTATTGTTGTTCTTGACTTAAATGACTATACTTGAATAGTTTTAGTATTGTTCCAATGATATTTTGATGTATTGGTGCAAAAAAAAAAAATACTGCTGAAGTGTTGAAGATACATCCTCATTGACAAAATCAACCTGCGCTGAAGTTTTAATACACATGAGGTAAGGTGCACCATTTTTTTGTAACTCGACAATAAAAGATCTCTAGGTCTTAAAAATTACATACTTGAATTCAGCTTTAAATTCCCTTTCTTTTGATGTATAATATGTGTGTGTTGTTGAAAGTTGAAAATTTTATAATTTTGGGACAATCTTGATCCATGTTCATGGAATCCGCCAAAAGTCATATATTTCAAAAACTATTTATTTGCGACGAATAAAACCTTCAAATTCGTACTCAGCACATTGAAATCTAACAGAAAAACATTATTTTAAATGCCAATGCGAGTTGGGTGTACAGGTAAAAAAAATACCATATACTATAGACTATATATTCATAAATGGTTGACTAGGCCTATGTATCCCTTTAATTGGCACTCGTTAAGGTTTGTGGTCCGCTTTGTTTACATGGCAGCCATCATGGATCGAGCTGAATTTCTACTAGATCTAAAAAAAAATTGATCCCAAAGTGGATTAGGAACATTTCTACTTCTAAATAGATCTAGATCTAGATTAGATCAGGTGTGTTTTCATTATTTTTATTATTATTCTTGTAAACAAACGGGACTACAACCCTTAACGAGTGCGCTTTAATCTTTGGTCTAAGAGTGCCAGTTAATCAAGAGCGTAACTCTCGCTGACCTCTTTCAGGAACATCATCTATTTAGAATCTAGATCTAGAGATCTACATACTCCTGGTTTCGCCAAAAAGAGAATATCGATTTATC
>JAWDGP010001473.1:1667500-1700000 GCA_033675545.1 Elysia crispata
TGTCTCGTATAAAACTACACAGACTGGACATTCTTATATCTTACTCAAAATCATTTAAAGAGCTCATCTGACCTCCAGCAAACCTAATCTAACCATCTAATAGTCTAATCTTGATAATGCCTGCTATATCGAAGTAATCGACTTTATAAACGGTGGCCAGAGACCAATTTTAATTCAGATCACGCAATCACCGTCGCAGAGCTTGGTCAAACACCATAGAACAAGCCAAAAATCTAAAGAAAGCCAAGTGCGCTACGTAGCGGGAAACTCCAGCTTACCTGCTATTCAAACTTGGCCAATTTTTGGCAGAATTTCAACATTAATGAGCTAAAAAAAACCTAAAGAGGCGAAATTAAAACAACAACAACAAAATAAATGAATAACAAAAAACCAAAACAAAACACATTGCGACCACTAGACAAAAATCGCAATAGAATGTTTTCTGATATCAAATCTTGTCACCATTAGGCCTAAATGGCAAACAAGTTAAAACATAGAAAAAAGGTAAAATACGCAAATTGGATCCATCTTTATGAGGAAACCAAAGGCTACAGACCCATACTACTTAGTTCCTCAATTGGAAATCGTAGAGGGAATAGTAAATAATCGGCTATATGACAAACTGAAAGCATAATTCATTAAAAATGAGGCTTCGGAAAAAAAGCGGCAGAAGAAAGGATTTTCAAAATAACGTAGGGCTTTCATGATGGGCTCCAAGATGATAAACAGGAATATTTGTAGATTCACACAGGCTTACCACAGAGTCTAGAGTAGGGACCTCTTTCTGGTGGATTTAGGAATACACAGAAAACTTGACAAATGGAATTATTTTTTCTTTGTGGCTGGAACTGTGAAAACTTAAGTTAATTAAACACTCATCAGCAGCAGGCTCGAGGAAGACCTTCCCCACGTTTATGTTTGAACTGTATCTTGTTTTCCTCAATCATGAGGGAAACCCTTAAATTTGAACCACATTCTACGCTGTGTGCACCATCTTTACTAAGAGCTGCCGAATAGCAAAATTAATCTCAAAATTAAACAATTCAAATCAAAGCCTGCAAAAAGCTTAACAGCCAACCTACTTTAGTGCACCACTTGATTAACTGCTCACATTAAAACATAATTCACATAACAAAAAAAAAGAAACTTCAACTAATCAAGAGACTAGCAAGTAATTCTTGGGCTCGGTTAAACAAACGTGGAAAGCTCTCTGTTTATGCTATACACGAAGGAAGCAGTTTGGCAATCATATGCGGCGAGACTACTTGTGAAGCCATCAACATGATCCAGATCAGTGCGCTGCGCTTCATTAATGGTGGCATGAGATACACTCTAACTTACTTCGTCATGTGAAATTTGAGCAAAGGAGGAGACTCTTGCAGTATAATGCGCAGAGAAAAAGCGGCTTTAGAATGTCTTGAAAAAAGCAAAAAGACTGAGCACTGAACATCCAATCAGAAAGTTAGAGAGTACATGGAAGCCAAAGAACAGAATTGTAACAGATTTGTGATGATGATGGGTAATCTGTTAGGCTCTGTTTGTCTAGGGGTATTAAAAATATTCACAGCCAATCACACGACTCGTCCGTAGAAAATAAGTCCGAAGTCCGCAAGTAACAATTGCAAACTGTTTAATCCAACATAAGAGCTAGACTGTACAATATCTGTAGGTTGACTCATTAATCATTCGCTGTAGACTCAATGTCGACTCACTGTAGACTCAATGTTTTTGACTCTTTAAATATAATTTGGATTCTTATTTATACAAAATCTCGTCGAATCATCCAGAAAGGAATTACATAAATCATAAGAGAACATTCTCGGTACACGTCATTAGCAATTAGCAACCAATCAAAACAAAGGTAAACAAGGGGTGACGAGATCATTACTATGCTAGAACTAAGTCGGAGATTCGAGAAGAATCTTGACTATACAAGTGCGGGCTGTGTTCAACAAACAAAACTAAGTTCTTAGGCTTGAAATACAAACGTTATGCAACCAAATAAGATAATGTGCATAGATCTAGCCGATCCGCTACCCAAAAGTTACGCACCAAAAAAGGGTGAGGAAATGAATAGATCAATTTATAGTACAATGCGTTACACATCCCCTCACTTAAGATAATTTTTCCTAAAAATTTATTCTCACATCCAAAGCATTGTATACTGCTTTCCATTTGATACAAGTATCATCAATAAAATGGAACATCACGAGACTTTTACTTGATGTGGGCATACTGGCAGTCATGCTTTACGTTTAGTATAACCCAAAAATACTGGCAACATAAACAATAGAAGTGTTACTTCGAAAAAGGTAAAATACAATTATACAATCAGTACAGGCATATCAGAAGTTGCCTACTTCACAGCAATGCCAACAATGCAATCTAAATATTACATTTAATAATAAATATTCAAAATATTATACAGGAACTCTGCTAAGAAAATCAGCTCCCACATTATCCTTGCCTTTAATGTGTTCTACTCTAAAAACAAAACTCTGCAGAGCCAATACCCAACGCATGATACGAGGGTTATCAAATTTAGAAACCTTTAGAAATTCGAGGGGTCGGTGGTCTGTCTGAAGTGTGAACTGCTTACCATAAAGATACAAAGCAAATTTCTTTATACCCCAAACAATTCCGAGACATTCTCTCTCCATCACAGAATATCTCTTCTCCCTATCTAGAAGCTTCCTACTTGCATAAGCGACAGGAAAAATGTGCCCATCCCTGTTCTGTAACAGAGTGGCGCCTAACCCTATATCAGATGCATCTGTTCTCAGAACAAACTCTTCATTAACGTCAGGGAGCACCAGAATGGGTTTGCTAATTACAGCTTTTTTCAATGCGGCGTACGCTCTTTCCTGGGGCTCTCCCCACACAATTTTGTTAGGCTGACCTTTACGAGTTAGATCTGACAGGGGGGCGGCAATAGCAGCAAAGTTAAGTATGAATGGTTGATAATAACCAACTAAACCTAAAAAGGATCTAATCTCATTTTTGGTGGTCGGTCTGGCGTCTTTCACTTTCTCAACGTTGCAGTCCTGAAGTCCAACTGTCCCCCGTCCAAGGCGGTGTCCTAGGAAGTCGACTTGTGTTGCTCCCAGTTCGCACTTTGTTGGTCTCGCAACTAAGTTGGCCGCTTTCAACCTCTTGAAGAGTTCCTCCAGGACTTGCAAGTGTTCCTCCCACGTCTTGGTATGCACCAGCAGATCATCGATGTAGTCAACTACGTTGTCCATTCCCTCCAGAAGTCGTCGCACTGCTCTTGTCATGGTCATGCCGGAGTTAACCCTCCCAAACGGCATCCGCAGGAACTCGTAGTGTTGACCCATCGTCACGAAAGCAGTCTTGTGGACATCTGAAGGCCTCACACGTATCTGGTGATAACCCTTGGTCAAGTCGAGCTTGGAGAAGTACTTGTCTTCGTTCATACCAAGGAAAGACTCGGCTGGCGAAGGAACTGGTTGAGGATCAGTAACCGTAATCTTGTTGAGACGACGGAAATCAATGCAGATACGATTACTCCCGTCCTTCTTCTTCACAACGACCACAGGCGACGCGTATGGTGAGTCGCTCTTCCGTATTATCCCTAGGTCCTCCATCTGCTGTAGCTCTTTCTTGAGTGAAGACTTCAGGGCGAATGGTACAGCATACGGCGTCTGACGTACAGGTTCGTCGGAAGTCAGGTCGGTGCTCAGCCAGATTAGTGTCGCTTGGACGATCTGAACCTCTCGACCAACATCTGAAGCTCCAGATTTTGGTCATATGTCAGGGCTTCGCCGAACTTGACATCCGCAGCATCTTCTTTCTGTCCCCAAATGCCAATTTCGGGTAGATCTTCGGAGCCTTGTTCATCACCGTCCAGATTGTCTTGACCATTATCTGCCTCGTAGTCGTAGTCCTCGACCACGGCTACACACGATGGAACGTTGAGATCATCTCGAGTCTGGCTCGAGACATTGAGTACTGTTGAACTAGTTTCATCATTACTTGAGAGATATTTCTTGAGAAGATTTGCATGCAAAGTCTTCTCTTTTCCATTGATCTTGACCTTGTAATCGTTAAGACCAACTGAGTTGATGATATCATAGGGTACTTTCCACTGTACCAACAACTTGTTTGCGTCGGTCGGAAGGAGAACTAACACCTTGTCGCCCGGACTGAAACACCTAGCCTTTGTTTTCTTGTCGAAATGTTTCTTTTGCCTCGCTTGTGACGATTCAAGCTGCTCCTTAGCTAGTTTTAATGTGTCGTTAAGACGCTCTCGTAGATCTAGCACGTACTGATAGCTTCACTTCACTTCCGGTTCATCAATGTCTTGGGTCCATAGTTCCCGTAGTATGTGTATGGGCCATCTCACAGTCCTGTCATACATAAGCTCGAACGGGGCAAAATGAGTTGAATCCTGAGGCACTTCCCTGTACGCAAAGAGTAGAGCGTTGATGTATCGGTGCCACTGCTTTGGCTCCTCAATGCGCAACCTCTTCAACATCTTCTTTAACGTGCCGTTGAACTTCTCGACCAGGCCATTACACATTGGGTGATATGGTGTAGTCGTAGATTGTGTCACACCAAGAAGCCTGCATACTTCCTTCATACAATCCGAGATAAACTGTGTTCCCTGATCGCTAAGAATTTCTTCTGGAACACCGAGGCGACTATATATATCCACGAGCGCCTCAGCTACTGTCTCAGTGTCGATTCTCCTCAGCGGGACAGCTTCTGGATACCTTGTTGCATAGTCTACAAGCGTCAAAATGTATCGGTGTCCTGCTTCACTTGCTGGTTCTATCGGTCCTATTAGATCCACAGCGACACGTTTAAAAGGGACATCCACCACTGGTATGCTCTCCATTGGGGCCTTCTGCACTGTTCCCTTGCTCACCGTCTTCTGACATAAATCGCACGAGCGGCAATATCTGGCCACGTCCTCGTACATGCCAGGCCAATAGAAGTTACTCATTATCTTCTCTCTGGTCTTTTTTATTCCAAGGTGACCTCCGGTGATCGTATCATGGGCTACTGACATTACGTACTTTCTCAGGCTTTCTGGGAGAACGACTTGTCGTATATTAGCCCCTCCGCGGGTCTCGTCATTATAAACTCTGTTTACGATCCCGTCCTTTTTCTCGAAGAATGAAGTTCTTCCCGCGCGATTTTCAGACATAACAGTCTCGCCCATCCTCTTGATGCTTCATCATCTTGCTGGAGTCGGATCAGTTCTCTCCGGTCCACTCCTGTGTGCTTCGGTGTATCCGATACCGTAAGTGGCCTATGCCTGACCTCCTGTCTTGCTTGGGCCCTTGTCGTTACAGCACCAACCATGGCTGTCATATCAGGGTCATCTGGGTTCCGAGCACCCGGGACGTTTCCCACAACAAGACCACATATGACCTCCGGTATGCATAGCGCCTCCACTTCGCCAGACAGATAAGGTGTCTTGACTTGAATCCTGGCCTTCTCCGCCAGCAGTACTGTATTGTCGATCCTGACAATCAAACAGCACTTTCCTGTTAGCTGATCATCACCAACTAACCCGCGACGAACCACGACGCTCTCACAACCTGTGTCCCGTAACACGTCCACTGTCTTGTCTCCAACAAGGCCCTTGACGATCGGTAAGTTCAGCCCTCTGGCTGACCCCTTACCATCACAGGCTCCACAGTCTATCATGGCTGGAACTCTCTTCCCACTCGCCAACTGCAGCAACCCGTCTTGGACTTCGGTTCTGACGTTATATCTGGTGTCTGCTTTTCCCGCATCCTCTCCTGATGCTGATCCTTGGGTTTCCATAACCCGCATGGCTGCCGATCCTGCTCTCTTGGATGACGTAACCTGACTGTTATTCATCCTCAGCTTCGGACAGTCCTTTCTCATGTGAGTCAACTCTCCACAATGACAACATCCTCTACCATGAGTCGCTTTATTCCTACAATTCTGGGTAGTGTGACCAGGCTTTCTACAATTGTGACAAATGATCTCTTCCTTCTTGGAAATGGGAGGCTTGTTTTGCTCATGAGTAGTGCCTTGCCTCGCTCGGTCGCTCAGCTGTCTCTTGCGGGCCGTGAGGAATAACTCAGCTGACCTCGCCACTTCTTCAAGGTCAGCTAGTCTCCGTTCCCGCAGGTATGTAGACAAATCAGCCGGACTTGATTCTAGGAATTGTTCTTTCACAAATAGGTCCCTGAAAGCCTCATATGTCTGTGGTGCTTCCGCCAGTTTCATCCATCGCTCTAAGTATGTCTTGAGGCGGACTATGAACATGCTGGGATTCTCTCCCTCCTCTGGTGAACAAGTGCGGAATCGCTGCCTATAGCCGTCTTCTGTCAGATTATATCTCTTTTGTAGGACTTCCTTGACACGATCATATTCTGTGGCCTCGGTCTCTGAGAGACGACAAAACGCTTCTAACGCTCTTTCTGTCAGCAGTGCTGATAATGGTGTGCACCAGCTTTCCTTGGGCCATCCACTTGTGGTAGCGAATCGCTCAAACCGAAGTAGCCAAGAATCAAGATCATCCTTTCTGTCCACAAAAGCCGGTAATTTAGGCATCTTGAATTTAGAATTCTCTCCTTCATGGACCGATCTTGTGCTGCCTGATGTAAGGTTGTATTCACTTTGCTGACTTGCCTGTGCTTGTATCTTTGCCAACTCTAACTGTGTCCTCATTTCCTCCATCTTTAGTTTAGCTTCTCTCTCTTCTTTCTCAGCTTGAAGTTTAGCTTCTGTTTCTCTCTGTTCCTTCTCAGCTTGAAGTTTAGCCTCTCGCTCTTCCTTTTCAGCTTGAAGTTTAGCTTCTGTTTCTCTCTGTTCCTTCTCAGCTTGAAGTTTAGCCTCTCGCTCTTCCTTTTCAGCTTGAAGTTTAGCTTCTCGCTCTTCCTTTTCCTTCTCAGCTTGTAATTTGCGCAATTTATCCATTTGTTCAATAATAAAATTTTTCTTTTCATCTCCTCGTAACTGCAGTTCCTCAGCAATTTCTTTGATTTCTTGAATGGACGACATTATGGAGCTTTATCAGCTGAGAGTGCTATATGAAAATAGAGACGCTTCGAATACTCGCGCAAAAACACACGACACGGTTTACGCAGAACACACTGCTGGCCTTGAGCGACTCTGACTCTAGATCTGATGAATGAGGCAAGCAAAGCGCTTGTACCAGATATTAGCCGACGAAGGTTGGTAATCTAGATCTAGTTCTACGCTGGACTAATCTAGATCTCCAGATCTATATATTCTTCGATGCGCCGAACTTGTAGATTCAATCCCGGACGAGCCCCCAGTGTAACAGATTTGTGATGATGATGGGTAATCTGTTAGGCTCTGTTTGTCTAGGAGTATTAAAAATATTCACAGCCAATCACACGACTCGTCCGTAGAAAATAAGTCCGAAGTCCGCAAGTAACAATTGCAAACTGTTTAATCCAACACAAGAGCTAGACTGTACAATATCTGTAGGTTGACTCATTAATCATTCACTGTAGACTCAATGTCGACTCACTATAAACTCTATGATGTTGACTCACTGTAGACTCAATGTTGTTGACTCTTTAAATATAATTTGGATTCTTATTTATACAAAATCTCGTCGAATCATCCAGAAAAGGAATTACATAAATCATAAGAGAACATTCTCGGTACACGTCATTAGCAATATTAGCAACCAATCAAAACAAAGGTAAACAAGGGGTGACGAGATCATTACTATGCTAGAACTAAGTCGGAGATTCGAGAAAAATCTTGACTATACAAGTGCGGGCTGTGTTCAATAAACAAAACTAAGTTCTTAAGCCCCCTTCAGACGCACAGTTTTTTGTATCCGGTAAAGCCATCCGGTCAGTCCATGAGAATAAAAATAGTAGTGCAAAGAAGCGGCTTGACAAAAATCGTACCGGATAGCTTGATATCTGGCGCAGCTAGATATTTCCCATCCGGTGGACATCCAGTGAACTGGGGCACTTTACTCTGATCTTGCCGCGCGCGGAGCTAAAAATACGAATAAAAATATTTTGAATTACTGGTCCAATCTAAAAATTAATACGATTTTCGTGATCAGCGACCTTCAATTAGTCAAATTTACGCGGGGAACAGAATTTAACGATAAATTAAAAAATAAAAAATTCGAAATCATGTTGATCATCCTCCATTTTTGTGAACGTTTTGAATTTCGCGCGAACTAGATACGACAACCCAATGATGTCATCATCTAGGCCAAGATTTGAATGATCAGGTCAACTGATATCCAACTGATGCATGTAAACGGTCATATGATTGCTAATCCGGTTAGTGTCAGTTTCAACTGACCGGATGGCTTTACCGGATACAAAAAACTGTACATCTGAAGGGGGCTTTAGGCTTGAAATACAAACGTTATGCAACCAAATAATATAATGTGCATAGATCTAACCGATCCGCTACCCAAAAGTTACGCACCAAAAAAGGGTGAGGAAATGAATAGATCAACTTATAGTACAATGCGTTACAAGAATCCAATTAGGATGGATTATGCGTCACATCGTAAACGTCACAAAAAATTAAACACCGTTAGCCGACGCAACATAAATGAACTTCACCCTACCACATGACAAAAATGTTTCACACATGACCCTTTAAAACTAAAGCCACCAACGCTGTGATCTTATGCGGGCCCTCCACTACGCAGATCTATCGTCAAGCCATACGATCAAGCCATCTGATGTTTGAACTGATTCAAACGGACAGACGATAATGTGTCTCCACATTAGTCAGATGGACCATCAGGACCTATCCCGCCCTACTAGGTGAAAAAGAAATCGCGGCGAGCAGAATTAAAATAAAAACCACAATATTAAGTGCGTAAGCCCTTGTTATTTAGTATCATTCTACATGGAAATTCGACGGTGAATTCGATTCTGAAGTCAGATTTGCAAAATTCAACAATTTTTATTCCACTTTTTTTCGTCCCGCCTAAGCTGACTGACGACCAATCTGAAAATATCAAGCACTGCTTGATATCTCAGCGGCTCAGATCTGTCCATCGGATTCAGATGAATCTGAATACGATTTCGCCCCACACAATGGGGATCTATCGTCAAGCTACACCTGATCGTATGGCTTGACGATAGATCTGTGTAGTGGAGGGCCCGCATTAGCTGATGCACAATCAGTCCTACACACTTCAGAAAATAATCCTAAAAACTAGCACCAAATTTTTACATCTTATATGCAACGAATTTCTGGTAAAAAAAAAAAAAAAAAAAGCACCCAAACTTGACTAAAAAAGGATCCCAACAAGGACGACCGAACGTATCAGTCACACAGCAAACTGCAAAACAAGCATCAAACAGGGTTGGATGGACAGATACATTATAAGCAAAACTGGACGAATTATCTCAAAATACATGATCATCCCCAAATAAAATGCACATATCAACCTCCTCTCCAGAGAAGGCCAATCGATAATATTGCGCTGCGCACAAAACATGACCAATTAAACACTCATATGACTCGAATTCAACCTCAGCTTTTGATGAGAGCTTTTATCTGTAAGACTATGGATCGCAATCTCTTTCAATACTAACCTCTAGACGACCTGAAAACGTCCCTTCTGTCCATGAGATAAAACAAAGGCAACACTCTCTTTGCGGAACGTTTCAACAGTTGAAATAAACCTGCAGCTTCTACTAATAACAATGATAGCCCAAATGTCGCTGATTTGATAACAATAATACTACAACAACTTCTGTCTTTTTGTCTTGGTGTGGATTTCTGCGTAATTTCTCTCTATCACTGTTAAAGCAACTGATGCCTTACTCGACGTTTATTACAAGCTTTTACTGCATCTTTATTGTCTTCGTGAGCTACAAGAGAAGAGCTTCGAAGAAGTTAATTTGCTTAAAAGTTTTCATGAGTTTGCCTTTCCTCAATTTTCCTGAAAATCGTTAACGCTCTTTATTTGAGGTATGAGGTTCTTGGCTCGCGAGTCTGCTTTTTCATCTCAAGTTACACGGCTATGCCTTGCTATCCATTGAATAGGAACGACCTCATTGTTGGATGCACTCAAGATTTAACCCGTATTGTTTTATAACTTCAATTGGGACTCAAGAAATGATGTCGAACCCCAAGTCACTAAATACCACGGGCACACACTCCCACACTTCTTCTTCTTCCTCTTCTTCTTCTTCTTCTTCTTCTTCTTCTTCTTCTTCTTCTTCTTCTTCTTCTTCTTCTTCTTCTTCTTCTTCTTCTTCTTCTTCTTCTTCTTCTTCTTCTTCTTCTGATCTTCTTCTTCTTCTTCTTCTTCTTCTTCTTCTTCTTCTTCTTCTTCTTCTTCTTCTTCTTCTTCTTCTTCTTCTTCTCCTTCTCCTTCTCCTTCTTCTTCTCCTTCTTCTTCTTCTTCTTCTTCTTCTTCTTCTTCTTCTTCTTCTTCTTCTTCTTCTTCTTCTTCTTCTTCTTCTTCTTCTTCTTCTTCTTCTTCTTCTTCTTCTTCTTATTATTATTATTATTATTATTATTATTATTATTATTATTATTATTATTATTATTATTATTATTATTATTATTATTATTATTATTATTATTATTATTATTATTATTATTATTATTATTATTATTATTATTATTATTATTATTATTATTTATTTATTTATTTATTTATTTTTTATATATACATTGGTTATTATTTTTTATCTTCAATAGTTGGGTTTTTTTTTTAATTCCGGTTTAAGGAGATAAATATCATACATGACATTCAAATACATTTATGATGAAAGTCTTTCACTTTACTTAAACAGTGCTATTTCCTAATGTAAAATTCATATTTTTGATGATCTTACTTTGGATCTGCGTTAGATCTTATTGTCGATCTGGAATAGATATTAGGTTCACCCTTTGTTTTATCTTGATTTTATTTTTATTATTACTCTTAATGAAAATTAAACATATCATTCGATTTCAACGAAATTATACTCCTGAAAATGAAATAATTGAATTTCTGAAAGCCAAGAGAAATTATCTCTAATTTAAAAATGAAAAAGTCATTTGAGAGGAAAAAGAAAACTAGTAAAAAGCCTTCAATGAAAAATACATTAATACTTAGAGGAGGAGAAGAATCGATATGTTCAATGACTATGAAAAAAAAACTTTCAAATATTATACTTTAGATATTCAGTATTAATTGCGAAACCCATTCTTATCTTTTTTTTTTTTTTACAGCTGTCAATGTTAAAAGGCGCTTGGCTTTCCAGCTATTTCCATTTAGAAAAGATGTTATTCTGACCAGACCATGATATCATTCTCAGAGAAAGGCCTGGTACAAGCATTTCAATCCATTTGTGCTGATGTGCAAATTTAGTACTTAAACTTGTATTATAAACAAACTGCTAAGAGTAACCAGAAATTGTGAAGTGCCCGTTTCCCATCTCATCACTGAAATCAGCGATTTAACTTGACAGGAGTTCTTAAATCAAATATTATTATCGTAGTGGGACGATAGAGTCGTAAATTTTCGTTATTCATTTCGTTTATTTACAGATGTTTTACTGAAAAACAATTAATTCGCGAGACGCAGCTTTTTAATTGTTACTGGTTGATCGATCATTTGTTGCAAATAGAGGTAAAACTATTAATGATAATACTGTCAGATTGCGAATGGGCGAGGTTACCTCGTAGACCCTTTACCAACTAAGGCAACTTTGTTTCTTAGGAAAGCAAAGTAATTTGTCTACTCTGTAGCTCCAACACTGTTTAGAAGCTCCGCCCACGAGCAACTGAAAGCAAACCGAATGGGCGATGATGTTTCTATATGATTCCAATATCCGTTTTGCAATAAATTGTGACACATAATTTTTTTTTTATACACACCCATAATGAGATTTTCTTTAAGAATACCAAGAGTTTGATGGTGAGGATTGAAAAAAGTACGTAACGGGGATGAAATTCGTTCATTCGTGTCTAATAACAAGTTAATCTTTCATTTAAATGGAGAACGAGCTGATTTATGATGAAAAGGATTGTGTTTGGGTTGAAGTGCAAATAATACCCAGAGTAAACAATCAATAAACCAATCATTGATCAGCCAAGCAGTGAAGATCCCTCAATCATTTATCATCTAGCTGATTGATCGCGGGTTGCTGGGGTGAGTGCTCAAGCGAACTTGGGAGAAAAAGATTGTAAAAAAAAAACATAAGAGAATTAAAGCTCGACTCACGATCCTGTATCGTTGAACCTTTTGATCCGATGTCTACACACTACAAGAAGAAATTAAACAAATTTTTCTACCCTTAAAACAAAAATTATTCGTCTTGCGGACACAACGGCTTCTCCAATGTCAATTTCTGACACTATTCATAAAATACTACCTGAGCTAATTGAACAATACACTAGAGCTGACTGGGAGCATTGTATACATTTATTCTTTTGGAACTTTGCGGCTGAAAAAATGATGAGTAGATGGGATGTGCGTATGTGTTTGAGAGAAAAGAGAAAGAGAGAGGGACAGATAGAAAGTCTGAGACAAAGAGAAATCGAACAAGAACTTATTTTGTTTCTAAATATTGCTTTGAAGAATTTCAGTGTCCTTTTTATTTGGTGTAGACACGTTCGTCCTCATTTTGAAGTGAAGAATTTTCGTATTATTTCATGTCGGTGACACATCAGTAAGGTGTTCCGTCATGACTGTTGATCCATCTTTTGAATTTTTTTTTTATTTCTTAAGTAATCCTAAAATGAAACCAATCGCCATGTGTTCAAATTTACCTGAAAGAATGAGAGAAAGGGAAATAGATAGATAGGTAGGTAGGTAGATAGGTAGGTAGATAGATAAAGAGAGAGAGCGAGTGAGAGAGAGAGAGAGAGAGAGACAAAGAGAGAAAGTGTTTTGTGTGTGTATTAATCAAAGATAATTATTACACTGCTTATTATCTGTGATGTGAATATGCATCAATTCAAAAATTATCCCTCTTTTCTTGGGTAAACCATTGCGTTAAGTGGAAAGCCAAAAAAAAAAAAAATGAACTTTTCTGCACCATAATTTTAAATTGTAAACTTGAAACTGGTCTTCATACACTGTTCTGGTCTTCATTAAGTGATGAACTTAAGAATAGTATCTGCAAGTAAAAAATATAAGACAAGCAAAACAAAAAGTATATGCTATCCATATAATTTTAAGGAATTCACACTTTCTGGCATAATAAAAGAAATTATCAATTCTCGAAAGATTTCTCCTCCTCGGGATACTACTATAAACCAGTGCGTTTGTTTCAAGTGCCTGGGGTTACAGAGGATAATTTCTGCACATACACTGCGAGTGAACTTGCACATGAAGATTACTAGTTGTAGATGGCCGATATTGCTTTATATTAAAAAGAGTGAAGAGCGAATGTATTGCCTTAAGTAGTAAAAATGAATGGTGAATAAACACTACCTAACATGGGGAAAAACGAAGGGTGACTAGAAATCCTCGAGGACATGAAGATCTGGAACAATTTTAACTGCTCAAGCGAAATTACGAATTACTCAACAGAGCAGCACATTAACGTTATTTCAATTGCTTAGTCATATGAATTTAATTAACTGGTCGCTAATGTCATGAACATTCGATAATATTTATAAATAGGCGTTAAAAACATTTCAAGCCAACACCGAATTCGCGATGAGGATAATGCAAAACAAAAAACCAAAAAAAAAACCGACATATATTATCATTTTAAGACAGAGAGAGAGAGAGAGAGAGAGAGAGAGAGAGAGAGAGAGAGAGAGAGAGAGAGAGAGAGAGAGAGAGAGAGAGAGAGAGAGAGAGAGAGAGAGAGAGAGAGAGAGAGAGCGATGTGACCTCAGAAAGGGGTTTTCTGAGATTGTGTGGGCGTAATGGAATGTCTATCTCGAGCTGTTATGAAATACAAAAAGAAGCATGAGATGTACTAGTTTCACAAGGTTCTTACATAAAAAATCATTTTTTTTTTCGATAAGACGAAGATTTCTAGATTTAGGTATATGTCTTAATCTCTTTCCTTTTATGCGCGCTGCCTTCTTACGTTACCTTTTGTTACCTGAACTAACATGACCAAATTTCAACAGTAGTCATGATGCGCCTATAATTTTTTTAAGCTTACTTTTCTCAAAGTATGTCAATTACTGTTTTAACACCAAGTTTCTATGTTTAAAACAAGCTTGCAAAACAATCGGATTCAACCCACTCCGAAGACTGTTCTTTTCAGACTAGCTTCCCTTAACTTCCGGCTAATAAGCCCAACAATAGGTTATCACCCATTAAGACATATGTTTTTGGGTGTGACGTGGCTATGGACATTTACTTGAACATAAAAATGGTTCGGTTCGTTGAACAACAATCATTTATGGCTCCATGACGTTGGCAAACAGTATAAATATTTGTAGATAAGTTGTCACTGAAGTTTCACCTGTGACTCGTTTAATTCTCAGCTGAGGTGCCCTATTTTTCATTCGTTACCCAATAGTAAAGGAAAGTTTCAACTGCCAGTGCATTCAGAATAAGAGTGTTGATTAAAAATGCCCACAGTACTGAAAAAACAATTATAGGATAAAGTTATAGACGTCAAGAAAGAAAAAACAACTTCATCCAATTCTAATTTTTTTTTATTTACATTTGGAATAGCAGCTTTCCGTCAAAGAACACCGCAGGATAAAATCCCAATAACTGCGGGCTTTTTTTTCATATCTTATGTAAAGACTTCAAATATCAGGGACTGAGAACTCATTCTATTCATCAGCAGTAACAGGTAAGACATGTGTATAATATTAAAACAGTGAGAGCAAAAATAATTCTGGCTTGTTTCGACTCGTACTAATACATCCTGCTACCACAAGATTTAATTACATTAGGGAGTTTCCACCCGTTTACAACCTGTTAACTGCCCATTTCTATCTCTTTGAACATGCTCTTCGATGGTCCACAATGGATGTTCATGAAAGCGGTTGGTAAATAGGTAGAGCGTAGATAAGATTTTTTGCTTATGGCGATCCTCACATTAATTATCAAAAGGAATCGAGCTCCGAAAAATCAGGCCAGAGTCCAAGGCGCTAAACCACAGTACATTATTGAAACGAAGGCTCGATAATAGCGCATTAACGTGATGAACGGTCTCACTGCCACTGTTCAAAGAAGAACTTAGAGAATAATATAAAGTAAAAAAAAAAAAAAAAGCCAACTGATTATATTCATGGAAATAAATTTTGTGTGAACATTGTGAGCTTCAGTATAATATTATTTTTTGGCATGAAGACGATGGATAAGATAATTATGACAATCATGATGGGAACGGCCACGATAATTTTTATTAGGGACATTATGTTGTGATAATGGTGATGATGGGGATGAGGATGATAATGATGTCGATGTTGAAAATAATGGGGTAGTGGTGGTGGTAGGTAAAGTAATGGCAATAAAATTGTTTGCAGTATTAATGATTTTATATCCTGGAAAGTAGAAAAATAGTAATAGTAGTAATTTTATTATTTTTACGATTGTCGTTGAGATAGGGAATAAAGAAATAGATGTAATTGTACTTTTACTTAAAGAGGAACAAACCATGGTTCTGTACTATTATCGTAGGAAAGCTTGAAAATGGATATATAAAGAAGCACATAAATAATATATTCCTTTAGATGAACTCAGACTGTTCAGTGCAACTTAATCTTGTTGAAACATGAAATTATAAGAAAACAAGCATGATTACCCGTTCAAGTTATCAGGTAGGGCAGACATCTAAGTTGGAGAAAAGTAAACTTCATAGCACTAACAAAGTTATATACTTCAGAGATATTCATTTAACATTGCTGCTTTAAAGTATTTAGAACCTTAAGACATTTAAAATCTTTTCATTTATATCGCTAAGAGGACATTTATTCTGCTTTATATGATGTAAAAATATCAAGCCAAAAAAAAAAAAATAAAGCAAGGTATATGGTGCTGCTGTGTCCTCTGCATTTGTAAAGTAGTGAAAATGTGGTGAAAAAGTGTTCTCCAGTGGAAAAAAAACCCACAAATTTTATTATGTTCATATCTCCACTTAAACCTACTACTGCTTCTGTTGTAGAAAATAGTTATGGTATATGAGGAGGTACTTATTGGACTGAATATTTATTTTAAGATTTTAAATTATGGGCCTATAGGGATCACATGCACATAGCTTTAAGTCAAAACAAAATTGTGATTATTTCAAGAATAATTTTTTTATTGCAAAGCTTCTTGTTATACTCTGTTGTGAAATCTAATTAAATTTTTAATCAGAGACTGGTCATATTATGTTCATAAATTCTAAACAAACATATTTTTAGTAGGAAAACTCTTATTTCCAGCCTTTGGTTTTATTTTGCTGAGTATTGACTGCGTTCAAAATTCACATAACAGCTTGCTGAAAGTACTCGGAATGAAAATTGATGGCTAAGAAATGAGTTTGAATTAATTTGTTTATTGAAAAGCTCCTGGAAAGAAAATTTTGAGGGTTAATTTTATTTGGATTTTATAAAGACATTCGCCATAAATCAATTCGAAACAAAAGTTCTAGTTTTTAAGCGGAGTACTTTTATCGCAAAACTTTAGAAAAACATTTTGAGAGCTCACTTCGTTCAAAATGTACAAAACTAGCGTTAAAGACCGAGAAATATTGTGTTTTTATTCAGATTATTAATAAGTTTTTGGATATAATTATAATGTACGGATTGGTTCCGTGATAGATAATCGGAAAGTTTGGTTTTTCCAAAGACTTAAGAACCATCACTGTTCACCCTTTTTATTTTACGTAAGGCGAGGTCAATAATCTATGGATTGAGTTGTTTTTTCATGATAGAATCTTTATATAAAGATGGGTGTTAGATCTAGATCAACAAGCTCTTAAGTCTCGGTTACGGAGCTGAAACGCTAGCGTCGCTCGTGAAGAATGGCTATATCTGTTCTTTGAGTCACAGCGTTAGTGAGAATCTCCATGATTGGTCTTTTCCAAACAATGGTTCATTCAGCAACATGTCTATTACAACAAGATGCAACGACCAATTGTAGAATAACAGTGACAGATCAAAATTTAGTAAACATCATTACTCTACATTGAAAGTTTTTGGAGTAGCCCATACAGAAATCGAAATTGCCTTTTATAATAAAGTTAACAATAAATGTTGACATATAGGACTTGCGTCTTTTTTTTTTCAATAAATAGTCCATCTAAGATAAACAGAAATGTAAGCAGTTTAGATACCACGTCCGGTCATTCGAAAACTGTTATTTCATATATTCAGCTATCAACAAATATACCAGAAATAATATATCCATCTCACATCAAAAGGGAAGGAGATTTCACTAACAGTTGAACCACTGTGTTGGATGGAAGTCGTGAGTTCTGTTCAACAATCAGAAGCATTTCGAAGATCTTAGCAAAACTAAGTAATTTTGTTCTAAATGTTTTCTTGTGCGCAAATTTTATGTTTGTCTTCTTTTACTTCTAATTTCGCACTAATGTGCATACTTGCAGAAGCTACAGCTTGATACGATAGCAACTTACGTAGAGGTCATGGCTTCCAGCAAGATAGCATAGCTCTTTATGAAATTTTATTCCCTGTGGAACTTTGTCAAAGAAATATTACATTCCTGCTCATTAACATAACGCATTTATTGCTTATGTGACTTTCCAAATAATACACTCAAACTAATTACTTGATCCAAGACGTGGCAAGTGAACCTACCGAATAAACAAACCTTCATCTGGTAGAGTCAACAATAGATCAGTGTAAATTGTGAACCATTCCTTGCATTTAGGTTTACATTAGCCTTTCTGCCATAGGACTTAGTCAAAGATTGACAATTAGCAAATTCATTTAGTCTAATTACCCAGCTGCCCACTGTCCCAGTCTGAAGCAGTTTGTGCGACATTCATATTATAACTCACTAGATTGCCTGACAAGTATGACAATCCTCATCACCATCATTATTATTTTCGTCATTTACACGAATAGCTGTTATAGGTATCCCATGTGTTCTTTTCTTTCGCATTTTTTGAGAGAGTATTTGATATGAAAAGCTCCGCTAGAAGCTGCGAATCTGATCTGGGATATAGATATTCACTAGAGATTAAACTTGAGTCTTCTCTGTCTTGATACAATATTTTCTTCTTGCTTTGTCATGTTTAGATAAGCTGCTTGTCTATTTCGGTTTAAGTACAGTGGCTTCTTATATCTTTAGCAGAAGTCTAAAATAGTGAAACAAGTTGATAGCCTGTGTTCCACTGCAGTATTTGTCTGATGCTCTGTGACAGATCCTGCGTGTACAGTAAAAGGTAATTGGTCCAAGCTGTCCATGCTCCGAACTAATGTACTCCCTCGGTAGACTTATTGGGACTAACAGGGTGGAGACTTGGGGTGCAAAAGTTGGCTACATAAAATGAGCAATAAATGAGATTGGAGAAAATGAGCAATAAATGAGATTGTAGAAAAGCTATACCGGATCAAATTATAATTCTTATCCCATATGATAAAAGGTAGCATTTACCTGGCTACAGATTCAATTTATATTGTTATGCGAATAAAATCCATTAGATAACAGTATATGAGGATAACGACAGCGGTTCAAATGTTTAAAACGGAAACGTTAAACATACTTTTCTGGACTATAACCTTTGATAACGTGAACATATTTTGTATCCTCACCGTTCTTTTTTACTCGGTACTTATTGTCGCCCTGAAGAGCGGATTAAGTGAAGATTTTCGTCTCATTTCAATTTCAAAATTGATTTTGATATCTTAACTGAAAAATCTACCAAAATTGCTAAGAAACTTCCAAGAGATTTTGTTTTCTGCGGTAAATGCAATACAGGAAATAAACGACTGATTCTGTATTTTTCGAATCTATCTTAATCGATTGCTTTTAAGACTTCGATATTGGCATCCATAAGATCATAGCTGTTTTTTGTTTTATCAAAATATAGTGTCTATGCCTTTCAACACTATTTTACTCAATTTGAATGTCAATGTAAGCTATTGGAATGAAGGTATAGCCACAAGACAGCTTTCTGTCAATTTTATCCAAGCTTATTTCTATCTATGCTAATGATGTATTAATACTTTATCAATTATTTTTCCTTAGGTCAATTCAGGTGAGCCAAACAAAACTAAATTTATAAGAAAGAAAAATTATTTTAATCTATTTTGATGCAACAATCTCTTTTAAAATATTTAATCATCGCCATCCGTATAGCTAATTCCAATGACACCATTTTAAATTAATCTAGTTTTGTTTTTGTTTTTATCGACGAGCTGGCTTATCTCAATGTCAAAACTGGGTGCAAATGTGCTTAGCATATAGATCATAATCTTTTACAATGTTTCAACACCAAGACAAACACAGCATTTTGATCAACAGTTGTAATACTCCAGTATCCGCACACTTAAATTAGTCCCCATCGACCTCAGCCGATCGACCACTACTTTTCACACGAAACAATTTCAGCTTAACAAAAAGAAGAGGAAAAAAATGCGGATTCATACACTGCAAACACTAGAAACGGTGACAATCAACAGAGGACCAACCGTATTTCCTGTTTGATCTTTTCTGTATACCCTCTCCAAATTAAATTAAGTATCGTAATTTTGTGCTTTCACACTACCAACACTTACTTTGCTTTTAAGGATTTACACCTTCATGCATTCTTGTCTATATACGTTTTGCCTATAATTATACTGTTACATATGCCTCACTTAAAAGATTAGAATGTCTAGATTTCTTTAGACAAACAATTGGGATAAAATAATAGAGAGAGGATTAAAAAAATCAGAAAGATATTACCTAGACAAATCTGTTGGATTTCATATTAATCTACTTTGATCATAGACTATATATCCACACGATTTGCTTCTTATTATGTAACCAGGTGAAAGAAATTTGTGAACTACTGTGAATGTCTTAAATACTGGAGACTGCCTTTTTAAACCTGTCATTCCTAATTTTGTCAAAATAATCCTCATTTATAATTTGTTTGGTTTGGGTCTATCTTTTAGCCATTTTGCGTACTTTGAACACAAGTCAACTGTGTGATACTATTTATAAATTAGTCTAAATATTAATCTTTCTTCACTTCCCAGAAGTCGCCAGCCTTTTAGGGCTTCATCAATATTTATTGAAAACTTTTATTTCAACTTTTTTAGCTTTTGTGTTTTTTATGTATGTCCATCTATTTGGAGGTAAAATTGTTTCATAACCCATAATTTTTAAGCCAATAAGATGTTTCTAAAATGAATAACTCAATAGAAAACTATATAATATCAATTACGTTACATGCATTTCCTGAAGACCTGCTGCTAATCATTTATTTTACTCTTTACACGCACATCTCCACCATCAGTAGCAATTTAAAGTTGAACAACACTGCACAACAACAACAACAACAACAACAACAACAACAACAACTACTACTACTACTACTACTACTACTACTACTACTACTACTACTACTACTACTACTACTACTACTACTACTACTGCCACCGGGTGCTGGTCTTTCTACTAACCATTACCTTCCTCAAATTATTTCATTACAGAATGTCTGTCTGTCTGTCAAGATCTCTCTCTCTCTCTCTCTCTCTCTCTCTCTCTCTCTCTCTCTCTCTCTCTCTCTCTCTCTCTCTCTCTCTCTCTCTCTCTCTTTCTCTCTCTCTTTCCCCCCTCTCTCTCTTTATCTTTTCTTTTACTCTGTCTGTCTGTCTGCCTGCATCTTTCTCAATCTATATGTCTCTCTGTGTGTTCGTTAATCTTTCAAGAGCCATTAAGCGCAAGTGTGATTTGTGTATGGATGCAACATTCTTCTATCGAAGCTCTATGTGTTTTGTCGAAGAAGAGCTGCGTAAAGTTTTTAATGTGTAATTGAGTCATAGATTACATCTTTTTCGTCTTATCGTATATTACTAACAGATGAACGAAAAAAAAAATGATATGGTATGAGGACACAGTGAGTTTAAGTAAAGAATACCCTGCATGTACCAAAACGAAGAACACCACATGATAAATGCGGGGAAGAAGTGGTAAGTCCTGAAGTCCAATGAAAGGTGAAGAGTGGTGCAATCTGCAGAGCCACTAATTCGCAAAACCGCTTTGTAAAGATTAGACCTTTAGAAAGAGAAAATAAATGTGGGGTCATGGTTGAAACGACATTCCACCTTGATCTTTTTGTGCAATTCCTCGTGTATTCGATACTGCCCGAATATAGCAGTCAATTTTCCACGTATGGAAATGGAAAACGCGGGCAAACAGATAGAATTATGCTACGATTGCTTGATCCAAAAGAAACTATGTAACCTAACTCGAGCATCTGTATCATTTTGTACAGAGAATAATTCGAAAACATTACTCTCTTCCTTACTTAAAATTTTCATCCTTGTTTCAGTTTTCTTTCCTTTGGGAAACTTTTTTAAAGTCTATTTGAAATGCATTATTTTGTCATAGAACTACTTCATGTCACCCTTCACCCGCTTCATCCCCTATTTCTACCCACGTTTTCATCGTTCTTTTCCTTATTTTTTCTCAGTCTCGCTTTTCCTTTTTCTTTTGTTTTACTTTTCCTCCACTTTCTCCTCTTCCTCCTCCTCCTCCTCCTCCTCCTCTTCTTCTTCTTCTTCTTCTTCTTCTTCTTCTTCTTCTTCTTCTTCTTCTTCTTCTTCTTCTTCTTCTTCTTCTTCTTCTTCTTCTTCTTCTTCTTCTTCTTCTTCTTCTTCTTCTTCTTCTTCTTCTTCTTCTTCTTCTTCTTCTTCTTCTTCTTCTCCTTTTTCTTTGTCTTCTCCATCATCATCATCATAATCATCATCATCATCATCATCATCATCATCATCATCATCATCTGCAGCAGCAGCAGCAGGAGGAACATCGTCTTTTTCATCTACTTTTACTTTTCTTTTGTTCCCTCTTCCCGTTTACACTTTAGGTTATTTAAATTCTTTAAGTTCTTTTTCGACACTGTTCACAATTTCTATGTGTAGCTTAGACTAGAGCACCATACCAAAGTCAGGCAAGAAATAGGAACATGTCACTTTTCGTTTGTCTCAATCACCAGTCGTGTCTGGACTTCAGCATTTGACTTGGAAGGATCATAAATGGATGATTCGTGTCCAGTCGACTGGGTTGCTAGTAGTAAGATTGATGTGTCGTCAATAACCGATGGCAGAGACTGTGACGGGCTCGAATCATGAAGAGACAAATAAAACGCCATTGACGGACAAGGTCCTTGCACCACATGAGACATTTTTGTGTACAACTTAAGGCTTAAGATGCACCTGAAGATTATTTCATCAGTGTGAATGTCATCCTCACAAAAGAACAGATCGTGTTCTTGTTGAGGGAAGAGAAAAAAAAGGAAGATAGAAGGAAAGAAAAGTAAGAAAGGAAAGAAAAAGCAAGAGTTAAAAGGGAGGGAAAAAATAGAAAAAAAAAATAGGTCAATCATGGCTTATTTAAGACGGATGTCTCCAGACAGGTGATATAATGAGGTATAAAAGGAGAACAAACAGGTTTACGCAGCTTTCAGCCGAAACATGGAGACATGGGAAACTGAAGTAAAGTAGAATTCACTGTGAACGTTAACATCTATGTTAATATCCCTTCTGGAGTGATAAAGGGCACTTTCGAGGAAATTTACTGAACGGTATTTCAAGTTTTTATTTATTTCCTTCTCTTTCAACAATTTTCTTTTTTTTTTCTTTGCTATCCTGGAAAATGAAAAATCTTGAGTTTTTTTTTTTCCATTCAATGATAATTATAATACACTTTATTTTTTTGTTCTTTCCCAATGGGTTTTAATTCACCCATTCATCGCTGTTTTCTTTATTGTAGGTGGGAGACAAGAGTACTTTTATTCTTTATTAAAGTTCAAACTTTAAAACTGAACAAATTAAATAGTGATATGAAATGCACACGTTCGAACTTCAAGTGTGTTTCTATTTCTGCACTCCGATCCTAATAATAGAGGAATTGTCTTTTCATCATCCCTTGCTCGTCCTTTCCCACTGGTTGAGTGCTAGATGAGATTTAAAAAAAAATAATTCAGTCTACCATCGGCGGGTGCCAGATAGATTAGTCGGTAAAACGATGGCCCGACAACACACAAGTCCCTAACTCGAATCCTGATTTGAGCTATTTGATAGCAGGGTCAGACCTTATGTAACCTGCCCTATGCTAAGGCTCGACGGGAGCCAAAAAGTCTCTGTGACTGTAAAGGTTTATTTTATCTTTGGCTCAGAAGCTAAGAATAAACAATTTTATTTCCCTTCATCAAGCACCAGGTGTGATCCTGAAAAGCTCATAGTCTAGATAGTGTTAAACTAATCATCTTTAGTGAAAAGCTTTTAAGACATGATATTGATTTAGAGAAAAAAAAAATTCAACTCATTCTTTAAAATTAACGACTATGTCATTGAACAAGCTAAGAGGTGTCTGTGGTGTCAGAGCGTCTCATCCGCACGGACTTTCTTCTCGGTTTGAGTTCCAGTCCGTCGGTAAGTGAATATAGGGCATAGGATATAGGGGCACATATTTTCAGTTCCGCCCTGCCCAACGGGAGCTCAAGGCTGATGTGCAATGGCCTGAGGTCACCGTTTTGTGGAGAACGACAAGAAATAAATAAAAAAGAAATAAACACAAATTGAACAAGTTTGTTAGTACAACTATTTTATTTTGTTAGAAAACTTGAGCAGTTCAAAGCAATTACCGTTTTATAAATCTGTTACGAAGAAAATTATTGGGGAGATACTTTTTCAACTTTGTGCAATTACCTGTTCTCTTTTCTCTCTCTCTCTCTCTCTCTCTCTCTCTCTCTCTCTCTCTCTCTCTCTCTCTCTCTCTCTCTCTCTCTCTCTCTCTCTGTTTGTCTGTCTATCTGTCTGTCTGTCTGTCTCTGTCTCTGTCTCTCTCTCTCTCTCTCTCTCTCTCTCTCTCTCTCTCTCTCTCTCTCTCTCTCTTCCCATTTCCAGTTAAACTGCCTTTGCCACTGCATGAATCATTCCTCTAGCCTTGAAACCTTCCCAGTTTTCGTTCTGCCGAGTGGTGCATAATATGCGAAAATCATAATTATGGGACCATCTTTCTTTTGTTTGAAAGCCTTTATCAAGCAACTAACGACACATCCAGCCGAAATCTTTCCCACATTCTCCTTTTCACCTTTTACGTCTTTTTATACTGCATCTTTTAAAGTCATTTTATGACCACTTTAGGTCCTCGAGTAAGATCTTATAAATACGAAGGAGATGGTAAGATTAAAAAAAAGATGCACGGGCAGGTTCTGTTTTATCATTTATTGGATAATTTTTTTTTCGGAAGGATATTACACTTTTCTATTCAGATCAAGTTTACTTTTCTCCCAGCGTTGACTTTTCCTGCTTTGTTACGATACGGAGAAAATATAAAAAGTTATAACAATATTTCAGAAGTATATAAATATACATTTCCAATATTCTCTATTAGGTGGGGACAATGGACTTTTTTTCCGTTTGTTCAACATAATTATCCAATCTTGTTTAAAATAGAGACTTTTTGTAAGCAATACCTAATAGCCTTTTTAGCCGGATACTTTTGTTACACACAAAATTATCGAAATGGAGCAAATATAATAAAAACAGATAGCCGCGTTTCAAACAAGATACGGCAAGTAGGCTGACAAACTGCTATCGATTTTAAGGACGAGTTAAATACGCCCTTCAACGCACGTTGGTTTATCGATCTTTGATAGAGATAAGCGTTTCAGTTTCTCTTGAAATTCTAGTTTCCAGGCCTAAGATCAATACTCGATGCATGAGAATGGATCGAAATACATTGATGACTCAGTGCCTTTGTGTGTTCGGAAGAGTCGTTTCACATAAAGCCGTGCTTTCAGCGCAAACAGAAGCATACGTTGAAAACTTTTGTAAAAAGTGTGGGTTACAGTCTCAAGCGTTTTCTAGTATGGAACAAGCGTGGTCCAAATCATAAAACAGAGCATAAATTCAGATATTTTGCATCGATTTAGACAACACTATGTGCCAATGATGACGGAGATGCAATGTGTATAATCAACAAACTAAATCCGGCATGAAAAAAGAAGAGCCTGAGAGTACATGCCGACATAAAACTATCTAAATTTATGTATCCTGGAAAAAAACTAGACACAACCCTATAAACATTGGTAATGAAGAGATAAAATGTGTAGACCATTTCAAATGCCTGGGACTCATAAAACATACAGTGCAGATTGCTCTACGGACATAAACGCCAGCATCGATGGCAAAGATAAAAAACAAAACAAAACAAAAATACGTCTACAAGATCTGGAAAATAAAAAGCATCAGTATCCAGCTAAAGATAAAACTCATAAAATGTTTGGTTAGCAGTAATGGCATATCGGCCGATGGGTGGGCTCTAAGAAAAAAAAATTAGAAGAAAGTAACTTTTGCCGAGAGTAGATATATCGGTGTCTCTTAAGATTACACTCAAAAGAAAGAGGGACAGATGAAAGTATCTTTAAAAAACTCATTGCCTCAAGACAATTTCCCAACCCCATAAGAAAACGATGATTGTCTTTTTTTGAAAACTTGTGTTGAAATAAAAACATTTTCATGAAAGGCGTGATTCTGGAGAAAATTGAGTGTCGAAGAGGCAGGGGTAAACCAAGCGCATGCTATCTTGACCACATCATATAATAGGCAAGATGAAATATAGCACTGACGTTTACACCAGGAGAGAAAGAAAAGAAGATTGGAGAGCAGTAGTCCAGGGGGCAGTGTAGGTAGCAAATGTTTATAGACAGCGGTGCTGGATAGAGAGTAAAAAAGACTGCGATTGAACTAATTGAACTCTATTAAAAAAAAAATAATACAGAGATTACAACTGATCTCCAGAGTCCAGAGTGTCAGTATTGGTCTACTTCTTTGGGATGCCAAGGTTAGGAGCTATCATAAAAGATGAGAACAGCATTATCTCGAGAATCACAGGTATTTCCTTGTTGTTCCTTTTCTCAGGCTGTTGGCTCACTGAATGCGCCAGTGCCGGTGACAATATAAAAAAAGGGCAAAATACGAATTCATATCATATTTCCATATCTCAAGAGACACTCTAAAATTTAATGATCAGAAATAATTTCCCCTTTTGAAATAGATTTGAGATATCAAATAAGTAATTTTTCTACTAAGTGTGTCTAAAAATATGGACAAATTATATCTTTTAAAGACATGCATGAAGAACCTAACGTTTAAAGCCACATAAAAAAATATTAACAATATTTTATAGAGAAAATAACTGCAAGAATTAAACTACACAACCTTGGAAGTTTGTTTAGATAGGCTAAAGTTGAAATTGTTATGAACCAGAGTTTTATGTCTCTGGGGTAAATTTGGTAAGGCTGCGAAATAAAGGCCTCAGTATTTATTTCAAATGTGTCTCAACTTCTTAAATCTTGAACTATTTTGGTCGATAGACACCATTCTCATGCGAAAATTATGCGGCACCTTTGAGGTTACCGCAGTGGCTAAAACTGGGAGCATTGTGAGGGAGCAGCGAAGTATAACATGGGACAATAGGACGTCTTATCGTGCACTTCACGGTAGATGAGGACCTAGTGAAGACAATAACGAATTCTATGAATTGCGATCTTTAGAGCTATTATTGCTGTTACAGCAAAAATTCATTTTAAAGTGTGTAGGGAACACATTTTCTTCTTAATATTGGTTTTAAAATTCTTAGAACCATAAATTGAGACCATTATAATCTATTGAAAGTTACAATTACATTGTTCTTCGAGGATTATTAACGTAGACATATAGATCAATTCCAAGCCTGTGGGGAGTAACTGCTCACTCAGTACGCGCTCCAAGTGGGCTTTGCTCGTGCAAAAAACAACAAAAAACTAGTGGTGTAGTAATAGAGCTGTCCAGTCTTTTCATATAACATATAACAAAGAGATGATGAAAAGAAAACCATCGAAATTTGCAATGGACGGAAGTCGATTTTGTCCTACATCATCCAAAAGATACTTATATTGTAGTGATAACTGCCTTTCTCGGTCTTCCAAGTTAAAACATTAAACATAAAGGTTCCTTTATTCTCTTCTTTCCGTCCTATATCTTTTCACGGGTCCTTTTCCTGGATCTCTCTCTCTCTCTCTCTCTCTCTCTCTCTCTCTCTCTCTCTCTCTCTCTCTCTCTCTCTCTCTCTCTCTCTCTCTCTTTCGGCGTGACATATTTTCCTCGCCAACGTATTTTGATACACTTTATTGAAAGCTCGCCTTGTCGAAAGATAATCATATCTCATGGATATCCTAAAATCTAAACATTTGCAGTCTTCATTTAAAAAATGTAACGAAGTCTAAGTTTTCACTTTAAAAAACATTTTTGAAAAAAAACAACAACATTGAAATCCTGATTTGTATCTTTAGAACAAAATAAACTTTCAGCTTTATGTGCTTTAAGCTTTATGCGATCTAGGTATCCCCAGTAAAGTAACAATGACTTTTTCTATGGACATGGAAACTTCTGGAAGAATTAATCAATTCGAACAAATCAAATTGTGATTTTTCATATCTATTTCAAATAAATTGACACCCATTTAATATTCGACACATCTTTTCCAATGTCCTGGTTGTTTTTTTTTTTTTTTTACTAAAACTGGTCTATATTCAAAAAAGAAAAACAACACATATCAAAACAAACAAAACAAAAAAGTATGAAAGGTAAGCTAATAGTAGGATAATATTTTGTCTCAAACATAATCTCAATCAACCAAAAAAAAAAACGAAAAAACGTGACAACCCTGTGGCGAAACATTTTAACAAAGGAAACAAATCTAAATTTATGCAACAGAGCACATAAGAAGTAGAGAGATTTTGGAAAATAGAAAGACAGAGAGAGATTGAGGAAAAAAAATAATGTAGAATATAGAAATGAAAATAGTGTAGGGAGGACTAAAGAATGAGATATGTGCAGCAATGGATAGATCGATGGGTAACTCTATTAAAACAGAGAGATAGAGAGAGAGGTGGAGAAGGGAGAGAGAGAGAGAGAGAGAGAGAGAGAGAGAGAGAGAGAGAGAGAGAGAGAGAGAGAGAGAGAGAGAGAGAGAGAGAGAGAGAGAGAGAGAGAGAGAGAGAGAGAGAGAGAGAGAGAGAGAGAGAGAGAGAGAGAGAGAGAGAGAGAGAGAGAGAGAGAGAGTTTGTCTCAGATCAAGCCATGCTGAATACAAAACTTTCCTGCATCGAAACATAACCGAGATATGTTTTAATATAGATCTAGATTTCTCTCTTCGGGCCAAAGTGTACCTGACAGAAACAAGAACAGCTTTTTCACAAAATGTATCATTAGATCTCAGGATAGAGATACTTGAGCGGAAAGAAAAAGCCATCGATCCGTGTCAGTACTCCGTCGTGACCATCACCGCAGATGGCAAACGAAGATAGGCGTTGATCTTCTGTGTTGGATGCTGTCTTGAGTCAATAAACCTTCCACGATACGGTTTGCCCTTTACCCATTCTCATTCTTCTTCTTTTTCCCCCCTCTCCTTCCTCATAAAACGTGCCGGCTATTAGTTCTCTTATTCTCCTTAGGCTCTTCAAATACATATACATTCTTTCTCTGTCTGTATGTCTGTCTGCCTGCCTGTCTGTCTGTCTGTCTGTCTGTCTGTCTGTCTGTCTGTTTGTCTGTTTGTCTGTCTGTCTGTCTGTCTGTCTGTCTGTCTGTCTCTCTCTCTCTCTCTCTCTCTCTCTCTCTCTCTCTCTCTCTCTCTCTCTCTCTCTCTCTCTCTCTCTCTCTCTCTCTCTGGTAATGTAGATATAAAACCAAACTGTTGATCAAGGAAGTCCAAACTACCACAAGAAAGGTTTGGTCTTATGGCCAAGACCTAAAGTGTCATGTTATCTTTTTATCGCATCCAAAACGTGATAACAATCTTGACCGCTTGGACTATCATTGTTTTACATTTTCCAAGAAATCTAAATTTTGTTTGGGATACGAAGTTGTTTAATAACGGTATCAACCGACTTCTAGATCTACATTTTAGAAAAGAGCCTGCATTTGGAAAGATCAAACCCCTTTAAATAAAATAGAATTTAACGGAAACTTTTGCTCGATGACATAAGGACTGTTACGGATAAAAAAGGATAAAACGTCTGTTTTTTATGATTTCAAAATCTAAAAAAAAAAAAATTCTGAAAGTCTGTGCGTTTTATTTTGTTTTCTTGTCCTTCACTCAATTTTGACTGGTAGCGTATCACAAAATTCAGTTTCTTCGCATTTCGACACATATGCCAATTCAAGATAACCTGTGGTGTCTTTTAATCTTTTATATTTCAAAAGTAGAAAGGCGAAAAACGAACACGAAGAATGGAAAAGAATTATTCAAAAATGTTTCAAACTCCCATTTTTAAATGAACCTTTTTCAGTTGAATTTCAACGTTACATTTGAAAGAATCTAGACATAATATATAATTTTTTAAAGCTAAGGGTAATTAACATTAGAAATTTATTGGTTCTTGTAACTGAGCATATTTTTTTTGGCGAAGAGTCATTATTCTCTTGTGCAAAACTGGTAAGTGATGCTTTTAAAATCGCGCCACTTGCAAAACATTCATTTTTTTTAGAACAAAGACATTTCATCAACTGCATCGTTGTAGTTTTTTCAAGCATAGTCTTATATTATTTTTTATTCTTTGTTTGTTTGTGAGAGTGATTCAAAATATCAAAATACGCCAAGGAAGGAGGGAGTTGGAAAAAAAAGCTAAGGAAGGGTGGAGAAAAATGAGGCAAACAGAAATATAAGACAGAGAGAGAAAGAGAGAGAGAGAGAGAGAGAGAGAGAGAGAGAGAGAGAGAGAGAGAGAGAGAGAGATGGAAAGGAAAAGAAAGATGAGAGAGATGATGATGATCAAAGATGCATGTATGTACATATGCATGTGTGTTGTACTTGCATCAATACCGCTGTTTTTCATATCATCGCTCAGTAATTCTTGTTTATAATTACTTATCCGCTTTCGGCATAATATCTTTTGCCATTCTTTTTATTGCTACCTTTCTCTGTCACATTTGGTTTCCGAGTTTCCAGTAAACATTTTTCACGTGGAAAAAACGTCGTGAATATTTCTTGCAGGTGTAGCGATTTTTCTATACTCCACAAAGCCTGTCTGATTTTTATCAATGATTTCATGCGGGTACTTTCGTGAACTTTTCTGTGAGAGCTTTTGAAACCGCGTTACTAGTCACATTCTAAACTCTTATAGGAGACCAATATCCTTTCTTGATGAAACCAGTGACACATTATCTTTGGAAGAATGGAGATAGGGTGTGTGCGTGTCAGGGGTGGAGCGACATATGCATATAAATTATTTTAGTTTGTAAATAGGTCCTTTTATAAAATATTTCGGGTCTACCCAGGTTTGTTTATAAGATACCTCTAAAGCACGAGGAAGACCAATTCTGATTTTGTTTCGCCGACCATTTCTTTTCACTTTATCATCCTGATTACGTTGTTGACTAATGTTTTTCAAGCTTGTTTTCTCTTTATTCAAGAATTCATAGCATATTGCTTTATGTGCTTTTTTTTTTTTTTGCCTCTAATATCTCAGTCTCCACTACCATTAAGTTAATAGCGTTTTTTTCATCTTTAACTTTCGACAGATAAAGAAAGATTCTGGTACCTTTGAACATTTCTTTTCTTCAAATAAAAAAAAACACTTTAATTTTGTTTTTCGTGTGCAGTTTTGCCTTCTTAAACTGGATTTAATTATTTTGCTAGCAGGTTTGTGAAATTTTTTAATTTAAAGTTCATTTAAAAAAAAAATAATCTATAGGTTATTTGTTTTTGTTTTTTTTTGTACTCTTAAGAAGTTTTTAGTTTATATTTAGCTTAGCTACCATGGCTTTAGTCGCCTCCAGCTTTCAATAAATATATCATTGAGATGGGATTTTTATTTGCTACCAGATTGATGTCCAGTTTATGCAAATATTTTTTAATTAATGTTTCTACTCAAACCAGCATGTTTCATGTACTACGCCAGGATCCGATGAGCTCACCTAGAGGTTTTGATTTATTCCTTTATAATTTCATTGTAAAAAAATCTGTTCATAAGTCACAACAATTATGATAAATTTACTATTTAACCAGTTTCGCACCCCGTTTGGATTCTAAAGTGTTATAAATTGTGTAAGATATTTTCTTCTTCTTTTTTTTTTATCGCATGTTTACAATTTTAAAGATTATTTTACATCGAGGATGAATGATTATCCGATAGGTCACGTTTCTTTGTAAAACAAAGGCTTAAGCATGAATCAGCATTTTAACCTCACTAGCGCTTTCGGTAAGTTATTCAGTCAAACACTAATTACATTTCTCTGAAAGTGTGTCCAAAAGCAATTCAGAAAGAAAATTTCATGAGAAACCTAAAATTTAAAAATAAATTATGTTAAAAAAGTACAACCAAAGGTTTCCTTAGTTGCTTTTGATTCTTAGACAGAGCTCAATGAGTCTAAATATGTGGCATACCTCTTTGGTAACTCTCATTGATATTGCAACATAAACCATACAACGTGTGCAATAATTGTTTTCCACCGTTGGCTGCTTCGGTCTCAAATCTTTCTTCGAGCTTCAGGCTGTCTGTTTGATGTATATTATAAACTTTGTTATTATTTTATGTATTGTTGTGCTTTCCATGAATTCTTTTTATAGTATTAAGACAAAAACTGAAATGAACATTTTGTCATGATATTATTGTTAAATGAAAAAGGAAGCAAAGAAATAATGTTGATGCTAGATAGAGTTAAAACAAGAAGATAAGAAAAAAGCGTATAAAATTTAGGAAGAGGTATAAAGAGAAAGTCAAGTATTTTATCTCTTTGTAAAGCCAGCTTTTCAGTAAGCCACATTTAGATGTATAATCTTTCTTTCTTTTAATTACCCTCCAGGTCTACCATGTCTAGCCCTTGTAAATCAATGTACCTGATCCTTGTTCTCATCAGCCTTCTGGGATTTTACGCAATACAATGTTGTAAGTATGTTTTTATTTTATTTGATATATAATATGAAACATTGGAATGGCTGTATATAGGCAAAGCATAAGTAATGGAAGTTTAGCTTACATGTTACGTTTATTTACAAAACCTTTCAGCAGAGAGCCGGCCTTCTAAACTTAAGAAAATGTTCAGAGTCTAAATTTGTGTTAATTCTCTAACTTTTCACATGGGACACGCTACTGACGCCGGAACAAGGAACGGCTAAATCTTGGTATTTCTTGTGAGCCTCAAGGGTTCTTGTTTATTTTACCATTATTGCTGTAAGTTTATAGATGTATTAGGAAAAAAAAATATCAGCGTAATAAAAAGAGAGGTTGACAGAAAAAGAAGTGGCAGAGGATGAGTGAGAGAGACAGACAACAGTCGGAAATGGTGAGAGATTAAGAGTAAGAGAAAGAGAAAAGGTTTGACAGAGAAAGAAGGGAGGGAGACATGTTTAAAAGATCTGGGCGTATTACAAAAAATGTGAAAAGCTGAGGCATATAGTTGC
>JAWDGP010001473.1:1705000-1710000 GCA_033675545.1 Elysia crispata
GGGAGGGTGAGGGGAGATTCGCAGCATCATTAATCGATGTCACCCGAGACTTGTTAGCTGCGGTGATTATCCCTGTTTATTGTCACACGGCCCGCCATTGTTACAGAATGTCAGCAGGGCTGGAGTTACAAGCTGAGACAAGCCAGAGGAAATTATGATTACTGCACGGAGAGGAAGCTCGGATCTCAATTACCATGAGCAGATGTACACGTGTACACAACTGATGCTCTCGTTTATCTGGAAAGTTCGGGGGATCAGGTTGCTCACTGAAGATAATGAGAACAAGGAAGAAAGAGAACATTCTTTCTCGACAGGATAGTGTTCTATCCGCTATTTCACTCTTTCGTTTGAAATTTCATTACTTCATCCTTCTCTCTCTCTCTCTCTCTCTCTCTCTCTCTATATATATATATATATATATATATATATATATATATATATATATCACTCAAACGCACACTCACACACATACACAATCATTCTCTATCCTGATCCATCGCATTTTTATCTTTCCCTGTAATTTAAAAAAAAAAATTTTTTGTCATTAGTCCGCTGGTACGAACTTGTAAGAAATAAAAAAAAAAACATTGGTATTGTTTTACAGAAGTTCGAAATTAGTTCATGTTTACAGTCAACTTTAAGTAGATACAGAAAAAAATGATGTGTAAGTGTAATTTATTAGTTTTTTTTCTCTGACAAGAACATAAGAGAATGCCTCTGTGACTCATGCCCCAGCCTACATTATACAGGTGATTATTTAAAAGAAAATCTACTAGAGCAGGGGGGACAATTATGAATTTTGAAAGAGTGAAAATAACTATAGATTTACTGTATGTTTGAGGCCAACAAATGATGCAAACAATAAAAACCTGTAGCACGATATTTCCCTTGCAAAGAATAAGTTGTAGAATCGGGACAGACTTTATATCTCTGATTTAAAAAAAACAACAAATACCACTTTAATTCATGAGCAAGGCCATCTGTGCCACGATTTTTATGCAGTCTACCCTTCTTCGTGGCTGGCGTTCGATAATAATCCACAGTCCTGAAATGAATGTGACTGAATATGGTGCATGAGTTGGACTTGGATTTTTGCTAAGATTTAGCAAAGGTAGACGTTTAAAAACTTCCATTGTTAGTCAAATTTAAATATGAAACTTCCAATTCATTTTTTAACAGTTTTTAAGTTTTTAATAGAAAAGGTATAGGTGAACATATAAATATTCTGATTTTTCCCGCTCTCATTTCACACGCACGACCATAAGACAATTTTTAAACTATTATAGACAGCTTTTAATCTTTCTTGACCCCTTAAAACACCACTTTGTCAACTTGTTACTAAACACCGAAAGATAATTAAAGTCTTTAAAATAAAAACTATTCTAAAAGTTTGAGGTTTTAAATTAAAATTTAAGGTCACTTAATCTTTAGGCTATCAATTAACTTACAATATTTAGAAAAAATCTTGGTGGCAAATCAATAGGTTTTTTTTTTTTCAGTTTAGAATTAATTTTAGACGAAAATGATTGGAACAAAACGGACATCATGTTTGTTCTCTAAAAATTGTCGATGGTTGGAAAGAATATAGCAAGGAAATGTGGACAACTCTGAATGAAACTCATTCTTTACCACAGAAAATAACTAAATGGTTGTACGACAATAACTATGTCGGTGAATAAAATTGTGTTTTAGTTACTTTTAGCCTCCAACTTTCACGTGAGACTCGCGAAGTTAACGGAAAAAAGGATTCGAATTTTGTTAAAGATCAAACCCAAACACTTAATTAAATAATGCTTCAGTAATGTCTTTGTTTCGCCGCCTAACACATCTTATTCTTGCAGCTTTAATTTAGGAATTTTCCATTTAAGCATTATGAGTTTACTAGGAATAAAAAAAAACACTGCATTCTCAATGATTATTTACTTTATTGGATCGCATTAACACGATATGAAGAACGTATGTACATCTGTTATGTTGACACAAAATCCGATACATTACAGTTTAAATATTGTATTAACAAACGAAGAAATACGAAAACCCGCTCGATTTTTAAAAAAAATTATGTATCAATTTTGGTCTTTTTTTAAGCTTAAAACTCGATTTTGTTTTCTCTTAAATTTTTATTTTATTTTAATTATATAAAAACCCCTTTCTGATTCTTCCTTTTAAAAAGAGATCTTTAACATTTTCGGATTAAATCAGATTCCAAAGAAATTTGTCTGCTTTATCTCTTAATACTCACATAATTATTTTTCTTGCAAAGTAAATTTGCTAAATTTTGAAAATAATGTTATTTATGGATTAACTTTAAGTTCTTTAAGTTTTTCAGAAAAGCTTATTCGTAGCAGTTGCTAATAATCTTATCAAGGCTTTGATTGAGCTAATTTGATAAGATCCAGCCTTATCGCAAGATGAATTTGCCATGGGCAAAAACCTTCTCTATCCCATAAAAAGACCATTACTCTGTTAACTGAGTTGACAGGCACCGTTGAAAGTAAAGCAAAGTGGTAAGAGTAGTACAGCTGTCATGAATCCAACAGACTTAGAAGAAAATGTCATTTCACTTCATACTGTGTGGTTTGGAAATACTTATCTTACAACGCAAGAGTGAGAAAAAATGAATAATTTAAAAAAAAAAACCGTAGATCTAGCCTATAGTTTAAAACTTTTTGAAAATACTATCTCCCATACACGTTGTTAACAGGAAACATGGCAGAGATTTCTGTTTTTCTTCAACTAGGAACTTATTTACCTCTTCAATGATAGTTTGTAGACAAAAGCTCGTTGTCATTAGCATGGTCTTTTTCTTTTGTTGTTGGAGATTTTTGTCAAGGTGTTCCAGGGAGGGGTGGAGGGGGGGTAAGAAGTGTTTGGTTTGAATAGGAAGGAAAAGTGAGAGTATTGAACTTTTGTCAGCCATTAGATCATATTTTCTTTGGAACGCGTGATGCATATTTTTGGAAAATCCGACGGTAACTAGGCATTTTTTTAGCGCGTTTATTGAAACTAAAGTAAAAAATCAGTTTGTTTTCCTTTGCGTCATGTGACAGGTTTAATATTGCTCGGTTATCTGGTTTTTACATTTGCAAGGAAAATTCCCCATGTGATATTTCAGGAATTTGCCTAAGTTTATCTAGACAAAATAATGTCCTCGATATAATACTGTGACATAATTGGTAAAAAATTCAATCTGTATTCATATTGATGGTGGATGGAGATCGTGAAGGGTGCCCACGTCTGGTGGTAAATGAAGATAATGTTATCAAAGTGAAGAAATTAGTTGTACAAAATCGACACATAACTGTCAATTAGCTTTTAAGTGAAACTGAAATCAGTGTAGGGTCAATTGAACTGATTCTCAACATGAATAAGAGTTCTGCGCGGCGGGTACCTCGCCCTTTGACCTGTGGGCAAAATGAGCAGAGGGTTGAGTCCTTAGAATGGAGTCCAGTAACATTACTTCTTTAAAAACAGGGTGACTATGGATGGAACATGGATTATCATTTGATTCAGAACAAAAAATGAAAAATGTTTTCTATGCAATGAAAAAACCTCTTGTCGTTCTTCAATAAAGGAGGCACAGGTGACATTATCAAATGAGAAGGTCATGTTGTCGTGTTTCTGACTACCTGTAAAATCGATAAACCGTTACAGGAGACTGCAGCAAACTTTTACTGATAAAATTGCGGTCAGAATCGGTTAGAAAAAGACGCGGAAAACTCAATAAAGGGGACCTCCTACTGTAGGTCAATGCCTTTGCACATAGGGCTCAACAAGCAGTCCAGACAGTGCGGCTTTGAAATCCTGCTACACCTAGCTTATACATCTCATTTAGCCCCTTCAGACTTTGTTTCTGTTCTTTACTCTAAAAAAAATCAATCAAAGGACACCGTATCCATGACAACGAAGACATCATTGAAACCATTGAAAACTAATTATGGGCCCAATCTGAGTCTTTTTTCTCTCAAGGCCTTTTTAAGGTTAATGATGGGTGGCAAAAATGTATAACTGTGCTTGGTGACTATGTGCGCCGAATTCCAAAACTCTACCTTAATTGCTTCATATTAAGGACTTTTTGAATATCCCTTGTATGTTTATTGCTCTTTGTTATTTTACCTTCACATTCATGAGATGTGTTAAAAAATTGGAAGGTAAATAATGACTGCCACGTTTCAGAATTATAGAGACTAAAAATACATCAACCGGGTTAATCAATGGACCTCTTTCAAAGCTCAAAATTTTTTAAATTTGTTTTCTTAAACTGCGAGAAAATAGAGTAGAACGATGGCATTGGCAATACTTGCTAAAGATTATATCATTATAATTAATTTTGTCACTATCTAGTTTAAAATTGTCAATGTGCTACATCGAATGTGGTTCCCTCGGAGAATGCTACGAATCTCATTTACTGCAAAGAAATCAAACGAAACAGCCTTACGAGAGGCGAACACAACAAGATCACTCTTAAATAGAATACGCGAACACCAAGCAACCTTTTTTGGTCATGTGATGGGGAGAGAGAAACTAGCACACATTGTGACAACTGGAGTAATCGAGGGTAAACGCATCAGGGGAAACCAGTGTGAAAAGATGGATGGATTAACAAAGCGGCTCAAAGTAGGAAGAGTGACAGAGGCACTGAAACCGACGAGGGATAGAGATGCGTGGAAGGTCATGATCGCCTACACTAAAGAGCATGGCACCTGATTGATTGATTGCTATATCGACAATCAAATCAAAATGACATTATCAAATTGAGGATACATAAAGAGCATTTTTATTATGTTTTTCACTCACTTGACTGACCCGTTGAAACACCATGCGGTCTGTTAATGTGAAGCTCAGTACTCTGTACAGCAGGTTGGAGACTATTAATCAAGGAACCAGCACAAAAGATTCTAGGCGAAGCACCGAGTCTGAATATCACAAGAAGTTGACCAAAAAGAAATGGAAAAGCACAGAGATACAACTTCTTTCGGCAAGATCTAAACACATTAATA
>JAWDGP010001473.1:1715000-1800000 GCA_033675545.1 Elysia crispata
ACTGGGAAGGCGTTTAGTTATCTTTTCATCATCTAAGATAAGGTCAGTGTGAGTGAATAAGGGAGTAAGACACGCCTGACATTCTTCGTATGAAAAAAAAAACAACAGAAAAATTCATTATTATCTAAAAGAAAGAAATTTAAAATTTTTACAAAATCAACCAAAGAAACATCAAGGTAAACGCTCCTTGTTATAAATCAAAATTTATTGGCAATTAAAATCAATCATCATTTTTGTACTTGGACAATTGAATTGAACCATTGCTTCTCACAGCTACTGTTAGTGAAATCTAACCGTATACATCACTGAATAAAGGGGAAAGAAGAGCTTTGAGTTTGAGAAATGGAATTTACAATTAAACATTCATCCTAATTGTTTCATGGACGTTGAAAAAAGTATTGCTGCATTTAAGTCAGACTATCTAGCGTCTTAAGTTTTGGGATTTCTGAAAAACTATTAAAATATATTTACTGCTCATACTCATAATTGCACCATTTTAAAAACCAGGTGAAAATATAGCAAGTTTAGCATTTTAATCGAAAGATGTCTGTCCTTCATCACTGCTAGCTGCATCCACCTATAGGAACTTAGAGCTCGAAGCACAGGTATAAGGGGAGCAGTAGCGGTTAAACTTAAAGTAAAAAGATGGGTAGCATTGAAAGTGGGAGAAACACTGGTAGTAGCAAGAGTTGGAGAAGAAGTGCTGTAGCAGTAATAGCAGCAGCAGCAACAGCAGTTGCTGCAGGAACATAGAGGTGGTCGTCGAAATAAAACGTACTACAAGTGGAAGTAATAGCTGCAGTAGTGATAAGAGTAGCAATATCAATGGCAATACTATTAAAAGGGGCAAAAGCAGAAAGAGTATCACAGGAGCGGTTGAGGGAGTAAGAGGGGTATTAGAAGTAGCAATAAGAGTAGCGAAAGCAACGGTAGCTGTAGGAGTAACACAGGTGTAGCCGATGCCGAAGCAGCTGTAACATTAGCAGAAGCACATGTACTAACAGTTGTTTTTTCAGTAAGAGTAGAATAATAAACGAGATGTTTAAGTTGTATTTGTAGCTAGAAAAATAAAGAGGTAGTTGTGGTGGAAGCATAACTGCCCTTTTTGTGCACAAAAGTAGAACCACAAAATTAATAATTGCTCGAGATGACGTGATTTTTGTGTTTTTGTGTTAGTTTTATAGTAGACATATATATATATATATATATATATATATATATATATATATATATATATGTCTTTAAACCCCAATGCAATATCTCTTTCGTTCATTTTGTGCTTTCCTCTCTCCGCAGATGTCTCTGTGTGTGTTTATATGTCTCTCATTTTCACTTTTGCTCTTCAGCTCAAAGAACCTCTAAAGAATGCCCAAACCAATTGTTCGAACATTCTCTTTCTCTTGAGTCTTAATGGTTGAGCCGCAGACCCATCACCGGAATAAAATACACTTTCAATGGATGTGCCAGTGTCTACTCAGAATTTGAAGTTTTCCCCAGCGGGTAATTCAAGCGCGACAATCAATGGGACGATGTGGGTCGATAATTCCAGCGGCTTGCCCGAATGGTTCAATGGTTCAATAACCAAAGTATTGGAATTCGATTTCCAGCCAGTACGCCCGCAGCCATAACAAAAGATTAGGAGATCTCTTCTGTGTAGGCTTACAAGCTAGACGGCTTTCTAAGTGAGGGTATGTGTGTGTGTGTGTGTGTGTGTTTGGGGGGAGGAGGGGTAAGAAGTCTGTAATATGGAAAGACAAAATAATAAAGAACGTATTTGAATGGTTTTGTTGTGAAAGTTTAAGGAATAATGCATGCCCTCAAACCGTAATGACAGAGAACGAAATGAAACGGATCTGAAAGACCACAGCTAGGTTCTTCCTTAATTATGGTTAGAATGATAGAAAATTGATGGACGAGGTACATACCCAACGATAGCCGATGTATAGATTATATTTTAATAAGAAGTAGTTTATGCAATTAAGAGTCTGATGTATAATAAACAATCAAGTTGTTTATACACACACTCTAATAATAAGTTCGATATTATAGTAATCATATTAAAATGGTTTTATGAGCTTTGAATATGTCTCAGATTATTATACTAGAGAAGAACACTCAATTTTATCAATATCTAATTATATCCATAAATTGACTAGCTGAACCCTGATTTTAAAACTAGAATTAAAAACAAACAGCCGGGGACGGGCATTGAAATACGCAAAGTGAATATTAATCTTCATCATTGATCTTTGAGTTAATTTAATGATAATATGTTTTTGTCTCGATTCCAACCTCGATCCGCCATGCACAAATTCAACTATTTTTATTTATATCGTTTGTTAGGCGCTACAACTGGCCAAAGTCAAAGAAATCAACGTGGAAAAGAAAGAAAAAAAAATCCCTCGCTTGAAAAATTTATAAAAGAGTTCAAGATTTGCCACGCGCAGAGCAAGTCATGCCCGAACATAACCCGTTTATTTCAACGCCACAACCGACGAAAAAAATCGACTTCCTTTGTGAGCGCTAGGGGCATGGTTTGTGGTCTGCTTGAAGCTGCCTCCAAGAGTTTTTCCTTCGACTAGGCTGCGATTACAATGCACAAAATTAGAGTGCGGAATCGATGGGTCTCAGGTGAGAAGACGTGCAATTACATGGAAAGCTTTTCTGACGGGTGCGATGTTAATTTTTTTTTTTCACTACTCATTGATTTCTAGGTAAATAAGCATAAGTTGCAGCTGCCAGGTTGAAGTGCGGTACGTATGATTTTCTGAAGAGCAAAATGACACGCCCTAAGTATATTCTAACCGATACGAAATAACAAAAGGGCAGCACCGAATTTCTTATGTCTTACTAACTCATAAATGTATTTCCATTCGCGACACTAAATGAGCACACTCGATCTCCCAGCCTATTGCCCACTATTATTAAGATTTTTGTGTCGGGCCATTTTTCTCTGTCTTTCTCCCGTTCTCTCTCTCTCTCTCTCTCTCTCTCTCTCTCTCTCTCTCTCTCTCTCTCTCTCTCTCTCTCTCTCTCTCTCCCTTTCTCTGTTTCTCTTTGTATCTCTTTTTTGGTTTTTGGTTTTCTTTGAGATATAGTTTTAATTGCGCTTCCTATAAAGCTGAATAGACAAGCAAAGCTTAGAGTAATATTTTGGGAGATTAGGCAGAGGGAGAGCAGATGTATATATATATATATAATAAAGAATGAAAAGATAAGATAGGCCATTGAAAACACGACGAGAACGAAAAACAAAGAGGGGGAATCCTGAAAAAAAATCGACAGCGCGGCTGCCATAAAACTGGTAGAGTTATGAAATCCGCATTGAAGATAAACTTGTTAGTTGCACAGTAATGTTAGGCAGATAAGCCTAGAGAAGACTTGCGGAAAGCTAACAATTGTCTGGACCAAGTCAACCCACGCATTTTGTACAAACTAGAGACTTGCCAACAGCGACAAATCCTGCAGCATAATGAGAGGAAACTAGCCTAATCCCTTTCCGAACATGTCTGGTCACAACAGGAACCATTGGTTGGTATTCAGGTGATTCATCGGTTGAGAAAATACAAGGAAATATCAACTATTTAAACTTATTCAGTCTAAGGAATGTTAAATCTTTTTAAGCCTCACAGGAGAGTATTATTGCAGGAGGGTGGGTTCTGAACTTAAACATGGGCTCTACTATTTTTACTTTTAATGCCTTGGAAAACCAAATGAAGGTGGCAATACTAATTTACTTTAATATTATATCCGAGACACCTTGAAATTTTTACCTTCTCTTCAAAGATGAGACAGACATACCCTATTATTATTGAAAACACAAAAGCGTCTAAACTAATTAAAAGAATTTGCAAACGGTAGATTTTTTATTTATCGAGATTGCTGTCTACTTTCTACTATAGTTGAGTTCTCATAAGAAATGAGACTTTGTATAAAATTTTTCCAAATATGATAGGTTACAAATTAAATTCATGATGATTATTAAGAGCTCTATGTGGTCGCACTCGACTATTTCTCATCTTCCAAAGCCACTGGTGCTTGGTTGAGGATGAAGTTAACTCTGAAGAATCATCGTCTGAAGACAGAGCCAACCCCTAACCCGCGGTCATACAATATCTCAAGTTTTGACACGATGACACTCGGGTGTACATTAAGATAGATTATATTATGCGTTGCCATGGTGACACGCGCGACAACACTCAATGCCATAAATGACATTTCAGTTAATCGGTCTGTTTGCTCTCGTCTCTCTCTCTCTCCTCACTGTCTTTGTCTTATGCTGGTCTTTTTACAATCATTACCCTTTTCTTTCGCAACCTCCCCTCCCTCCCAAACCTTTTCATCTCTCTCTCTCTCTCTCTCTCTCTCTCTCTCTCTCTCTCTCTCTCTCTCTCTCTCTCTCTGTGTGTGTCTCTCTCTGTGTGTCTCTCTCTCTATCTATCTATCTATCTCTCTCTCTTTCTCTCTCTCTCTCTATTTATCTATCTCCCTCTCTTTCTCTCTCTCTCTCTCTCTGTGTCTCTCTCTATCTATCTATCTATCTATCTCTCTTTCTCTCTCTCTCTATCTATCTATCTCCCTCTCTTTCTCTCTTTCTCTTTCTCTCTTCTCCTTTACCCGCACACCAATAGTTTTATGCTTATACCGCTCTCCTCTTCTGTCTTTGGTGTCATTTGATCGAGATGGTAATTATATTAAGTTATTAAAAGATTAGATAAATATGCATATTGTGGTTCTATAACCTCTCATTAAGAATGCGTTTACGTCGCTAAAATTATAACCCATGATAAAGCCTGGTTCTTTGTCCAATAGCAATTAAATTTCTTTCAGATGGCGGAGAAGATTATGGTAGCCCCATAATAATATTTAAGAATTGAAGCAGCTCATTGTTTTGTATGCAGCTATCTATAAAATGCACCAATAAACCGTGCTTTGTGAAACAGTAGATCAGGATAAGAGAAACGATTATCATCTAAGGAAACGAGATGAGAATCAATACAAATCTGTTAATGGTTATGTTCTTATATAATTTCCTTGACAGATATAGATACAGCTACGTCATAATAATTACTATGCACTGGGATTTCTTTGGAGAAGAAAACTCGCATAAGAAGCATTAATTTTTCTTGAGAGAAATACTTAAACTTTACATCGATTCAAGCTTTTCAGTCAGAATATCCTGTGGAGTCTAGATCAAGGATACGAAAAATCAGTTAGTTCTGTTCTTTCATAATTCATTTAACGAGCTTTTCAACCGTCTTTGAGAAGGCTAGAATATCCACAAGAAGTGCCAAAAGTACAGCCTTTCGGGATTTCGTAGTCCTCTCACCTCATGTTTTCTATAGAATACTCTCTTCTTCTCTTTATCTCTATCCTTTTCCTCTCCAATTTTTTTCTCGAACCTATTACTTTTACCTCACCGTCTTCCTATCCATACATCTATTTATCTGCATATCTAACAGTTCATTTATCAAAAGACATCTCTAACTTTCTGTCTATCGATCTGACTATTTTTAAAAATTACAGTTATCTCATTGTTGATTATCCTGGCTATCGTTACGTTATATCTATCTATCTGTCTCATGATCTATACTTTTTCAGTCTTTGTCTACTAAGACCGTCTCTCTCTCTCTCTCTCTCTCTCTCTCTCTCTCTCTCTCTCTCTCTCTCTCTCTCTCTCTCTCTCTCTCTCTCTCTCTCTCTCTCTCTCTCTCTCTCTCTCTCTCGCAAGCTCGCTCGCTCTGTGTGTGTGTGTGTTCTATCAAGATGATCATCATGGCGGAGCGGTTTTAGTTTGAGAAACTTAATTAAAATAGAGGTTTGCGTCACAGATAGTTGTCAAAAGATAGAAAAGAAAGCAAGATAGCATATTAAAGCCGTCACGCCCGCGTACTCGTGAAACTGATTTGTCGCTCTCCGGTCACGGTATAGGTGTCGAATAAGTTTTAACCCTCCATACAATAGTGACATAGAAGGCGACAGCATCGACATACATGAGATGAAAAAATCAATTACTGAAACAAAAAGGCGTGACTAACAAAACCACAAAGACGGTTTACTCAGGAAACTTTAGTGAGAAATACGGGAAGTCAGGTGTGAAATTAATACTCTCCAATCTCGCTCTAGCAACTCTTAAGTCCAGAGCTTCTTTACTCGGAAAACTCAAAACTGATAATTATTACGAGTATTCGTGTTACAATCTTTGATGGTTACTTGCTTGTTCGTGCCAAGCCTCGAATTTCAATCTTCAAAAAAAAAAAAAAAACTAAGGCATCTTCCCTAACTCCCCTCTTCTCAATGCCAACATTAATCTTTATCAAATATAGTCGTATTAAAAGAAAAGCCTTTCAAGTAGGCCGTGTCTTGACTTATTATTTTTTCGATGGCCAATCAGTGAGGAAAATCACTGGATAGTTTGAACACTTCGCCTATACCTTTACAACTGCCTTCTCCTTTCACTTTAATTTACTTTGTTTCTGTAAAATGAGACAATAATTATCTTTGCTCTGAAATGTATAAAAAAAAAATAAAAAATAAAATAAAATGAAATTCCTTAATTCAGGACAGGTTTACCTGTGTGAAATACACGCCTGAACTTTATATTTCTGCTCTTTTAAATCTGGTTTTAGGAAAACTTTTTTGGAAATTTTTATTAATGTTAATTTGTTTGTCAGCTTCTAATAGAGATGTTACAATAAAAATGCCTTTTTTACTCCAAGTCCTATCTTGTTTTCATTGTAGAAATTTAACGACATAATTATTGTTTTACTTTAAATTATCATTTTATACTCATGGGAACAAAGCATTTACATCAATCATACCGTTTAAAATATCGACGATAACTTAATTTGGCAGTTCTGATAATCATAACTTAGTTCTTCAAACAAGGAGAGCCTTTTAGTAAGAATAAAAAGACAGGAATAAAGCCTCCTCAACTCGCCTACTAATTGTACGAATAAGTGCTAAGCTGAATCTAACGTTTGCGTTTATCTAGATCTAGTTCTAGATCAGCCTAAAGGTTTCTATCCATGAAAAAGAGGAGCACAATGATATATTTATGCTTAATAGATAGATAAACAAGTACAAGCAGCAGGTAAGTAGGTAAATAGATAAATGATAAAACTACTCAATATTTAAGCATATCGACAAATAGAAAGGATATGAACAGTTAGATGGTAATGACCTGCGAGATGGATGAATAGAGGAACGGACAGTAGATTGTTAAATAGATGTATAGAAAGAAAATAGATGAACTTTACAATGATCAACAAATGGGTGATAGGTGGAGGGGTGGAAAATGTGCAAAGGAGAAAGCGAAGTGATTACGAACTACAATAAATAGGTAGATAGATTCTAGTTAGGTACATATACATGTATGGTAAAATTTAGGTGGTGGTGTTGACCTATTGAAAGAGGTGACTGGTTGTTCACCTTTGAAATAGATGTTTCCAAATAAAAAGAAAGTTAAACGGCTAGTTTATTTAAATGGGTACTTAGATCACGGTACAAAGCAATCGGAGAAATGGCTACAAAAAGCAGTGGAAAGAACCATAGTAAAAACTTTCAAGATATATGCCAATACACAAAGAAATAGAAAGGTTAGTAAAATAAAAATTGTTTCGAAACCGCATTTTTTCTTTAATTGAAAAAGCTTATTGTTTTGTATACGACTAAAGAAAAAGGCTAAACACCGAAAGACCATTTGTAATATATTTTGTTGACATACCTTTTCAAAACTGTAAAAGAAAATGTTATTTCATTTCGTTAGTTATATTGCAAAAAAGAAATAATAGTATCAATAAAGATTATCATCATAGTGGTGTTCAATAAAGAAAAAGCCTAAAAGATAAAATACCTAGAAAAACAAAATCTGCAGAATCAGTTTTCGTAGTGGTGGTAGTAGTAGTAGTAGTAGTAGTAGTAGTAGTAGTAGTAGTAGTAGTAGTAGTAGTAGTAGTAGTAGTAGTAGTAGTAGAAGTAGTTGTAATAGTAATAGTAGTAGTAGTAGTAGTAGTAGTAGTAGTAGTAGTAGTAGTAGTAGTAGTAGTAGTAGTAGTATTAGTAGTAGTAGTAGTAGTAGTAGTAGTAGTAGTAGTAGTAGTAGTAGTAGTAGTAGTAGTAGTAGTAGCAGTAGTAGTAGTAGTAGTAGCAGTAGTAGTAGCCTAGTAGTAGTAGTAGTAGTAGTAGTAGTAGTCGTAGTAGTCGTAGTAGTAGTAGTAGTAGTAGTAGTAGTAGTAGTAGTAGTAGTAGTAGTAGTAGTAGTAGAAGTAGTAGCAGTAGTGGTAGGAGTAGTAGCAGTAGTAGCAGTAGTAGTAGTAGTAGTAGTAGTAGTAGTAGTAGTAGTAGTAGTAGTAGTAGTAGTAGTAGTAGTAGTAGTAGTAGTAGTAGCAGTCTTAGAAACTATACTTTATGAAGATTATACTACTACTACTACTACTACTACTACTACTACTACTACTACTACTACTACTACTACTACTACTACTACTACTACTACTACTGCTGCTGCTGCTGCTGCTGCTGCTACTACTACTACTACTACTACTACTACTACTAAGGGATGGAGGACGTGGAAAAGGAGAAGAATGGTAGCAGGTGACACAGAGAGAGGGGTGCTACATGCAAGGAACTCACCAGTAAAGATAGAAATATGTAAAATTTTGTTGTTTGTGATTCTCAAGGGTAAAAAGAAAACATTGATGTGATCCACCAACAGGACATTGGGAGTTTAATTGTTAACTTAGTAGGTTCAGAAATTTTCAATTAAAAACTTTTGGACCAAAGCACATTCAAAGTCATATTCAACATCCTCTTTGAATATCTATAAAATTTGGCAAATGGATACATTAGTTTTCATTGTAAGAGTTAAGATTTTTAATCGAACGAATAAGGCAAGTTCCAAATTCTTAAACTCATATACCAAAGATGCTTGCCTTTTTTCTCACTAATTCTTCCTTTCAAAATTACGCTAAATGACACATGAGTGAAGGGTTATACTGACTCTATCATGCTGCATTTGAAATATTTGATATAAATAATTTAAAAAATCTATGGTGGTATTTTCATTGAGTGACTTTAGACTTTTAAAAATTTTGGTCATCTAGAAGTGAGTTGGTAAATACTGCCAAATGGCCAAGACAGTTTCACTAAATAGGCTATGAGGTTAAAATTTCAAGATTAAAATTTTCAGTCAAAATCTAAACGTTTTAACATATCATGAAAAAGCAATATCATGATCGATATATGTACTATATGGCTTGTTTATTCTTTTTGGTTTTAATCATAGAAGAGAAGAGAGGTCTTTTATATTTTCTTGTTTAATATTGTGATAACAAAAACCTTATCTTTATTGTTCCTCCTCAAAAAAATGTAAAATCCCTATACCTCTGGATTCAAAAAGTATACTGACTGAACCCTTTGAATATGCAACAAAATTTGCCAGTGGCTTTTGTCTTTGACAAAGTTACTTGAAATTAGAAAATTTTGGTTCACCCCTACCACAGCATTATTGGACAGTTTATTTATCTATTTAGTAAAAAAAAAAAGAGAGAGAGAGAGAGAGAGAGATGAGAACATACAGTGATCCTCATGGAGTTTAGAGGTGCTTGACGAGCAGTGTGGATCAAATCAAGTTCAGTGCGAAGCTGAGACCAACGGTGCTGTAGACGGGGTTTTCTCAAAGCTTGTTGCTGCACTCTGAAAAATGTAAAATAGTGACTTTTTAATTACAGACTTGATACCAATGGAAGCAAAAAGGAACAGAATTAGCTATAAAAATAACAATTTGAAATTTCTATGATTGCATGTCAGAATCTTTAATTCTACCAATCAATCAATCAGGTGCCCCGCATTTTAGCCTAAGCATCATGCCCTTCCTTGCATACTTGTCCTACTTTTAGCTACTTTGTTAGTCCACCCAACATCTTATCTTGGTATTTTCCCATGCTGCGATTTCCTGAGTTCATTTAGTGGTCACAAGATATACAAGTTTATCTCTTCTCATCATAGAAATTAAAAAAAGGTTGCCTGGAATTTATCTTTTTTATTTATGAATGATCTTGTTTCAGCTTCTAGGAACATTGTTATGCTTGAGTTCTTTGGGGTCCATGAGATTCGTATCAATCTTTATAGGAAAATACATTCTTGTAACCTCCAGTTTCTTTTGTAGTTGTTTTGAAATTGTCCAGGCCTCACATCCATACATCAGAATGGGTTCAATATAGCACACCAGGGTTCTTCTTCTTATGTGAATGGGGATGTATATATTTGTTAGTACAGGATTTTTGTAATCCGCAAAGGCTTAGTCTGAAACAATTTTTGACAAATAATTATTTATGAAGGTGTTTTCATTCAAATACAGGCTTTGATAATATGCAGGATAGGTTTTAAATAATATTAGATTTTCATGTGATTGTCTAGTTGATTAATTAATAGAAAGGAAATTCAGTGTTTGGATAATGTTCCCATATTGGCAGAGCTTTTTATTTGTTTTTTATAAAACATCAGCACTACATTCAGTATTTATTGCGCTCACACACAATGCCTGTCACCTGAAGGTTTGCATTAAGCACAAGTTTTACAGCAATAGAAAATAAAACATTCCTTTGTTGTATAACTTTTTGTTTGAGAACCTGATACATTCAACAATTGTAAAGATATTATAAATCTTGATTTTAGATCCACGAGGCATTAAGGTATCAACTGCAAAGGCAAATCACACTAAGGAAAAGAATGCTTGGAAAATTTAACTAGACCAGTTAGTTAAAAGGTATTTGATTTTAGCTTTACAGGAATATATTTAGCAGTACCTCTCTTGCATAAGGGTAGCAATTCTCTGAGGTGCAGTTGTATACACTGTCAGTTGTCTCTCTGTGTAACCACGATTCCAATACTGATCAAGCAATGGGTACGAGCGCAAATGATACATAAAAACACAGGAAATGTCATTTGTTTCCCCTTCTTCATTAATTTCAGTTCCTTCTCCTGTGAAAGATATGAAAATTTTGATTTCTAAGTTCAAAAGCTAAAATAAAAAAGCTCTAGGATCTTTTAAAAAAATTGTCTTTATATCATTTCAAAACATTATTCCTATTCAAGTGAGTTTCCATGAGTTTTTACCTCATGTATAGTGAGCAAGTATGACTTACAGTAGAGTTTTAGCCTGCAAATAATTTACATTGGCAATTTTTTCAAATCAGAACAACTAAGTCAGATATCGGAAAATAAATATGAGGAAACAGTTTCTTTTCCATATTTTCTCAAAATACCGGTACTAACAATTTCTATATCTCTGCAGGGCATTGTTATATTTGAAAAACTCACAAAATTAGCTATTTAAAAAATAAAAATTTTAGGGGAAATATTTCAAAATCTGATCTGTTTGCACCAGCTAATGAGATGGTGTTTAAAAGATCAAAGTTCAGCTGGAATGTGCTATGGTCCATAAAAAGTCCCTAGAAAAGTATAATGACAAAGAGATAGCAGAGTAAAAAAAGCAGCTGATCTTGGACAAGTTATGACACAGGCATACTTATAAGACATATGACAAAATCTTGTCTCTTGATCACTCATATAAATGACATAACTTTACAATACCTTAAGATGTCAAGCACATACAATACACATAAAACAATTAGCATAGCCCTGCTGTGCTACAAGAAAAAACATTATACAGGTCTAGAAAAAACATGAATGTGCCCTAGACAAAGTGGATAAATGGACAACTGATCAATTAATGAAAGTGAATGCAACAAAGACTATGTGCAAAATATTGAGATAGTTATCCATATGATAGAGCAATGTATCAACCTCAAAATAGGAGGTTAAAAGCTAAGAAAGTACAAGCAGCCATCCTCTCTTGGTTTAATCTTCCACCTGAGGCATATATGGAAGCAGCAAGAGACAAATTCTTATAACTGCAATAAATCAGAATGTTTTTCTCAAACTGATTATTTTAGACATAAGGTTAGAATAATGTATAACAGTCTAGAGTAAGACAGCTCCCAGCTTTCAGAAGATCTCAAAATACAAAGACATAATCTCTGTCTAATGATATAGGAGAATTAAGTCAACCCTCATTCTAACGATGGAATCACATTCTCATTCTCCAGATGAATGAGATTTCAAAATTCATACACAGTCCTGAGAAAAATTTACCTTAAAACACTATCCAATTTATTCAAAGATACCACAAAAGCAATTAAAAACTCTGTAAAGAAAAAAGTTTCTCACATATCACAAAAGAGCTACAAACATCGAGAAAACCCAAAAACTGATAGAAAGGCATGGAGTGCCATCCATGACATAACTCAAATATTCTTGGTATAAAAGAATACATGGAATCAAAGATGTGTGTTTCTCTGAACAGCAGACAAAAATAGCTTTTGTCATATTGAAAATAATTAGCTTCTGAATCATGGATAAAAGCCAATACATGAAATGGATCAACAAAAACTGTAAGAAATAGAAAAGAAGATTACACACTGGATGGCGAGAGGGAAAAAATAACAACTGGAAAACATAATTCCAGCATCAGAGTAGAAGTTGCAGATTAGATTAGAAACCATTTTATGCAATCAAGAATCAAGCAACACAAACATATTTCTCGCTGATGCTAGGTCTGTACTCCAGGCTCACATCATCTATCCAAATTGTAAACCTAAGACATGCTCTACCAACTGTCTCATATTTGGCAAATGACAATATTCAGGCTATGCAGAGGTCACATCCATTTGAAACTACTTATGTTCAAAATGTTTAAAGTTGAGGAGACATAAACTTGACAGGGCCCTCAAAATTTTGCGCCATCTAGTAGAGCTTAAAATGAAAATATGATCAAGTCTTATCCTTTTGGCTTACAAGATATATGGACCATCAAAAGATCATAAAGGCACCACCACCTTCATAAAACAGCATGTCTAATTGCCCATGAGGAAGATAGGACAAGAATTCTCAAGATCAAGAAGACAAAAGTTACTCTCTGTTCAAATAGATAGATAAATAAATAAATAAATATATATATATATATATATATATATATATATATATATATATATATATATATATATATATATATATATATATATATATATATATATATATATATATATAATATATATAAGATCTTACCTTAAATTCTCTTCATACGACACTGATGTTTCAAGCGGGTATGACTGAAGTGTTTTTGATTGCTGCTCCGACCTTGTGCTGTTGTTTTTCGTTTCCAAGCCACTAAATTTTTTTTTAGCAAATGCTTCTTTCTGTGGGGGCATGATTTAAAAACTTTTCTAAGGTATAGAATTACACCTCTCAAACAACTCCACTAATGTTACTATTTTCAACAAGGCAGCAAAGCCATACAACGCGGAGAAAACGGGCATAAACAAAAAATCAAAATACACGAAAACCCACAAGAAAAAGCCATCAAAACAAATCATAACCACACTACTGGAGAAATAAAAACACCGCTCAATGAAGAAAGAGATGAAACAAAAGAAAGAAACAAGAAGAGAACAAGAAAGAGAAACATCATCTGGTTCAACCCCATTCAGTGTAAATATCACCACCAATATCAGAAAAAATGTTTTTTGGACTCCTACATATGTGTTTCCTAACAGACAACAAGCTGCACAAAATATTGAATAAAAACACCATAAAGCTAAGCTATAGCTACATCCAGAATATGAAACAAATAATTTCTAGCCACAACAAAACAGCCCTTGAAGCTAAAAAGATAAACAAGGAAAAACTTGCAACTGAAGGGAGTGCCTCCAAAAGGGAGTGGTATACAAGGCAACTGTAAAACAGAAATCCTAAAAAAAAACCAACAGGATACTTACATAGGAATAACAGAAAATGAGTTCAAAACCAGATACAACCAGCATACATTGAGTTTTAGACTTAACCACAAAAAAAACCAGCCATAACTATAAGCAAATTCATATGGAAACTAAAGGAATCAAAAACTGAATACCACTTATCATGAGATATAATCAAAAAGGCATAGCCATATTCAGCAGTAACAAACAGATGCAACCTATGCATAGCAGAGAAATATTTCATTCTAAAACAAAACCAAGCCTCATCAAAAGAAGGGAAATCTTTTCATCGTGCTCCCACAGAAAGAAGCATTTGCTAAAAAAATTTCAGTGGCTTGGAAACGAAAAACAACAGCACATGGTAGGAATGGCAATCAAATAAACCTCAGTCATACTCAAAGAGAGCGGAGGACAAGCGATACCCTTGTCCTCTGCTTGAAACACCAGTGTCGTATGAAGAAAATTTAAGGTAAGATTTTCTATATCTATGAAAGCTCCCACAGTTGAGCACTCCTATCAATTATTCCAAGTTATCTTATATATATATATATATATATATATATATATTTCCACTTGTAGCCTCACCATTCTGGAATCATACCATTGATGAGTGAATGATGTACTTTTTTACAGCTCTGTTGAATGTAAATGATATAACATATAACTCTTCTTTGATCAGAGCTTCAAAACATTTCCAAAAGCACATAATTCTCTCCAAATCCCATTTTAGAAGATGGTATCTAAGAGATGAAACTGTAAAAAACTTTTCTTTACTAGCTCCCTTATAATCAACATCATTTTACTTCAATCTAATAGAATAGCCGTATCTATTTTCCCTCAATGTATTAAAGTGGATTTAGAAGATTGCATAAAAATGCAATATTGTTTCAAGCACCTTTCAAATACAAGATCTGACCGCCACCCCCAATGGCAAAGATAGGATCCCAAGGATTCTGTACTGTGTGGGTGGCTGGAAGGCCAATCTGGCAAAGAGCAGCTCCAGTACCAATATCTTTGATGTACATATTCCCATCCTTCTGTGTATACAACATCTGATAGCATAAATAAAATTGTTGAACCAATAAATAATTTTCATTTTAAATAAATAGATAAATGGGTTTGTAAATTTGCAAATCTTCTTTATATATTGTGTACCTCAGAAAATTTTAGACAAACCCAATTTAAATTATTTCAACAAGGGTTGAACAACTTTTTCATAGACCCATGAAATAATTAATGGTTACCTATAACTTTTCTTTCTTTTTATTTTGATATTTTTAACTTAAACATATTAAAGCATCCTACATCCTGTTAAATGAAGATAGTTTTTTTTAATAATATTGAAATTTATGTCAAGTTAAAAATCAACTATTTTTTTCCATATGAAAATTTTCTCTTTCATAATATGCTTTGAGTATTAACATACCAGCTCTGGTAAAGCAGAAATTATTTGAAGAAGGTTCTGTTTGTTTTCATCATTTTCAGGTCTGAAGACAAGAAATTAAGTGATGTCTTAAGTTTCAGAAATAAGATGGAGTTGCCAAAGATATTTTAAGTTAGGACCAGAGCAGAAAATGAAAACTTTTCAACATAATGTGCTGATCAGAATAGGATGTATTAATTTGGAAAAACAAATAAAAAAATAATAATAAATTATCAGAACTATTGAACAAAACCAATTCCAAGATATACATTCCTTAGTTTTTATTAAAGAAAACAAAAGTAATACCAAAGATACAAATAATCTTTTTCACACCTTCATGTGCTAAGTTTCTTATATCTTTTGCTACTGTGATAATATTAATTAAAAGTTATATTTTGAAAGTTTAAACTTAAAGTAAGATTTGTTTTATTATCATTGTGTTAATCATGCAACTTATCTCCTTACTTTTCAGCTACACAGCGAGGAATCTGCTGACTTCCATCACAAGTATCAAATAGAGCCTGAGACCCATCTGCACATTCAGCCAAGAGAAAAGTTGCAGCGCTTGTGGGATAGGGTGGATAGTGGGGTGTATCCAGGGGAAACAAGCATGGATCCAAGAAACATATGCTCTTAACTGCACTCTTAGATGATGCACTCAATACTGCTTTACATAAGCCTTGAAATATAAAGATCAAGAAAAAAAATTTTTTTTTTAAATTCATTGACATTACATGGTTGCTTAAAAAAGCTAGGTAAATGTGGTAAACAAAATTGATATAATCAGAGAAGAAAAAAAAAAGACAGAGAAATAGGAAAATTGTTTGCTGTTGAAACGTTACTGAGCCTGTTCTTTTTGTAAATGGCATCAAAGTCATGCAACTGATTTCATCAATATCAAAGGCAGTAATAATGTTGCGTTGTAAATTTTGTAGTCACAGATCATCTGGTCCCTTTTGATCACCATTGCCTAAAAGTCACATGGTGAGTGAAACTGAAAGGCATTAATCAATATTTAAATCTTTTTTCTTCCACATTTAGATAAAAGAAAAGGCAATAATTATTCATTTTTAGTCCTTATTAACAATAGAATATTCTAAGCAAAGTATCTTTCAAAATCATAATCATTTCTGCTTTATTTCTTGCACTTACCAATCTGCCTGTTCCATAAGATGACATTTCCATTCTCAAGTCCAACAGATAAATATGTTGTACAACCACTAGTTGCAGAGCAAGTTATTGTGCTCGTAAAAGGCCACACAATATCTGGTTTGAACTCAAGATCTATAAAAAGAAATACTTTCTATAGGAGAACATGATAACTCCTTCCCTTTCTCCAAAAATTACAAGATGAAAAATATTTTTTAATAACATTACAGTGGGCTCTATCTAACAACCTGCCTTCAATTTTTTGCGGCAGTGCTAAAGCCTATCAATAAATCATGACCTCAACATTTTTTTTGCTACATGTACAAAGTCTACAAAACGTAGTTGGAAAGGGATGTGATAGTTACAGAGCCAAAAATTAAGAGGTTGAGCTAGAGAGGCTTATGTATCATTGGTCTTATCAGGATAGGTCATTTAAGTCCAACCCACTTGATTACTCATACCTAACATTAGTTCACAGAGATATATCCCACCACTATGGAGACTGTACATCCTTGAGTTGTCACTGCAGCTTGTCCAGTGGCCAGTGATGGTGCTGATCAGTGGCTTGAGCCAAGTACCACAAGCACAGCAAACATTCACAGTCACAGTATGCTAGGCGTACGCTCACATTCACTGGCATGGAGCTAATAGCCAAATATTGGCAGCTAGTGCAAAATCTAGACCGCAGACAGGAACTTTAAGGTTGGGACAAAAGTACAAACTGTAAGCTCTCTTTTGTATTGATGAATGTAGAAAGGCAAGACCTTGCATGGTCTGTGTCATATGAGCAGATTGGGGAAGAGGGTGGGCAAAGCACACAAAACTCATATTTGTGTGTGTTTGCCCAACATTATGCTAGCCTTGGGTGAACGAAAAACAAGTCTAATGTGAAACAGATGGGGGGAATAATTGAATTGAGAAAAACTTTTTTTTTGTATACTTTCAAAGCTTTCATTTGCACTAAAAATACATAGGTGCAATTGAACTGAGACTGGCTTTTTCTTTTCATAAAAAATTTACCCACTTTACCTTGACTTGTTACATAATTAATTTCTTTCAAACACCTCTGATGCATAAATGAGCGTGTTTCTTGAAAATTTCCCTGTATAATGATATATACAATCGTAGAATTTTTATTGCCATAGGACAAGATAGAAGCAATTGTTCCAAGGTTGACTTTCTTTTATTGCTTTTCTTTTTCCTTTTATTTCTCTTTTTACTGTGGCATATTACATAATTATTTCTTACAAACAAATATGAAATGTATGTGAGTGTTTTCCCTGTATCTTTTTCTGCATTTCGATATAGCTTTTATGCATTTTTTCCTATACTAAAGTGAATTTTTTTTTAAATACTGAAGTGACCAATATTCCAACACGGAGGACACATGTACAAGCCAAGGTTTTAGAGATCAACAAGACAGCCCTATCCAAGGACTGTTGTTATATAATAATTTGGTTAGACCTCTGCTATGTTGGTGTGAAGATTAGAAATTTTTATGTCTCTTGTATTACAGCATAAGATGGTGGGCCCTAAGTAATGAACTCTTTGTTTGTCACAAAATGGACATTTTTTTGTCTTTAATTCTCATATTTGAAAGATAGCCTGATCTACGTAAAACAAACTTGGCCAGAAAAAAAAAATCTGATAGAATTAACACAATCTTTTTAAACTGAAAATGAAGGAATTGGATGAATAAATCTTCAATGAACAGTTTTATAGATGATAACAATTATTAAAGTCATCAAACTTTATACAGAGACCAAATCAATTTGGTTTTTTGTTGTTGTTGGTGTTGTTATTTACCAGCAGATTTTCACCTTAAAAATAAAAATAGGTCCTACAAAACAAACAAAAAAACCAAAACTGGTTGATTTAATATTCTGGATGTTATGTACAAACAGATGTTAAAAAAAAAAAGATAATTTGTGAATCCAACATACCTTTTCCACCTGATTTAGAGAGTGAATACTGACACAAGTGAGCTGCCCCAGCCCACCAGACAGCCAAGCTAACTGGATGGTCATTTGCAGGAGACTGATCAAGTCCTAAGTTTATCATGTTGCTAGCACACAGGAAGTGGAAAGTGGCTTGACTGGTGGAGTCAAATATGTTGGGCGATAAGCAAAAAAATAGCAACTGTAGTTAATTATATTTTCTGATGAAAAGATCTATACAAATAATCAAAATCAGTTTCTTATTAACTGACAATAAGTTTACTTAAAGTTCAAACTGAAGGAGGGTAGGTACTTTTTAAGCAATTGAAATGCACACTCTTGCTCTGAGTAAAGATAGCAGTTAATTTGTTTTTAAAAATTCCATTTTCCCTGCATACATTTAGTCTTTAAAAAAATTTCAGATCTAAGTTTTTATACTTTATGAATCATAATGACAATCTTTTTCTGTCTTATAGTTATCATATCATTGTCTAAAAGGTAATATTTATTGTAGCAAGGTTCAAATCCTGATGCCCTTACACTGAAGTTGCTTAAGGGGAGAAAGATAAGAAATAAATGAAAAAGGTGAAAGAAAAAGAGGAGGCAAGGAGAAGAAAAAGGAATAGAAGAGAGAGAACGGAAGAATCACAGTGTTCACTCACACATCATGTTCCTCTTTCTCTAAAGGCAGATATTTGAGGTACTGTTCATGCTTGTGATTAAAAATCTGGTCCCTACTCTCAAGGTGAGCAGAGCTTACAATGTGGTTCAGACCTGTGCCAAGAACGTCACCCGTGTCAACCTTAGTCAAAGCTGAAGCAATGCTGCTGGATAAATTACCTTTAAAAAAGTTTTAAGACATAAATTATGTATTTTTAGTTGAACAATCACAACAAACATCAATATATACCTTTAAAACTCCAAGCTTAAGATGAAAATACTAAAACTAAGAATTTTTCATGCACATCTTAAAACTGAAACACATTTTTGTGATAAATTGCTACTGTATTTTAAGATACAATACATAATTTCCTTAAACTTTCAGAGAGATTTTGTAGTAAAAGATTTTTTTCTTTGCTCCATAGCTTCTCCTACATGTTTTTTTTTTTTTAAGTTTTTACCTATTTTTCTCTCTACTCAGAATGCTGCTTAATTCTTTCATAATGACACATAGTGAATGGAGAAAGTATAATATCTGCAATTACTTATGCAATGAAGCAAGCCAATATGCAATTTCCTCACAACATGTTGCCAAACATTTCAGGTGACATTGATAAATATCTAATCAGTAAGAGGTATCTGGTTTTATAAATCATATGCAGCACATTTGATGAGTATCATTAAAAAAGTTCCTTTTGAACTTTGTAATTGTTTCAAAACATTTCAAAACTCCATGCTAAAAAAGAAGGAAGGTAACATAGTACATCTCATGTCTTTATTTTATTATATCATGCATTTTAGTACGTTAAACAGACTGAAAGGGGTTGGGATGGACCTGCAGAGCCAATGAGAAATTAAAGGTTACAAACTAGTGGCTCATTTAGCTATGTAAGACATAAAGTAAAGTGTGGTACTTGCTATGACAATGAACAAAAAACGCTGATTCAAATCTGATTACCTGGAAGGGGCTGTTCTGGTGGTGGTTTAATTTTTAGAACTTGAACAGGAAGAGAAAGTTTTATCCCAAGCTTTTCAAGAGAAGTACTATCATTATGAGTGACATTCTGAGATTCCTGAAACAAGAAGTAGATTGATGTGTACAATTGTTTTTTTCTAACAATGCTAATGATTTAGTAAATTAACAAATTCTATAGGCCTAATCCATGTACAAAAAATATAACAAAAATGTTATCAAATTGACTGCCAGTCAAAATTTAAAAGAAAAAAACAATATTTGCAGCTCCACTCTTAAAAAATCTTATCACCTCTTTTTTTTTCTTTATCTTTCCACAAAGAATCATTTTCTTTAATCAAAGTGAAGGATTATGGACAGAAACACAAAATGAATTCTGCATACAGAATAACAAATGCAGACCATTAATGATCCTCCAAGTCAAAAATGAAAATTTCAACTCCATATGTTACAGTGACAAGATTTACTTTTGTTCATAAGTTGATTGATAAACAGTATTTTTAAACACAAATATTAAATGCAGGAATAAATAAAAAAATTAATGAAGTTTTTAAAAATTTACTTGGAAATTGGGAACAAGAAAAAAGTATTTCTTCTTTAAAAACAAAAAATGCTGACATTAATTATTAAGTAATTCTATAAACATTATCAATCTCATGTCATCAGTTACTCATATCTGACAATTCTCATTAAACGCTAAGGCTTTGATAAAATATAAATTCTCACTTGGAGAGAATCACTTTCCTGTCCTGCTGTTGAAAGGTCTTTAGCTTCATGATCCTTGTTTTCCCGTGGCTGAAAGAAAAAGAATGGATCATCAAAAAAATTAAGTTTTAAGCATAAAAAGCAGTAGTAGTAACAGTAACATTTAGTAGGGAAGTCATCTAAATAATAGTAGCTGTAATAGCAGTAGCAGCAGCATTTGCAAATTTGCAGTATAGTCATCATACAATTTGTCATTGCTGTAATTGAATTGTTTCTTTTGGTGAAATTGCTTTTTTTTTTAAATAAAGGAAATAGCAGTACCCTGTACACTGCATTGCTTTAAAAAAAAAACCAGAATTTTGAAATATATGTCTCACAAAATTTATCACTGATTTTTTTTTAGACAATGCAGCTAAATTTAATAAGGCTACAAGAAATAATTTTGCATGCCTTAGTAAACGGTAAATGAGCATATTGCATTGCTCAACAATGATTATTTTTTAATGGGCGTAAATAATCATGATAAAAATTTACAAAATGATCAATACCATGTATTACATTTTTTTAAAAGATTTCTGCCTATAACCGCAAAATAATTCTCCTTATGCTAAATGGTTTGTTTATCTTTATAGCATGCAAGGACAGTTATTATTATGCTTACCTCCTCTTTTTGTTTATTTAGTGCTGTGCCTAAATTCTCTAACTCACTCAACCAGCTCTCTATAGGTGATTTATGAACTTCCATCCAAATCTCTTTGGTGCTTGTATCTGTGGAGTTTAGAGAAGTTGTTATTGAAAAAATTGTATCCAGAGGGGAACTTATTTGACTGCAATATTTTATTTATAGATTACCTCATTGTCTAGATTTCCTTATTGTCTGCACCTGAAGAGTATCATTTTATCAAATGTTTTTATGTTATAAGATTCATCCAGGTGAGAATGAAAGTAAATTTTTGTAAGCTGTAATGCTTGTTCACTGGGAATGTTACCTGAGCAAAAATGGGTGCATAATTATAGTGTAACCAGACACTAAATTTGACTGAGGGTAAATGCTGAAAACTTTACTTTTATAAGGATACAAACTTCCTACTAGTTATCACAAACATAGAAAAATGTAGCCTTATTAATTGAGAATTGGAAATAACTTTTTATTCCACGTAAACAGCCATCTGCATTTTCACTTAGCAACAACAAATCATCAAATTAAAATACTGCTTTTATCACTTAGCAAATTCAGTACATAGCTACAGTGCTAACGAAATGAAAGAGAAAACTTACTTTCAAAAACTGCTGCAAAAAGATCACCTTTCTTGGAGGCTTCACATTTTTGACACAGAATTTTTGAAGTAGACTCCTAAAAAATGACATCATATTGGAAACTAATTTTAAATTGCAAGGAAAGAAAATCTTCTTACATTGGTTTAAAGAGTACAACTGCTAAAGAAAATAAAAATCATGTATGTTTAAGAAAAAAAAATTTTTTTTTTTTGTTTATGAAATCCAAATATATTTTTTTCAAATTCTTCAAATTGTTTGTATCAAATACTGATCAAAATTTCAATGGGGATCTGAACTTTTCTTTCTTTATTAAATTTCAAAATGTTCCATTTAGGATAAAAATATGACTTTTGATGATTCCAATACTCAAAACTCTTTAAAACAGCTTACCGGGGCATTTTCATTCAGTGCCTTGATGAATAAGATGTTGTTGTAAGCCCATAGAAATAAACGAGCTACCCCTATGAAAAAATATAGAAATGAATTAATTCTTAAAATTTCAATTGAAATCTGTTCTTTAAAAAGTTGTGATAAACCCCTAGTAGGTAAATTGTATATATATATATATATATATATATATATATATATATATGTAACAATTTTGAGATCAACATTTTCTTTAAAATAAGCTTGCTCATCATCCGCAGTCGTTTTGCCTGATAGGAAAAAAAATGTTTATACCTGGACTATCCCTCTACCCCTCTATTAGTTCACCATTATTGCTGCTCTTAAGTCAAATTGTGTTGAGTTCATGAGCCCACAACTATACCAAAAAGATAACGAGAAAGAGTCAATTACTTGAAATGATGCAAAAATTATGATCATAGGAATCTTTGGTTGAAAATGTACAGATGAATGTATAAGACCTGAAAAAAGTCACACAGAATTTAGACATTTCAGAAGCTTATTGACATGGCTGATGTAAGCAGTATTTAAAGAATATCATATCCAGGTTTGAATAGGTCCTTGCAGCACCTTGTTACTTAAACCAACTCTAGTTGTAGAACTTAATGCCACAAAGAACATTATCAAATTTTAAATAACAAACATAGGTGTCTCCAAAGAATCATCATAAGTATAGTTAGAGCAAAAGATTCTGATCAAGGATATAAGACTCAAGATATGAATAGATTTTACTGCAAATGGGGTCCATATGAGATGCTGAAGATAGGAGAAACAAATTTCTGAGTAATGAAACATTTTCATCCTCTTAAAGCCCCAAATTGAAATCCGCAAGGCAAAACATAGAGATTTATGTGGAGGAAAAAAGGGGATGGCAAAAGGATAACTCTGGTAAAATATAGAACAATCCGAAATAGTCAACATAGGATGGCTAGGATTGAAGAAAGATTGTTTTGTGTTTAGCTCCAGGCAAGGGGATCAACATAATCATGGATTTTTTGATGCATGAAACTCAACACTGTAAAATTTTCACTTTATATTTGACATTTTATCTCTGATTTCAGACATCTTGCATTCTTATGCAATTATGAGCTCAAAACTACTTCATCCCTTACATTTTTTTTTTTCATTTCAATGCATTTCATTTAAAAAGTTTAAATTGTTTAAATTGCATATTACCCATATCATCCAAAGTGATCAAGAGATGGCCTTCTAGACCAATGGCATGGGTTTGAATACTTGTAACTTGAACATTTTCCTCATGCCAAGAATGAAGATGAGCCTGGGAAAGAGCATCCATTGCTGCAAGGCCGTTGAGCAATCCAAAAAATATATATTTCCCATCTGTGCTAGCAGCCATGGAACTTGCATTTTCGAATTTCTGTCAAATTAAAAACATAAAATTATAAACTAAATGAAAGTGACCTGTAATAAAAAATAGCTAAGTTCCTGTAAGTTTCCAACGAGCTTTACACAGATCTTTTGGCATACTATGGCTTACTAATATACTTTCTCATTCACAGAAGTATAGCTGTTATTAAAGGTGCACTACTGTTGTATGTTGACAACATCTTACAGGACATAAAGTCAGGAACTGAATTTTAACATCTAGGCCTATCCAATTTGTACGCTTGGGAAGAGTAGTCTTTCATGGCTAATACTTGTGCTAGTTAAAGTATCAAATGGTTAGTTTAAAATTGCCTTCGGTTTTGTGCACTAAAGCCATATAAAGAGTTTTTGATTCCCAGGTTGAAAACTGATACATGATCAAAGGTGTAAAGTAAGAACCTAGCTTTGTTGACTCAACAGCCAGCGAGGTGAATCAATGAACATATTTTCTTAAAAGCAGCTAACTAATTTGATCATCTCTCTATCTCTTAGGCTTTTTATAATCCTTCCATGTTTATTTACAGTCTTTCAGGCTGTTTTAAAATCTCTTATCAATATCAAAGTGCAATATTGATAAATACTTTTATTAGTTCTGTTAACTTGATTCTAAGAGCTGCATCAGCTTACTACTAAACTTTTTTAGCTGATCAGACATTCATTATAAAAAAGTATCACATTCAATGTAAAATGTCTAAACTTTTACTTTTGGTGGAGTTTCTTGATAGAATTGCTGCTTTTCATTCAAAAGATGAAAAAAAAAAAAAAAAACAGGAAGAGAAAAGACTGTACCAGGAGGTGGAGTTATAGTTTAAAACAAAATTTGGAATCAGTTGATAAAGATGTCGAAATAAAATAAATAAAAAACTTAAATAAATACTCTTACATCAAGTCTTTGAGCTTCATCAAAAAGAGGTGGCCGGATCTTCCTTGCCTCAGCTAACAAAGCATTATCTTTTGTTTCCACAATTTCCCAAACTGAATCTAAAAGTTGTGTGAGAATTTTGTCTATCATTCGGTATGGCTGTGGCAATATATCCCTCAGTTGGTCTGGGTCCAGGAGATAATCACTGTCATCCTCCAGCTGCATATTATAGATTGAAGGTGGAGTGAAGGACACATTTTTCCTGATGTATACAGGCATCTTGAATCTGGCTTCTCAGAGGCTATGAGTTTATCTGAAAGCCAAAAACTGCCAAAAGACGAAAGCAAAGGCTCTTTAGAACAATCTTATCATGCTATCATTGAAATCAATACAATCATGTACTTATTTTCATTCAGTTTGTATTGTCATAAACAATGTAATGAATTTTCCCAAAGAGAGTTATAATGAACAACAATATAGATCTAATCGAAACAAAGACTGATACTTTACCTTTTAATGGAAACATGGAATTTTTAAATTGATATTAAAATCTCCTGGGTTGTCTTTATGTTTCCAAATTTGAAGTAAATCTAGAGATCTAGATCAACATCGTAAAATATGGATCAAACCTGAACCCATTAGACTGATAGTCTATACTGGCCAATTTTAACTAGGCCTAGATATAGCCAATATAAGAATTTGCAAAATAAATTCTATCAGCATTACATAACTAGGAAATACACCTGTATGGTCACTCTTACAGTTTATTAGTTGAGGATTGTTTACATTAAAGTCATCATGGATTTTTCAATAGCACTGCTTTGCGGTTTTAGATGAGCAATTATATCTTAACACTCTCAACTAGATTTGTTTTCTCATGCAATCATCTAGATCTAGATCTAGGTTCTTTCAATTATATAAACATCGTATCAGAATCCATTATGGCTGCTATAGTAAACAATCCCATACCAACAAACTGTAAGAATGACAGATCTAGATCTAGATCTACAAAAAAAAAAAAAACAACCTTTAACTAGATTACTATAGATCTATCTAGATCTGTTTTTACATTGTAAAATGAAAAAGTGCTCATCAAGATGATTGTACTGTAGAAACTTTTTACTCACGCTGGGCAGTGATAGCGAAGGCGGTCTAATTTGTAAACGATGTCGAAAGCCAGAGACACTGTTTGGCGTTAGGTTTTCGTTGAAAATCTTGATTTATGTTAAAAAGTTGCACAAGTTCAATAAAGAAAAATCTAAAACTTAAGTTTAACCAATGAGACATAAGCCAACTTTAGTGTTGTGCATGTATCTGCAACTTGTCGCCTACGACGCTGTTACCAAGTGCGCCATATTGGATGAGATCGTTTCCTCGTTATTATTTACTTTCACCTTTTTGGTTGGTAAAGGCGAAATTTGCATCAAGAATTATAGCGCAAGCAAAAGAGTTTCCAGAGAATGAAATCGGTACTAACAAATAAACACATATCCATTCACACAGAAGAAGAGCCATAGAGTGCTATGTTGAACCCATTCTTATGTATGGAAGCGGAAACCTGGACAATTTCAAAACAGGTGTCAAAGAAACTGGAGACAACAGAAATGTGGTTCCTACGGAGAATGCTACGTATCTCATGGATTGCAAATTATATATGATTAAAAGAAGCTGGTGCGATAACATCACTCATGATTAGAATTCGTCAAGACCAAGCAAGCTTTTTTGGTCATGCGAAGAGAAGAAAGAAACAAGAACATCTTGTGACAACTTGATAGAAGGAAAACGCAGTAGGGAAAACCAGCTAGCAAGAAGATATTGGATGCACCAACAAAAAGGCACTAAAATTAAAAGCGACGAGGAATAGAGAAGCGTGGAAGGTCATGATCGCTTTCTCTAAATAGCAAGGCACCTGATTGATTGGCAGGTATTTATCTTTCTTCTTCTTCTTCTTCTTCTTCTTCTTCTTCTTCTTCTTCTTCTTCTTCTTCTTCTTCTTCTTCTTCTTCTTCTTCTTCTTCTTCTTCTTCTTCTTCTTCTTCTTATTATTATTATTATTATTATTATTATTATTATTATTATTATTATTATTATTATTATTATTATTATTGTTACTATTATTATTATCATCATCATCATCATCATCATCATCATCATCATTATTATTATTATTATTATTATTATTATTATTATTATTATTATTATTATTATTATTATTACTATTATTATTATTATTATTATATGAGGTGAACGGTTTTCTCAATCACTGTAAGTGGGTGTAAATACGAGTGGTCGATGAAACATATCTTGTCAGTGGCTTACCTTGTATTTCAAATCGACACATATCGTTTCCAACCCCCTCCTCCCCCTACACACACACACACACAACTTCTCTCTCTCTCTCTCTCTCTCTCTCTCTCTCTCTCTCTCTCTCTCTCTCTCTCTCTCTCTCTCTCTCTCTCTCTCTCTCTCTTCTTTGTTGGTCTCAAGCTAAATCTAGATTTGTGGTTGATTTTTTTTTATACTATTTATTTCTTTATTTCTTTAAATCCTTAGATTTAGTCATGTCTGTCTCAGTCTCTAACGCTGTTTGACTGCTTTCTTTATTTCTATATTCAATTATGTCTTTCAGTCAAATGTACATCTTTCTAAGATCCGTTAGAGGTTAGTTTGTTTATGTCCTGTAAAAATATGGACTTGATCGTTTTTAGCGATTCAAATTCTTAGTCTAATCAAGCCAGCATGAAAGGCACGACTGAAGCATCTAATTTTGTAGCCATGGATGATTCAGTGGTCAACAAGTCTTGTCTCAGCAAGACGATAGATGGGTGCCGCATCGAGGTGCAGATTCGATCCTTATTCATTCTATCTGTTATGTTTTTACGTCTTTCATCCTCTTTGTCGGTCTCGAGCTAGATCGAGGTTGAATTTCTCTCTCTCTCTCTCTCTCTCTCTCTCTCTCTCTCTCTCTCTCTCTCTCTCTCTCTCTCTCTCTCTCTCTCTCTCTCTCTCTCTCTCTCTCTCTCTCTCTCTCTCTCTCTTAACATGAGTGTACCTCATGGGTGAACTCCAGCGACTTCAGATGATAAAGTTGGTAAACCAACTGTGGGAGAAATTGAGTTAGCTACCAAACGGTGATGTCGTGATCTCGCATCTTTTCATCGGCTGTCAACATAATCATCATTATTAAATAATATTGGTTTCATGGGAGTGTGTGCGTATTGTTATTCACATAATGGAGAGAGAGAGAGAGAGAGAGAGAGAGAGAGAGAGAGAGAGAGAGAGAGAGAGAGAGAGAGAGAGAGAGAGAGAGACATTCTACTATTGGTATTGGATGCCATTTAGCTTTGAATATTTCAAACTTATTTTGAAGAATCCATGAATTTGATGGAAATGGAAATTTGACAGATACTGTTAAGCAAGATTTTATAGAAATACGTTTTGACCATGATTTATATGCATGTAAGTCTACTTTTTTATATTTCATTTTGCTAACCATTTTAATGTTGCAATAGATTCCTTGAAAAAAATATGTGCACCTTCCTTTCTTTTTTTTTTTTTTTTTTGTTGTTGTTGTTGTTGTTACATCGACTTCATTAGTAGTGCCGAGGTCGACGTCATCGTCATCGTGATCGCCGTCCTTGTTTTTGTTGCTAATGTAATCATAATGAAGTTACTATTTTTGTTTATATACCGAAGCTAATGTTCAGGGCGAGATCATTCAAAAAATGTTAGGCCAAATTATTTAAAACTATTATAATAATACTATTGCTCTTCTAACCAAGGAAAATAAAAATACGTTTCTAGCATTGATAATGTAAACCATAAGCCTAAAATATGGCTGTTCCATAGCGGAGGCTTATTTGTTAATGTTTTAAATGTCGAAAATTATACAAGCAGCCGTGATAAACCGCCTAACCACCTACCCTCATATAATACTGTATGTAAATTATAGCATTTCACGATTTTAAACATTTATTTATTTTGTGCTGGTACAAATTTTATTTGCGTGCTTCGAATATCATTACGCAGCTTAACAAGTTGAACATTGAATATCGAATTTTCATTTGCATCTTATTTCTGAGTAAAATAGCGATTAGTTTTTGTTTTGTTTTGTTTTTAAATCCTGAGACTTTAAAACGTAGATGAAACTATGTCCATACACAGGATTACTTTACCAGTTAATTAGAGGAAAAATATTTTATCCCACTACAACTAATTTTATGTTGGAAACATTTCTTCTAGCCAGCCCTAAGTCTGTACCGATACTATCACTACTACTACTACTACTACTACTACTACTACTACTACTACTACTACTACTACTACTACTACTACTACTACTACTACTACTACTACTACTACTACTACCACTACCACTAGTACTAACACTACTACTACTACTAACACTACCACTACCAATTCCATTGCTACTACTACTACTACTACTACTACTACTACAACTACAACTACAACTACTACTACTACTACCACTACCTACTACTACTACTACTACTACTACTACTACTACTACTACTACTACTACTACTACTACTACTACTACTACTTCTACTACTACTCTACTACTACTACTGCTACTACTGCTACTACCACTACTACCACTACTACCACTACTACTACTACTACTACTACTACTACTACTACTACTACTACTACTACTACTACTACTACTACTACCACTACCACTACTACTACTACTACCACTTCTACGACTACTATTACTTCTACTACTACTACTACTACTACTACTACTACTACTACTACTACTACTACTACTACTACTGCTGCTGCTGCTGCTAATACTACTACTACTACTACTACTACTACTACTACTACTACTACTACTACTACTACTACTACTACTACTACTACTACTACTACTACTACTACTACTACTACTACTGCCGCTGCTGCTACTGTTACTGCTGCTGCTACTACTACTGTTACTGCTACTACTGCTACTACTGCTACTACTACTACCTCTACTACTACTACTACTACTACTACTACTACTACTACTACTACTACTACTACTACTACGACTACTACGACTACTACGACTACTACTACTACTACTACTACTACTACTACTACTACAACTACCCCCTCACACCGCCCAACCTGTAGGAACCAACACTTTCTAGTAGACGCACCATATAGAAGGTACGGTAATTATATGATGCTTGATAGTTGAGATATAGAGGAGGCAGTCCATTTGAATAATTATAGTTAAATGATTTTGAACCACAGCCTGGTTTAGCATCTTCAGTCACTGAGATCATAACAACCTGACAAAGGAATGCAGTGCATGCACTAGAAATTGATTAAATGATCGATGATTGTTGTCATATATATGGCTGTCAAATCATATCTTAATTTGTACTCTTTTGAAAAAAAGTGTAAGAGTATGTCTACGTATAGCGCTGCAGCCAAGTAATATATTCTAATTTTTATGTTTAGGATACATTGAGTCTTTTTTTTTTAAAGATCGATCCCAGCTTCTTTTTTTTTTTTTGAATTGATTGAATTGAAAAAAAAAAAAAAGAAGCTGGGATCGATCTTTAAAAAAAAATAAATAAAAAGAAGGAATTTGAACACCAAGAGAGAATATTCCAATCAAAAAGGGTAATAATCTCAGTCTTGAAAGAGGGAAGCTTTCTAAAATCATTTTAGGGAATCGTGAAATTTTCATTCAATTCTTACCATTCATAAGCCAAGAAAACCTTTGAACGGGTAGTCTGAGCCAACGAGAGCAAAAGATTTTCTGAAAGAAGTTAAAAAAAACAAAAAAAAAACATACACATTCACGCAGAGAAAACGTGCATCTGAACAAGTTGCAATTGCACTTCCTCGTACAAGAAGGATGTAAGAGACAAAGAACTACATAGGATGGTCTCATATAATATATTATCTTTGATTGGTTCAAATGCTGGCGCCCACTGTAAGCACAAAATAAATGGTAGCAGTGATGAATGAATAGATGGATGAATGCGTTTTGTCCAATGTGCCTGAGTTGTCTAGGCTTTTTCTTTTCCATGTTACATTGGTCAGAAAAGAAAGCAAAAGGGCTTTAGATAACATAGCAGGCATAAAATGCGGACCACATTGAAACTCTTTATAACATCAAATAAAAATAAGGCAAAATACTATGGAAGACATAGAACAATATAATCATTTAGGAAAAAAAAACTTAGTGATGAACGCGCCGATTTCTTAACTTGTGAATTATAGCTACCGGCAGGACCTATTGGAAAGGCAGTGTTTAATTCTGTGAGGTAGGCCTACTTCGACCATAATCAGGGTCATTTAACGAAATTTACCCATTTTTTTTTTTTTTGCTCCTTTTTTCCTTCTCATGTTTAGAGGTTTGGGTAGCGACTCTGCGTTTGTGCGGTCACTGAGAGCACTGCGACTGAAATTTTAATTTATCAAGCAATAAATAATTTCTTTGAAAAAAATAAAGAGAAGATCATTTACGAAGACGCAAAGTCACACTGTTTCGAAAAATGCTAATTATATCTAATTTTTGAAGATCGAAAGGTAATCTGACGAATCTGGTGAACATTACTAACGATATAAGAAATATCGATGTTGCATCCTGCCTGTTTGAGGCCAAAAGAAATTCATACTTTTTTTTTTGCTAGTTGATAATAATAATACCACCACCACCACCACCACCAACAACAACAAAAATAATTATAATAATAATAATAATAATAATAATAATAATAATAATAATAATAATAATAATAATAATAATAATAATAATAATAATAATAATAAAAATTTTCTTGGCGATTCAATGCAGATTTGAATTATTGTTGGCTCGATATATATTTTATATCGATACTAAACGTTTTTACCCGCAAATTTTCATTGGGAGAGTTACAATTTTGCGGGAGTTTCAATCGTGACACTCGTCATACTCATAGCATTATCTCGTCACTCACACAGGCTCGCGGCGGTTGATTTCTCAGGATCTGCTGTCAATTGCAAGTTAAATCTAAAATCTAGATCCATAGAAGTAAAGAAGACTTTTAGGTGAGCTACCCATTATTTTTCTTTTAAACTATTTATAATTTTGACAAGAAAAATCTAGAATTAAGATCCTCCTCTAGGCTCGTAAATCGAGGAAAAATTTTGAGTAAAAAATGGTTGTAATATTATATAATCTAATATTAGGCCCTATATGGTATCTAGAGATCTAAGAACAAATTAAAACTTTTAAGTTCAATGTATCTAATTTTGGAATATATGTGAAATTTTAATTTACAATTACTCACCTTTTTCTTCAACTCGAGTTATAAAGGTTTAATCAGCTCAAGTTTAAAAAATAAAAACACTCCCTAGATCTAGATCTAGATCTACATCTAGATCTAAATTCCCATTATTCATATTATTACTATTCATTTAATTTGATTAAGATTTTAATTTTTATGTAAATATGACCAAAATCTAGAGTCTAGATTTAAGCTGTCTATTTTAACACGGCAATGAATCACTCGACTTTGAGGTTTCTCCCTCGCTCCCATTGAAAAAAACAACCCAAAAACATTAGTGACAGAGACTGGTGTCGGGTTACGATGAAATCCAGACAGTGCCGGCCCGAAAATTTGCCTGTGCCGATAGAACGAATCGAGTGAAAATTCTATTCATACCATGACTTGGATATAAAATCTACTTAATTATCAATAATTTTATTAAATAAAATATAGCCTAGATTTCTATAGTTAATATAGTAATAAGCTATATAGAGAAAAGGTTGAACTTCCAAATGATACTGATATTTACAACAGTTTTTGTTTTTCTCAGCTTTGTTTTAATAGAAGGATGAAGGGTAATTTTTACAGAATTTTTTCGCTGAATATCTTGGGTTTAAATGTTCATGATAAATTTTAGCAACGAGCCACGTTAAATGATACAATTCAGTAAACTGTAAAGAGAAGGCTTGACAAATTGGACCACATAAGATTGACCACGGTACTCACATAAGGTGGTCAGCTACAGCTAGTTCTAAGTAAACAACCTCTCCTCCCATTTCCAAATTGCACCTTTCCCATTGCAACTCTTTCCTTATACACCCTACTCCGAATGAATCATAAGCACTTTGCACAATAATTTTACTGTGTTGAGTCCAGATTTGTGTGGTTTGTCTTTCGTTTTCAAGGTTTTGTATAGTTACTTCACCCCCTTTTGACTTAATTCATCCTAAACATGTCACGCAACTTATGCAAACTGAGGATGTGTGCCATCAATGTCTATTTCTATTTCAGATGAAGTGTTATCTAAAAGTCTTTAAAGTTTTTCACATTTCCCATATATATTCCTTTTTATACCTGTGCTCTTGTTAAACTTTTCCCATATAATCTAAACAAAAGTTGTGACTTTTCATTGTGACTGGGTTTCAAATGTTCCATGGTGTAGTTACTAATTGCAACTCGTAATTTTCTAAAAGAAAGGAAAAAATAGAAACAGGGTAACATTGATGTAAAGAATTATTATTTATTTTTTTTTTAGAAACAATGAAAGATACATTTGTATTAAGCATGCAAAATAATTCAGATGATTAAACAAAAAAGATATGAGGACGATTTTTTTCTGTGAAAAAATACTATCTAAAGCTCAGGTGGTTGGTACGAGCAGAGCAAAGAAAAACCTTAAAAGATGGATTTTGGGTGTTATTCGGTGCTATGTTAATATTAAATTATATAAACAGTAGGCTATATGTTTTGAAAAATAAAATGGACAGGATGCGAGGATAAAGCGATGGATAATAGAGCTTTTCATACAGAGCAGCGTAAGAAAATGAAAGAGCAATGGAAAGCAAATAGAAATAACCCCAATTAAAAAGTATTACTTAGAAAGTATAGACTAATTACTCATTTAGTAATGAGATTGATTGTAAATTGAACAAAAGCTTAAGAAAGGCTAAACAATCCACATTGCCAACATTGGGAAACTGAAATCATTTTGTACATGATAAGGTTGCAGCAATACTCATCCTAACTCTTTTAGAGCAAAATTATATGAATTAAAAAAATTCTACAACCCTGTCTTAGGTGATTTTGTCTTCAAATCAAATGTGGCAAGTTAAGTCTGTCCAAACAAAAAATGAAAACTACAGAATTCTTGAAAAGGCATTTAAGGTATGCAGACCATAATTATAAAAACAAAATTAATCGTATTAATTCCTAAGAATTCTACAATAAAGGTTTGTGCGCAGATCAAAACGACAGAGATGTTTTAAAACCGATGTTGGTTTCGAAAAAATAGCAGATTAGAAACATAAACTACTGGTGGTGTAATATCATAAATATACAAAATACCGAGTTTTAAACTTCTGGTAATTTCTGAATAAAGTAAAAGTCAGAGAGACATCAAATTCGCCAATCTCAGATCTTGAATAAATATTGCTATATAAATATTTTTCATCTACATTGTAAATATGTGTTTTGTGTGATGTATCTGAAAGCGAAACGGACGCATTGCTTGTGGAAAACTTTATAAAAAGATTCCTCAGTTGTTTGCTGCTAACAACTTAAGTTTCAGTGAAAATCTATTTCATTTCTTCATTGATTCTAGTGTATAAATTGCGTCATTCCTGAGGCACAGAATATTATTTTTTTTTCCCTCTCAAATACTGGTTTGAAAAGCGATAGTTTTTTTTTTTTTTTTTGTTATTACCGCATCTAACCACTCGGGCTTTTTTTTTTACACCAAAAATTTAACAAGAAAATCAAAATAAAAGTATACAAAGTTGCTGAGCTGATGACCAAGATCGCTCTTCAGAACTCTTGTTAAAGTGTAGCTTATGTTGAGAATAAAGAGCGTGAGTTCTTTCGATCAGTTGAATTTTTTCAGCCAACAGCCCGCGGTTAAAAGAGAGAAAGAGACTAACAGGTCAACAAAAACACATACAAGCAGAGTGTGACAGGAAACACATACAAGCAGAGTGTGACAGGCACGAGGCAGGGACAGAAAGGCAGAGAGAAAGAGAGAGAGAGAGAGAGAGAGAGAGAGAGAGAGAGAGAGAGAGAGAGAGAGAGAGAGAGAGAGAGAGAGAGAGAGAGAGAGAGAGAGAGAGAGAGAGACCCACACATTCAGTAGAACTAAGCAGTAAGAAAACAAAAGCCTATTCATGTAATTTCCTTGAAAGAAAATGATAGTTAGATCGTATGTATGGTTGATTTTTTTTTTTTTAATTAATTTTTTTTTCTTGTCATGAACAGTCCGTGAAGATTTGAATAACAAACAAAATGCGGGTTCCACGCCCTCAGATCTGATTATCCATGGTTTTCTAAAAAATAAGTGGTTCAGTAGGTCAGAAAATCTGCAATTTTTTTTTTCAATCTTATCAGTTAGATTAGAATTATATAGACTGACAATTGTTGTAACCGCAAAAAGAAAACACCCAAAATATGAGCCCGCTATTTTCAATAAACCCGCTCGTGTTTATTTTCTATAATATATAGATTTAAATAGTCTAATTTTTCGAAAGGATCTTGCACAGTATTAAATAGCATTTATTGCTTATAAATAGGAAAATATATTTATTTTTTTATTTATGGTAAAATATTAGTTGCAACTCTGTAATTATATTATTTCAAAAGACTTTATTTTTCAAAAGCTCATGCCACAAATCATGTTGGCCTGCGCAGCTCCGCACTAAGCTAGTAAATAATCCGAAATCGGATTAGAATCTAGGTCGAGAGCATAAATTTCTGGCTTATCACGTCAGACTATGACTTGCATCCTTTCTTTCATGCAAGATTTGACAAGAATTTTTTTTAGGATAGCCTCGGTTGGAAAAAAGCGCCAAACTGTCACCACTCCGGCGCGCCAACTCTCATTGTTATTGATCTTGTTATGGAGTGCGGATTGCCTGCTTGGGCGGAAACCGCTTCTGACCTGGCACTCCTTCTTAGGTAATGGCAACGATAACCGAGAAAGATTGAATCATTTACCAGATGTTGCAATTAACGTCTCCGTCTCTGGTTTCTCACCGTTACCAAAATTAAAACATCTTAGTGAAAAGCTACCAAAACAGGAGGGAAAAGCCTATGATATTAAAGAAAAAAACAAACAAAAAAACTCCCTAGTATAACACTGTATATGAACGCTTTTCACCTATCTCCCACCATTCCTCAGGTGCATTAATTTTCAAATATGTAAAAGTTAAGACAGTCAGTAACAGTACTAAGTTTTCGATGGATCATTTAATTAATCTTCCATTTTATATAATGCTTCTGCTAAAAATGTACATAACTCGTTTATTCTAAGTAAGTTAGTTTATATACTTTGGTCTGTCATAAAACTTCTCTTGTGCAATCATTGCGCATAGCAATACGTGTTGCAAAATCTAAACTTGCAGCTGTGACCAAACATACGAATTCAGAGTGTTATAATTAGCACAGAAGAGAGCTAGCAAAAAATGTCGGTCGTTTATGCACAACTCGCTCACACGCGGTTCTGCCAAGTAAAAGCCGTAGCTCTAATCGCGTCTCAGCTCAGCTCAGCTCAGAGAGAGAGAGAGAGAGAGAGAGAGAGAGAGAGAGAGAGAGAGAGAGAGAGAGAGAGAGAGAGAGAGAGAGAGAGAGAGAGAGAGAGAGAGCGTGTGTTGGTACCGACCCCGTTACGCACAACTCAGCGTGCAGAATATAGGCTGCCATGTGTGTCGGGGGTGTGAAGGTTAACCAAATTGCGTCAGCGCTCCTAGAAACACGTGTGAATTGAATGTTTTTGCTGTCAACAAGACTGCACTTCAAGAATGAACGCCTCAAAGTCTTGACAGTATCTTTTGGAGGTAAGATTTATATTACAATTTCTTTTAAGCCATTTTGAAAAAAAAAATTATTTAAAATCATACAAAACATGTGGGCTTAGCAAAGCCATTGATATTCGTCACACGTGGTTTCTTTTTGTGGTCTCACATCTTCCTTGTGAACTTCACATGGGTGATCTCTTATCGTAATGTAGAACCACATTAGCTAACGATCTTAAAGCGGTTAAGTATACACGACCTTATATTTCTGATTAGATAACGTTAACGGATTTTCAAGTTTAAAAAATGTACCCGATACAGTGACCGAGATTTTATCAGTCTGGAAGAGAGATGAAAAACACATTGTTTACGTTGTTTAACAAAGAAAGGGAGGCGGAGGTCCAGTCTGTTTTTTTTTTTTTCTTCTTGTTCTTCCGAGTCCGTATCCGTATCCTGTTTATCACACCCCGGTTATGGGAGTAAGCGCAGTTTTTGCTGCTTTAATTCTATTCCAAAATGATTTTTATCACGAGTTTGCTAACACTACCCCATCCTCCCCATCGTTTCAGACAATTGCTTTAAATAAACTTAGAAGACGAAAGTTCTGATTAATTTATAAAAAGCATTCTATAAGTGTTTTCCTGTGTTATCTTGAAGCTGAGACTGGATTTACTCAATTCAAGAAATACACTTACTTGTGATTGCAAGCATACCTGCGTCTGCTATCAAGAGGAAACTGAAGCATACCCTATTTGTTGCAGCTGTTATATTTTTATTTTGAAGGTAAACCTGTTTTGTGCAGAGATTGGAAATCGATATTTTACCATTAAAATGTTCTATTGGAATTAAAAAAAAAATAGGTAGGACTTCGATTGGATACGTTGGTTTAGTATAATAAGATGAAATAGGATATATGATGACGTAGTTTTTTTTGGTCCGTAATTCATTGCTAGAAAATGATTTGCACATTTAAGGCTTTGTTTTTCTATGGCCCGATCAAACGCCCTCTTGATTATTAATATTGCAGCGGTACCGTACCCATTCGGAAGTCCCCAAAAATATAATTTCCTAATAATTACCCCGTGGCTAATTAAGTTATTGTAGCACCGTTTCAAAATATTATCTAAGGCTAGGGCTGTGGCCCCACCTTTGCTTTAATCTTTTCTTTTAAGGCCTACTTTATCCCTTCAATCTTAAAGACAAAAGCAGCACTTCATATGCTTAAATGTAATTCACATGAATAAAGTCTCGCAAATTGGAAGGTCATGTGGATATTCGCCATAACAGATCATAAATATCGCCAGTTCAACTACTACGGATAGCTTCGATCGTTCGCAGCCAATCCTGCGCACTTGCTTGTACATGTATTTTCCTGTCAATTGACTCTCTGTCATGCTTTCAATAAAGGGTCTCTTTGAGTTGGGCGATCGGAAATATCGGATCAGTGTTGGAGCAAGAATCAAGCTGAAAAGGAATTTTAATACTTATAGCCGTTAAATTTATTTTATTTATTCTATTTTTTTTTCCTCTTTGCATGTTTTTTTTTTTGAAGACTTGCAGATTTTTCCATTTGTTTTTGTCTAGGCTACGACGGTCATAATATCGATGTTTGGGAACAAAAATGCCTTTGTTGGTATATAAGTTATATAGACATAAATGAATTGGATCATACATTATCAGACAATATTGTTCTAGGTCGCTAACTCTTCTATACATTTGACGCTTAAGCTATTTAGGAGAGATTTTTATAAAGACTTAGAACCACTAACTAAGCGTCGCTTAGTGGAAGTGACGTAGATCTTTTTTTTGTCATGTCAGGAACTGAGATAAATGTATTGATTAATCAGTAACAAAAATTAAAATTGCAAACTTTTCACACTCCAAAACGAAGCGCCGATTTTGAGGATGGAAAAAAAAACAACCCACCAGCCACTGTCAGTTGTCACTCATCAAGTTGCATCGTTTGTATTAGCGGAAAGTGAGGGCAGACCGGCTATGGCGACTATTTTCTTATGGCTATGCCGCTCTTCAGAAGCTCATGTTTTTTATGCTGATGCATCAAACAAACCCAGTTTGAACCAGCCTTTATTACCTTCGATTTAAAAAAAAAAGTGGGAAGTAGGCTACATTAAATAATACAGTGGGATGAGCATCACTTCACGTTACAGGCTGATGTGGTCTTTAAATTTAGCATTTAATGGCCTTCTCGTCCGTATTTAAATGGGATAAAAATCGGGAAAATCATTTTGGAGGCCTTTTCGAATTTAAATTTTTACATTTTTTTTAAAGTCAAGCAAGGATATTTCCAAGATGTTCCCTTCTGAAAGCATCTACACGCTTCAAATTGACGGCATTATTTAATTTATGCGCCGAATGATTAGCAGTGATTTTGTTGCCTTACGCCTGTATAACTAATGTTCCTCTCACATTTTCTTTGATGTATTCTTTGTATGAATATTTCAATCACTTCCTCCCGCTTCTTCTCTATAATCTTATTTAAACATTCCAATGTTTTCCTTGTTTATGTACACATGCCACGAAGTTACCGATTTATTGTGCAACTCCACGTTTCACAATTTTAAGTTATTTTTTCAAACTCGGGCCTCCATAACTGCGAGATTGATAATCATTTACTGCTTGGCACTGAATCATTACTCGGTTTCTTTAAATGGTTATTTACATATAACTAGCCTGTGAAAGCTCGACCATGCCTCTTTGAACTGACATTACTAATCAAAGAGTTAAAGGCACCGGGTGCGATATCCGTAGCTTGTTCCCCACCCACCCTCTTATTACATTCTGAAGAATCCTACAGGGTTATAGAGCAAGGACTCCAACTTTGATTTCTCTATGATTCAATAGTCAATAAAGATAATCGAGACGCAAGAATAACTTGATTTATGCATTTGTCTTTTGATGTCAATTATCATCCTCGTTGCATCTCCGTGTGTGTGTGTGTGTGTCTCTCTCTCTCTCTCTCTCCCTCCCTCCCTCCTATACGGTTTTTCTACTTTACACCCATCATTTAACGAACCAGCTGCCATACTTTGACATTCTCAACTCGGTGAATAGCCCATTTCTTTTTCTCAGCCGTGAGTTTGTGAGATTACTGTTGGAGACAGTTTTGTGACAATTAAAACTACAATCCATGACATTGAGTTACAAAGAATTTTCAATTCTCTTTCTGACAGAGTATATGTCCTGGCAGTAAAGCCAAGTGATCCAAGTGAAATTAAGTGCTTAAGTCATAGATATTGTTCTTTTTTTTTACATTTTATTATGGCAATGTTTTATTCAAATCCATCAAATAGCATTATCATTGGACTTGTCTTGCAGCCAGTCTTAATGGTTGTGTTATCCCAAATTTGAATGTGAACAGCAATTTTCCTGCTTCTTAATCTTACTATTTTTAAAGAACTGAAATTCTTATAGCTATTCAGCCAAATACACTATATTCTTTTCCCTCAAGTAAGCTCAGAAATAGTGCTTTTTATTTTAAACATTAATGAAAAATATGTAACAATTTTGGACTGGAGGCAAGAATTATGAACATTCATAATTTATCTAAGCATGACCAAGGCATTCAAAGATATATATACATTGCATACTACATAGCTTGTATGAATATATGATCATAATTCATATCAAACCACTTTGATTTACTACTTGTTTCGTTACATACCAACTCTTGTGGTTATTCAGCTCTTGAAATATTTATGATGTCTTTTGAAAAAAGTTTTTAGCAAAATTTGATTTATCATGTAAAATGCATGAGCTTCATCGATCATAATCTAAAAAATATATAAAAAACGAAATATAGGTGTCACCTCCCAAAGCAATCTGTTTGTCTAAATGTGCAAATATAACTTGCACAGGGCTGCCAACCATTGAGCTGTACGGAAAATTGATATGGTGTTAAAAACAATTCGGTTCTTGAGCCAAAAAAAATTACACTGTTCTTTTATGTCAAGTTCGGAGAGGCTTGTCACATGTGCACCCAAGCTAATTTAAAAACATATTGCAGTTTGTTATCATTTATGATCGTTTATACACTGGTATCATAAATGTATGAGTTGTTGATTTAAAAAATTATCTACATAAAATCATTGAAAAGCACCAAAATGGTTTATAGAATTCAGAAATAGTCTCATCTGTGATGCTGAATCTTTCTTGTAGATTTATGTCTTTTTTTATATCAGATAAAGTAACACTTATGTTCTTGTAGAGCTGATGACTCTAGTCAGTGGTTCCAATTTTTTCTGACCAGCTTGCACTGATATATCTGAGGAAGAATGCCAGTACCTGTGCCTGTGATAACCAGTTCGCCTCAAAAAATGAGTTCTAACGACTCTGGTGTGGGCGTTCAAGCCACAGATATGTCTACCTCTGATTGCTCAGACCTCTCTTCAGAAACTGATCATCTCAACTGCAAAACGGGAGAAACTGTACTCAGTGTTGGTCAGTTTGATTTTTAAAGTGCTTTTTTTAGTTTTGGTTTAGTGAGATGCATTCCATAAGTAAGATTGTTTTGCACGAGACAAGCCAACTGTTTTTTTTTTCCCCCCCGATATCCTCCTAAAATGCTTTTGTGACTGCATAATTTTTCTTCTTCTAATTTGCACTTTGGATAATCACTCTTTTTTTCACATCTTGACAACTGACAAATACATATTTGCAGTTTAAAAAGGGACATCTGCAAGTGCAACTACAGAGAAGCATCTTCAAAACCAAGGGCAGTGTAGTAGCATACTGCACTGGCGTAATAATGTGCATGCAATAGAAAACTGTCAATGAAAGTACAGTAAGATTATTTTTTTTTAGAATAACTTAAAAAGGTGAGTAAACATAATTGAACAAAAAAAAGGTCACCCTTTTAAGAATTAAAAAAAAGTTTGTAACTGTGTAGCAGTGTCTTTAAAATGGTCATCCTATTGTCTTCAAATCTACCAGAGGAATTTGAATCGGATGATCAAAGCATTGAGACGTCCTCTTCATCTCTCATGCAAGCTGTCTCTCATGTCTTTGGGGCTAAACTCAAATGTGTGAGTAATATGCTTCTTTGTTGTTCAAGAACACATAAATATCACTCATAAGTTCAATTTGCTTTGTTCTTAAAATGGGCAATTATTTTTTGATAAATGTAAGACCAATGGTAATGTTTCTCTTTGCTTAAATTGCTTTTTTTTTTTTTATTTCCAGGTGATCGTGGGCTTTTTTGCCCTCTTGTATGCAGTGTACTTTGTGTGTGCTCTTGCGATGCATGTTTTTGCAAAGTGTGAAGAAGATCACAATGTGATGCCTCTCATTTATCTTACAATCACCATCGTCGCAGGCATTTTGTTCTGGTTTGTGACCAACAGATTTGGTGATGAAATAGAAAATGGAATTGCTTCCCCACTTAAGATTTTCATGAAAAATCACTGGAATGTTCTCAAATGGTTGGTGCTTTTTCAAACAATGTTCTTAAACTAAATTCATTTACCAAATATGTGCTAGCAGTATACTTCAGTTAAATCTGTTTCCAAAGCATATGGATCACTCGTTTGAAATTTGAAATGTACTTATGTAGCACAGGCCTTTTGAGAACCAATTTTTTATCTTTAAATTTCTTATAAAGTGAAGTCTGAGGAAGTCAATGGCAAAAGGCTGGTTTTGTTCATACAGTAAATTGTCAGACATGGATCAACACAGTAATTTCCCGAATAGAGGCATGTCTTTTCTTAACACTAAGTATAATGAAATGAAATTTATGCTCTTAATGGTGCAAGCACAGATTGTAGGATGCTGCTGAAAATGCCAAAACTAACAAGGTTGGAAGTGTAAAAGGTTTCAAAATCACTACCTGCACATTTTTTTTTACTAATTGGAATACTCCTTTTTTGGCTCCATGGACATTACATATTATATAGAGCACCTTGATTATAAAATTAACATACAATCTTTAGCTTTTTAGCATTCAAGTTCTAAACAAACCTAGCCTAATTGTCATCTTGAAAATCAATCGTTTTAAAATAAATGCCCTATCAATCAGGAAAGGCCCCTAAACTTGTACATTATGTAAACTTATGCTATATAAAAAATCCTCAGGTTTTTTTCAACTCTACCTTTTATTGGGGTCCTGATCATCATCATTGTATCTGCCATACAAAGACCTTCAAACATGATGTCATTGCTAGGCTGGCTCTGCCTTGTTGCCTTCCTTTTCATATGTTCCAGAGCCCCTAAGAAGGTATATGCTTTATTTCCATTACATAGCAATGCTTTTTCTTATCTTATTTTTTTGACACGTGTAATAGTTTATAGGATTGAACATAATTATAATTCTTTGCTCCTAATCATTTATTGAACAGCTCACTTCCAAAAGCAAGTTAATTGTTGAACTCATAAGTACAGGATTTATTTTTAAGGAAATAATTTTATCACTGCTATACTTGATACAGGGTAAGATGAAAAAAGAGTTGTGAAATACTAAATTTATGACAATTTCAACTCATGTTAATAACATAAGGTGTTTTGCCTGTCTTTCTGCTTGTCAGTAAACAAACTTTTTAAATAAAATTGTCATGCTTTGTAAATTTTTGATAAATATTTTTTCCACTGACATGAACAATGTCCAAGAAAGTAAAATTTTGGTTTGAAAAATAGGTAGAAAAAATTCCAGATCTTATGGTCAGGAAAGAGACTGAAATTGATGAGTTACATTCCAAAACAAGAGATAACATGGAAGACAAAGCTGAGAAAACTTATATTTTAATTGTGAAGCTTAATGAAATGAGAAACAATAATAAAGTTCTAGGATCTGCTGTCACTATCTTAAACTCATCTGAGCATTTCTATTTGATGGTAAGATTTTTAGTCAGGTTTTAACATCGGCCTGAACAATATGTTAAAGCATTATCTTATTTTCCAACACTTTTGTTTTGGGATTTTCCTTGTGGGCCTGAAAATTTTTCCTTACACTGGCTTGAATAAATTTCCGAGCACTGGTAAAAATCATTTCAGGTGAACTGGAGACCCGTGCTTGGTGGCTTTGCTCTACAGTTTTACTTTGCTACAATTATTCTAAAATGGGATAAAGGTTATGACCTGTTTGATACCATTGGAAAAATGTTCACAAAATTCTTGAGCTTTAGCAGCTATGGCTCTGACTTTGTATTTGGAAGCACAGAAGAACATTTTTTTGCTTTTAAGGTGAGTAAAACAATTACTTAAAATTGAACTATTCTGCAGAGGTAATGCAAGGCAAATCATTAAAATACTCAGCTAGTAGGAGTGTTACTTGCAAACAGAGACTTTAAAAAATGAAATCGTTGCCCCTTTAATGTACTTGTTTCAAAGCCATAGTTTGATGCCAGATGCTAAAGGTGAAGAGGGCAGATGAATAGTACCAAAATATTGTAATTTTGATATAAAAATTTAGGCCGATTTTAAACTTCCATAAGACATACTTCAATCATTACCGCAGATATAGTTAACTTACGAGTGACATAGACAAGCTGTCAAACTTATGAGTGACATTGAAAAGCTGTCAAACACAATGTGTACCTTCTTGGTGTTTATAAGAAGCAAAACCATTACTAATTCTTTCTCAAAGGTTCTCCCGGTGATCATTTTCTTCAGCTGTGTGATAACTATGTTATATTACCTTGGTGTTATGCAAGCTGTTATTGGAAAAATTGCCTCTGTGATGAGGATAACTTTGGGCACAACAGCAGCTGAGTCTTTGTGTGCTGCTGGAAATATATTTGTAGGCCAAGTAAGTGTTTTGGAAAGGAATTTATCATAATAGATGAAAATGAATTTTACGATTTATGCTAAGTTTGTTGCATATTATCTCAACTTCTGCTCAGCTCATAAATCTTTTTGTAGAAAACAATAATTCATACATCTAGATAAGAGATACACACACATATTTATTTGGACCAAGAGAACTTTTCTTTTTTAACTTTACTAGGCAGAGACATGTTTTCTCATCAATTTCATCCCTGAATATTCAATGAAAATTGAATTGCGATTTATCCTGAACATTTCTTAATTTTCCATGAAATAAAAAAAAACCTAGTCCAATGTTTAGAAGCAGTTACAACTAATGCTTTAAATTTTTTCATTAAGCATTGTTTTTATCTAAAGTGACTTTGCTTTGAATTGTTTAATGTAATTTTCCCATTTTTTAAAGCTCTAAAATCCTGCTGTTTGGAGCAATGTAAAATGGCCTAAATAAATTTGGTCTCAAATAAATTTAACTCAATATACCTTGTATTTTAAAATTCTGAAATAAGCATTTTTAATTTATGATCATGCTATTTATCTTTTTAATCCTTTTTTTTTTCTTTAATGTAAAATTACATTGTCCAGATGATTACATAATGGTTGTCAATTATTCAGTATTTCCACCAAATAATTAGAAAAATGCAATTATTAAAATGAACTTTACATCTTCCTCTGTAATCATTATTTTTCCAGACAGAAGCTCCTATTCTTATCCGTCCATTCCTTGGCATTATGACTCACTCGGAGCTACATGCTGTCATGGTTGGTGGTTTTGCCACCATAGCTGGTGCAGTTCTTGCAGCTTACATCATGAAAGGGGTATGGTTCCTTATCTTGCTGCCTTTCTCAAACTGTTTTTTGTCTTGAAAAATAATGTTGAAATCAGTGATGGGGTATTTTGAATGTTTTTTTTTTCCCCTGGTAAATATTTTTTAAAGTTATCCTGTGAAAATTAAAATTGTTACATCAGAACCTATTTTGTCTTGTTAAAACCATCCATCCCTTTTCACTGTTTTCTGTAAAATAAGCTCAGCAGCTTTCTTCATTGCGACAGATAACCATAGTACCTGATACATTCATTTTTAAATTTTATATAACTGTTGCCAACTTGACACCAGCCATTGAGGAAATCAATAGAATATCAAATACTACCCAAATTTTTTTTCACGTGATTCATTCATTGTCTAGATTTTATGCAATATATTGATGAGTTTACTTAAACCTCACACTCGAAAGGTTGGATTTAAGAAAATTAAATTAAAAAATGTTTTCACTATTTGAACCTTCCTTTAGAATGTTCTCGAAAAAAGTCATATTGCTCAGGTTTCAAAGCTACATAAATAGTAATGACCTTGTTACTAATTACCAATTGGCAAAAATAATCTTACCATGCTAAAACAGCCATTCTCAGGATTCTTAACCATACCATACATGTAAAAGCCATTAAGACAGACCAGTCTTACTCATATTGCTTGATCTAATTGCATCATTTGATACTGTTAGCATATATTTATTTCAAGACTGAAATCACATTTTAGGATCCAGAATAAAACCTTGAATTCATGAGTGATAATCCAGAGCTTTTTATTTGGGTATGTCGAAAGGGTTGGTTCTTTGATCAGTTTTGTTTGCAATGTACAGTGGTTGTATTTTTTCTCTTTATGAGGACACCTAAGTTTCGAAATAACAGAATTAACCAAGAAAACACGACACCTCTATAATTATGTTGTTAATGTACTTCAAAATATTTGCGAAAGCTGTCCCAAAAGTAAATCGAGGGGTCCGTGAGTTAAAATGTTTGGACAGAGCTTCCTCGAGCATGAAAAAGTTTCAAACTAATTCAAAGAATCTGTGCTCAATTTTGTATGCAATACTCACCTTTAAATATATGCAATCCATCTCTATTTTCACTTACAAGTTAAAAAATTTAAAGTTAAGCAAAATGGAGATCCCTTTTTCTTTCAATAAAACTTTTAAATGAAATTGCTAGGAAATAGATGTTACATGTTTGGGAGGGAGAAATTGAGACTTAGGGATGCATGTGTGTGTGTGTGTATATATATATATATATATATATATATATATATATATATATATATATATATGAACTCATCTTTATTTGGGCTTCCATATTATTAACTTAAAAGTCAACAGAATGTTAGAAAAGATTCTTAATGCTTCATTTATTGATTAAAGAATATATATATACGTGGTTACAAGTGTCTTTGACCATATATTTGCTGAGTTTTATCCTTTATTCATTATTTGAATACTAACAAATGTAAGATACATTTAAGAAACTTTTTAGAGGCAAGTAAGGTAACTTACTTTTAAAAAAAAGCTTTCTCCTCTTATGCTTCTAAGATATGAATCAACCTATTGGAATTATTTTTTTAAGTTGATGGAATGCATTTTTTCACTCATTTCTAATGTCAAGGATGTTGGTATCACAACACCCCTCGATTTCATTACTGTAATCTGGAAACTGTTCAATGTGATAAGCTTATCCCTTGTTTTTTAGGTGTTTAAGTACTTAAACTTAGTGAGTACTTATTGCTTTTTTTTTCCAGGTGTCTGCTATTCACTTACTGACAGCATCAGTCATGAATGCTCCAACAGCCCTTGCAGTATCAAAACTTTTATATCCTGAACTTGGACACAGCAAGCTGGAAAAGATAAAGGAAACTATAAAGGAAAAGCAGTATGTTTGTCTTATATCTCAATGTTTGATAAAGTGTGTTTTTTACATAGCATTCTGTACATAAATTTTAAAAGATATTTTGTTTCCCTGCATTTTACCTTGATTTTGTTACAGTTAGGGGTAATAAATCTTTATTGTGTATCATTTAACTTGCTGTTCTCAGAAAAAGTCGAATGCACTTGTATTTTGAAGTAGCCTGTGGTCATGATGACGGCAATTTTTGCAAAAATACTTTGCATAATTTTCAATATGTTAGAAAATTATTTCACAGAAAAGGTGTGGCAATTATTGCATGCAACCTGCCTGATATGTTCAAATTTGACTAGTCAGGCAAATGGGATGGCAGTAAAGGCAACGAAAGATTTTATAAGGCTAGAGTGACATGCTGTTTATGACAGCTGCTTCTTTGTAAATTAACTCACTCCAGCTCTAGTAAAGCCCTGAACCTAAGGGAAATGACATAACTCCGTACAAAGAGCAGATATATGTTTTTGTTCTTAAATACTACAAACAAACAAAAGATAAAATTATGAAAAAGACTAGATGTCTTGAATTTTTAATAAAACTAGGTTTTAGGACAAATATTTTTCTAAGTCCTCTCCTTCACTACAGGCTGACTCATCCACCATTTGTTTTGTTTTTTAACCGACATCACAATCTGATTCCCAATCAACAAATGGGCTATGGTCATTATTTTCATCAACCATGCAGATAAAGATAATAAATGATTTCTGTTGTATCTTTCAGATCAAAAGATCATCCATCCTAACTCAAAGTTAAGATCTAGCTTGGGCCTTGAAATCTTCAAAAATTGCTGATAAAAGACAAGCTTCAAAGCACATCATATCTTTTTCTAGCCTGAAAATAAAACTAAAATTATCCAATACAAAGTAAACGTAAATGAGATTAACACAAGATTTCCTATATTAACAAGGAAAGAAAGTAGACACTCAGAAAGTGAAACTGAATGGGCGATCTAGATACACAATATTGTGGTTCATACATGTGAGGTAGGCAATAAAGGTGGAGTTGAGGTAAGAAAAGTATTTAGACTTTTATGTTCATGATAATGCAACAGTTTGCAATGCATGAGAAATATGATGTTAACAGATGGTGCTTTGCAAAACTATAAGAAAACTTTAAGAAATCTTTTCAATCTCAGCATATATTATGCCTAGATGACTGGGTGTCATAATGAGCGTATTTACGGTTAAGGCAGAACTAGGTTTTTGTCTTAATAAATGTTATGACTCTCACAGTAAATGTGTTTTCACTTGTTCATTCCAGACCTTACAACAATGTGATAGAAGCAGCAGCTGCGGGAGCATCTTCAGCCATATCCCTCGTAGCAAATGTTGCAGCCAATCTGATAGCCTTTGTTGCTCTATTATATTTCTTCAACAGTATCTTGGCTTGGTTTGGAGCATTTGTCTGTCTTCCTGATCTCAGTTTTGAGGTTTGCTTTGTTTAAAATTTTGCATTTCATAAGGTTCATGAGAGCAACTGTGTTTAGATTAGGGTTTGAAAACCTAGAATATTGTATAAGATAAAATGTAATTTTCTGACTTTTAAGCAGCCTTTTTTGATGTAAAAAAATAAAGTGCCCTATTGTCTACTCTTGTGATTGAGATAAAAAAATATACTGATGTTTGATATGACATTTTATGAAAACTGTTTATCAATTTAAATCCAAATCTTAGCGAGTTATCTATGCCAGCATCAAAGCAAACCTGTAGTACTTGTAGACTTATCAATTTTTCATATTTTTGTCTATAGCATCCTCCTTACGTTATTTTAGCTGTGAGAAAATGTATTGACTTTATCATATTAATCTCTTTGAACTAATCTTGGCGTGTTTTCTCAGATAATCTGCAGTTACCTTTTCATGCCTCTGGCTTATCTGATGGGAGTAGAATGGAAAGATGCTGGAATTGTAGCTGAACTGATTGGAATCAAGACATTTCTGAATGAATTTATTGCCTATGACAAGCTTTCTGGCTTTATTACAAACAGAATTGAATGTCAAGCTGGGACTGTGCTTTCGGTGTGACGTAATTTTTTTAACAATTTTTTTGGTTGTACTTGTAATTACCATCATGGGATGACACTGAACTGTCCCTAGTTTGCTTGCACACCTTCATGCAAATATTTACCTTTCAAATTTTACTTAAAAGTTTTTAGAATTTCTCCAGTTTCTTCCACCTCTCTAAAGTTTATGAAAGTCAATGTTGTTTGAAAAAACTGATTTTTTTCCAATTGTAATAGATGTTGTCTTCTGTACTTTATTTGTATTTATCATATATATAAATCTGTCTTTCACATATTTGTTTTACTCTTACAGGTGCGATCAGAAATAATTGCTACCTATGCGCTTTGTGGATTTGCCAACCTGAGCTCTATTGGTATCCAACTAGGTGGTCTTGGATCGATGGCCCCTAACCGCCTGGGTGATTTAGCTCAACTGGCTGTGACTGCTCTTCTTGGTGGCATCTGCACTAACTTGATGACAGCCTGTGTTGCAGGTATTGAAATTGATTTTGCTGCCTTTCAGCTGCATATAAATAAAAAATTGACTTTCATTAAAGAAGAATACTTCAATATACTAATTCAAATTAGTGTCTGCTCTTTGCAATATTCATCCAATTACCTACAAATCCATTTTATCATGTTAAGTGCTTTCTCCGTAAAGGGATTAAAAAGAGGAATTGGGTGTAAGGGTTATTTTTGGTATTGAATGTTGAAATGTGTTGTGGAAATTGAGCAGCTTTTAAAATTACTTGATCAAGTCAGTTTGGTAAAAAATAAACTTCAATAAAATTATGTTAAACTGGACATCTAAGGCAGTGCTTATTTAACCTGGGTTTGATCAAACCCTTGGGGTTCGGCAGAACCAGTAAAAAACATATCTATGTCTTGAATTTGAAAAAAATATTTTATTTTTCACTAAAGAGGGGTTTGGTGAATCCCATATGAAACTGGTGGTGTCCAGTACCTCCAAGTTTAAAAACCACTGATCTAAAGACTTCAATTATCTATAAGGATGAAAGATATTTACAGAGGTGCCTACCCCAACCTATGCCTTTTAGGGAAACCACCTACCAAAATCAGGGACAAAACGCGATGGTGCAAATTTTAAAAAAATCAGTTTTCGCAAATTTCACTTAAAGCACTGATAAAATCAACCATGCAAATAAGATAGGACTAAAGTATAATAGGAATAATAATACCAGGGATGAGAACTGGACACAATTTTTGACATAACTATTTATAATAAGTCACTGCCAGCGGCTTAGGCAGGAGCATTCTCTCTACTACCCTCCCCCCCCTCTCTCTCTCTCTCTCCCCAGATTTAATCAAATTTGGATTGTCCAAAGAGCCATGATTGTGGACATTTTTTTCTTTCTGATTTTGTTCTTTTTTTTTTTTTTAATGTGCTCAGACTAAGAGGTTGAATGACCTTTTTATGCTCATTTACAGCTGTGTTCCCCAAATGTTAGTTGTTACTGCTTTCTGCACATGTATTTTATTGGCTAAACTGAGGCGCCATAAAAGCTTACTCATCAGAGTATACATAGAGGCCTATATCCTGGCTTACATATTGAGCGCTGCTCTCTTTATCTTTATCTCTTCTTTAAAAAAGACATTTGAGCTAAATATGATAAATATCGATTAGGTCTAGAATGTCTCACTAGGCCCCGCCTGGCCGTGTAAACATGAAAATAATCTAATATTTAGATCTAGACTTAAATCATTTACCTTGGCATGAAAATCACACCCTTTTTTTCTGAGCAGAAAAAGAATAATAAAAAAAGAAAATCATTTACTATAATAGTAGTCTCATGTCATGTTCGGTTTTGAGTATCTATCTAGATCTAGATTTACCAGTATTTAGGATTTCCAATCGATTTTCATACTCGACAAGATTTAGAATGGATCTTGACAAAAAGAAACTGCCTAGTTGCTTTAACTATTGTCAGATGAAATAAGAATGATTCTTTGTTGGACATAGCGGCGAGGTCTGGGTGTGAAGATGGAGAGAACGATGATTTTCGGACGGATGTACGATAAAGTAAACATATAGAACAACGTGGCAGATAGTTTCAAGTAGAATACAAATCTCGATTTTGGAATTGGAAATATAAATATCAATATAATATATATCACCCAGTTTTATACCTTCGCACAGGTTGATACTTGATGACGCAAAAATTTCGTTTTCATCAAAGAATTATTTTTTCACTTATCCCACAATAAAAATGTATATATATATATAAAAAAAAGATTATATTTGTTTATTTTGGGTCAGTCTAAATGCTGTAACAAAGCGAAAAAAAATCGGATTTTGCGGGTAAATCCGGTTTTCCAGGATTCAACAACAAATCTGGGAGTTTTCTGGATTTTCGGGGACCATAGGCACCTCCGCATGTAGGTTACTACCCTTAGTTTTAAGTGAAATGTTTTTAGTTCAAGATTATTTTACTGGTTGCTGCTATACCCATCATTAGTCTAGATATGTATTTAACATAGTCATGACTCTACATATGAGCTATTTTCATGTTTGAAACAAAATGCCCTGTGCACTTCTAGGATATTTTAATGAAAAATTTAGGACCCCAGGAGATGAATGTAACTTTTTTTTTTTAAATCCAGTCTGGTTTCTTAGAAAAGAAAATTCTTTTTATATTTTTTCAACATACTGATGAACATTTACTTTCACTTTCATCCTCAGGTTTATTAGTAGTAGACACGCATTTCACACCAACTTGCTTGAACTTGAATACATCTGTGGCCATCATGAATGATACAGTTTTTAACAGTACGAGCATGGTTTTTAATGAGACTGCTATTTAAATTGATTATCAAACTTGGGAAGGGCTAAAGATGTATTACTAAAACCTGGCTTTTAAGAGAAGGATGTTGAGGATAAAAAATCTCTGTTCATCTTAAGAAACTGAGCTACTGTGGTAGCCTTATTTTCCCCTGAATTTCTTACTTATCTGCTATGTCCATTGATTAACACGGGAGCTATTTATTTCTTCTACATTTGAGCATAAACTCAACATGACATAAGTTTTACAAGCTTTTCACTGCCTTCTTTAGGACATATTTTTTTTTGTGAATAAAGGTATTTATTTGTGTAAGCAAAGCCATCTCCTGAATTTCCAATATTGATGGCTGCCTTACAGTTCTATATTATAATAAAGAGCGTTTTAGCAGTTCTTGAATGGCAGGTATTATAATTTTCTCTTTATTTTGTATTATTGTTTGTATATGTTACACAATTTATTTAATCTCAAGATTTTTATGAATATGGCATGAAATACAGCAATTATCAGTTTTTTGTTTGTTTCATGTATGCGACAAATACAGGGATGTAAATCTCTCAGATTAATTCTCATTTCAGACTTTTCTGTTGCTTCTGGTTCAGCTCTTATCTTCATATAATTTTTTTTTGTACATTTGACTTTTTTTTAATAAACTCTTATTATGCAGATCAAAAGAACAAAGCATACACTTTTCTTATACAAACCTAATTTTCATTTCTTGTTTGTAAAATATAGGTTTTTGTGTAAGATAAAATCTGTAAGTCGTTTTTCAGATATTTTTTTTTTTTAATGCCATTTACTTCCCTGCACATATCCTATTTATACTATAATTGAAAAAACGAATTGCATATGATCAGCCTGGCTATGCTGTAGACTTTAATAACATATTGAAAAAACTCATCTTATTGCCTTATTTGGTCAATGAAATCTAAGCTTTTGTAAATAATAGTTTTTAGGGTTGCCTATCAAGTTTTTAAAGAAATGTTAATCACTTAATGAATTTGGCCTGTATAAGTTAAAGATGTCCAAAGGGGATCTTTTTTTCTTTTTAATTCAGTGAAACCATCAGCTTCATTATTTCAATGTCTGCTTCTTAATTACTTTTGCCTGAACACAGAAACTGCGAGTACATGTCATAATGTATCTTCCAAGCCATTCATATTTAAAATATTTATTAGTTGCATACATTTCTTGATCCCATTATTGCTTCTTTTCATAAACTTTGACTTCCTTTAAACTTTTACTTTTGTCATATTTGTTTTTATTGCGATGCATATATCGAACACCAAAGAATAATGATGATTACTCATGGTTGGTTTTTCGGTTATATTCAGAGGTTAGATCATGTGAAAGTACCTTACAGGATCACGAGAGACAAAGATTATGACCTTTATTTTTCTTCAGCCATTTGTGAATTCTGTTTCAAATCCAACCTGTGAATATCTTGAGAAATTGTGTCCATTTTGTTAAAGGAGCTCACTGTCATTTCTTTGTTGAGTATTTGTTTTATTTTTCTTTGTGATTTAGATTTACAAATGTTGAACTATGTATATAAAATTACATGTATTGCTTTCAATTGTATGCCCTTCATCTTATCGATAATTATGATTTTGGTCTTGACAAAAGTCTATTCCAAAGAAGCAGATTGAATGAGGATAAAAAAAAATATTCACTTTATGTAAAATTGTTTTCCCACAGTCATGACTATTGCACTTACAGTTTACTCAATAATTTTTTAATCATAGACCTGTACATTTAATGTCTTGAATATTAGTAAGATGCCATTTTTGAAAGCGTCAAGCGTTCCAATTATAAAGTGAATCCAATAATTTCGTTATATTGTAATTATGTGGGCAGTAGTAAATGAATTCAACCAACCCAACTTGCTTTAAATTTTTCTTTATTAAATTCTCATCATCCTCGTGAATTGTTTCCAATTTATTAGACAAACAAAATTTTTTAAAAAATCCGTCCGTATACTCATATTTTAAGAGTTATGTAGTATAAAAAGCCAGAAAGTGAAGTTTAAAAATGAATATAACACACATGCTGGGCTATTCCTCATACTTTTTAATGAACACTTCAGCTTTCCCTTAATTACAGGAATAGAACTAGAAATACATTTCCAATGTTGGAAACTTACATTGGTCTGCTTGTAAAGTATCTTAAACAAAAAGTAGTTCTTACTTTACAGATTCGAAAGAACAGGAAAAAATAAAATAAAATTCCAATCGTAGATTTAATATGTTTGTTCTTAAAAGATTGGATACAACATTTTGAATTTCTTTTTTTCAGCTCCCCAAGTTAATAAATGTTGATTTTTTGCTTTTATTTTTCCCCCCCAGTAATTTTGATCTTTTGGTTAATGTGACGCTACAAACTCATCTTGTGTGCTTTTTAAAAAATACAATTTGTATATTGCATTCAGTCAGTGTGAGTACATGTATGTTGCAATTAAACTTATTGAAACCAAACTGAATTACATTTTTGTGTTCTTCACAGTGTTCGGTTGTATCTTAATTGCTTAGAATACATGTAGTTCAACATTTGATTGTGAATTCTTCAATTCTTTTACCTAAACTCTCATTTAAGGAGTTCAAAATAACTGAAGCGTAAAATGTAGGCCTATCTTGAAAATTTTAACTGGAATATTCACCTTTCTCCTAAACATTTTATTCTACACACCAAGAATCCCAAAGTGCTTCATTCATCTTATCCTTCATTCAAACGTGTTTTCTAAGTTTAATAAAATTCTGGCAATGTGTCACAAGTCATTTTCTCTGTTTACATCAAGGCCTTGCATTCTTGTGTTTGATATCTATGATCCTTGCTTGGGTGCAGGGCCAAAACTACTAAGTTCATTCCATGAATAGGCCTACTCACTAAACTACCAGAGCATCATGGCTTGACAATTGATTATACATGTAATTTATTCACTCTTATAGTTATATAGCCAGGTTGAATGATTAACAATTGATGATTTACATGTAGGGCCTACTTTAGTTTCCCTGTTAACACTTTTATATGTAGGCTCATTCACATTTTCCTACCCTTGTTTGAGTAAGACTTAGATATTGGTTCCTGTTCCAGCAGGAATTGTGTAGGATTATTAATTACTGCTCATTTTCAGTGAATCCATCTTATTTTTATATACATGTACTGTATGTTGCAGTTTAAGGTTTCTAGAGTTGAAAACTGCATACATTCTACGGTCATAGATACAATGTACAATAAAAAATAACAAATGTTGTCCTGCTTTCTGTCTTCCCAATATCACTCGATCATACACAACTTCACAAATGAGGGCAAATTGCAACTCAAAATCTCCTTTTGGTAGGCTACCAGTATATGAGAATTGATCAAAGGTATCATGCTTAAGTTCCGTGAGACGTTTAAAAGAATTGAAATTAATCCAACAATTATCAAATTAATACAAAGTCGATCTTCCCTGTTGTGACGAGCTTTTAAAAAAAGTCAGACGCCAGCGTTCTCCTTCACGTAGATTCATACAACTACAAGTATCATAACGAGGAAATTTATTAAAGTTAAAAATTTCCCCGCGTAAACTTTGGTTCACGCCATACTTAATTCATTATGGTCAATTCATCCTTCCCTGATTTTTCCTCTCTATTCTCTATCTTTGTGTTTTTCTGTTTTTATTCTTGTCGCTCTTATTACCGATTTTTCCACTCCCTATTCGTAAAAAAGTCGCATTTTCACCCTTTGGTGATGGTCGAGTGAAAGCGACAGAGGGTAGGGGGGAGAACGACAGAAATAGAGAAGAACGGAGAAAGAACGGGAGAGGGGTTAAAGTTGCAATTAGGGGATAAGAAAGACTCAAAGGAGAGATGCTGAGTGATGGATACAGAGCGATGCAGGGAGAAGAGGAAAGAAGAGTTCAATAAAAAATTGAAAATGCGTTAAACAAGTTTCCTCATGAGCCATCTTGTTAGTGTTGGGTCTCTGATTCCAAAAATAGTTTATTTTTAGATCCAATAAGTAATTACATGTATCAACTTTGACTAGGAGACCTTGTTAATCCCTTCAGCAAAGTATTTCAAAACAGCTGCGTTTCCGGCCGCCACACCCAAAATCATCGTATGCTCAGCAAAAAATTACCAGGCCTTGCCTGATATCCTAGCCAAGCTTTCGATTCACCGTTCAACGGTAAAATCGAATCCTTGAAACCAATTTTGTTATCGATCTTTTGTTAATAAGCACACCGAAAGGAAGTTGTTCAGTATATGTAGATCCTTACGTCTTACTGCTGCTAAAGAACTATCTACTGTAATTGTGTGAGGAAATGCACCACGAACAACTTTGCATCTTGCAACGCCTGTCATCATTTCCCAAATGATGGATTTGGAACATTAGTCCATCTTTTTTTCCCCAGAAACATTCTGTGGTCCAAGTGATATCAAACATCTCAACCAATTTTCTGAGGACTTTTTTTCAAATGGGATGAAAGAAAAGTTTCACACGAATAAGTTAATAATTAATAACAATAAAAAGCTTTGGCATTTTACTTTATATAAATATACATACATATATACATGTGTGTGTGTGTGTATATATATATATATATATATATATATATATATATACACACACGCACAAACAAATGGAAAAAATCAATCTCATTGTAGAGTGGTGATATGTCCGTAAACCATATTATGATCTAATTCTAAATACATGTGCAATGTAATAGAGGTTCAGTATTGATTCATGCTTTATGAAAATTGTTGGTGCGGGCCCTCCACTACGCAGATCTATCGTCAAGCCATACGATCAGGCGTAGCTTGACGATAGATCCCCATTGTGTGGGGCGAAATCGTATTCAGATTCATCTGAATCCGATGGACAGATCTGAGCCGCTGAGATATCAAGCAGTGCTTGATATTTTCAGATTGGTCATCAGTCAGCTTAGGCGGGACGAAAAAAAGTGGAATAAAAATTGTTGAATTTTGCAAATCTGACTTCAGAATCGAATTCACCGTCGAATTTCCATGTAGAATGATACTAAATAACAAGGGCTTACGCATTTAATATTGTGGTTTTTATTTTAATTCTGCTCGCCGCGATTTCTTTTTCACCTAGTAGGGCGCGATAGGTCCTGATGGTCGATCTGACTAATGTGGAGACACATTATCGTCTGTCCGTTTGAATCAGTTCAAACATCAGATGGCTTGATCGTATGGCTTGACGATAGATCTGCGTAGTGGAGGGCCGGTAACAATTATCATGCCTACCGGAGAGTTCACGCTTGAGTAGCACTGGCGAAGTAAGCCCATTATCCCTACCTACAGTTGAATATAATAATTATTACAATATACATGATTGTTTTACTTAGCTTGAACAATTAATAACATTGTTGAACTGTAGGAGCTTTTGTCCTCCACTCTCTTCAGGCATGACTACGGGTTGCTCTGTTGCCGTTCCGACCTTATAGTATATACGGTGGTTGATTTTCGTTTCGGAGTCACTTAAAATTTTGTAGTAAATACTTCTTTCTGTGGGGGCACGATGAAATTTATTTAGACTTGTTTTTGCTTTATGTTAAAACATGTATATTTTTCTACTATGCATAGGTTGAATCTATTGTTAATGAGTATGCGCCGTTTCAGTTATGTCCCATGATAAATTGTACATGTATTCAGTTTTTGATTCCTTTAACTTCCATACAAATTCGCTTAAAGTTGTGTCTATTTTTTATGGTCTAATCTGAAGCTTGGTTTATGTTGGTTGAATCTGGTTTTAAACATTGAAGGTCATGAATGGTGTTTGAATCTGGTTTTAAACATTGCAGGTCAATGTATGATGGTTGAATTTGGTTTTAAACACTGTAGGTCAATGTATGATGGTTGAATCTGTTTTAAACATTGAAGCTCGATGTATATTGTTTAAACCTGGTTTTTAACATTGAAGGTCAATGTATGGTGTTTGAATCTGGTGTTAAACATTGAAGGTCAATGTATGGTGGTTGAATCTGGTTTTAAACATTGAAGGTCAATGTATGTTGGTTGAATCATGTTTTAAACATTGAAGCTCGATGTATGATGGGTGAATCTGGTTTTAAACATTGAAGGCCAAAAATATGATGGATGAATCTGGTTTTTAACATCGATCTTCAGATTAAACCATAAAATATATTTTTTTTTCAAAGTTTTAATATTGATGAATTTTGTACTTTTATTTCTATGTAAGTCACCAGGTAGCTTTGTACTTGTATTTTCTGTCTTAATTTATTCCTAGGGCCTACTTAAATTTTCAAAGATAGTAAGGAAGAGAGAGAAGCAGATGCAGACAAACTAAGTTATGTTGACGATTCTTGAAATGTATATATTTGTACTAAGCATTACAGTTATGTTAAGTACAAATGTATACATTTCAAGAATATTTACATGCACTTAACATTCACAATATTTTGAGAGTTCAGATCGTCAATTTTAAACTTTGTAAGGTGCGTCACCCAAAGCATGTAAAAGCTGTTTATTCAACTTGAAGTGCCCCAACAGTCATAACCATTTGGATGTACTGCAGCATTCTGACTACTCAGGATGCTCGTACACTAGCAGTAGCAGTATCATTTTCTGAGTGTGTTGAAAGTGCATGAAAATTAACAGAATCATATTCTGAAAAGTATTTTGTCTTAACATGATGGAATTGATGAAAATTAAAAGAATGTTTTGAACCAAGCTCCGAAGCGCTTCAATTCTTACGTGGGTGGTTGAAGTTTAGCGCTTATATATATTCTTAAATTTTAAAACCTGACATTCTACTATTTGAGCTGTGTGTAAAACTGACGATTGATTGCATATTTTTATATAAGTGCAGCAAAAAAACGGAACTGCATGACTGAGTTGACGATTACAGGGCTAGATCAAAGGCAAAAACACGACGTACGCTGAGATAAAACTTTGACAAGAGGAAAGAAGTAAAAACTAAGATACTAAGACTGACCAGAACCCTTCAACCATGTGAGGGAGTTTTCTTGTGCGGAAAATCCGAAATTTAGGATAGAACTTTTAATGTCTAAAAATTGATGCACTCATCATCAATGCCTCCTCCACAGACAATTTCAAAACTATCATCCAAGTAAAGCGGACTAAATTTGCCTGTCATTCTAAAAAAGAAACCGATCTTATTTGTTTTTCAAGCAATATAACAAAACAGCGACTAGATTCAAAGCTATGGAATATGTACTAAATCTAGAATGTCGATACACGACTGTCCACCATTCAGAATTCTGTCAGACTTGTGACCGAGTGACTCGCTCTGATGCCTGGTGGATCTCATCTGTGCGGCTGCGCGCCATACGATTACAAGCAATTCTGGGCGCTAACAAAGACATTATATCAGATAGCTTTTCATTGGTCCGGGGTCCACCTATCTTGTTTTCACTGCGTGGAGCCAAGGATCCACCTATAGACTTTGGTTCATTTTTAGATTCGATTTCTGAAGTAACAGTCATCATGATCCAAAAAAAAAAAAAAAATAAAGTTTTACACGCCATTCTATGTGTAAAAATCAAAATCTTCTCACGTCTGGGTCAAAAGAGACTATGTTAATAAAAGAGATACATGTTCATTATTGCCTCTGTGTAGTACACCTGTGCCATTTCGTTTTTGTTGAGAGCCTGTGTGGAGTTTTCTCATGACAATAATTATATTACTTTAGTTGGGAATGACTTTGTAGTGTCAAAGTTTTTCCCCAAGTGCAGTTGTATGCAAAAATTTGCCCTGGTGCTGACCCTTGTAATGATATTCATAAATCATGTGCTTACAAGCTTTTTCTCAGATCATGAATCAATTTATTAAAACCAAGATTGTGATACATGTAAACAGATAACCAAGTTGTTTGATCTGCTGTCAGCATTATCGAGGCATATATAGATGTATTACATTTTTTTTTGCACATGTATCTTTACAATTACATGTAGTAATATGAATGAGAATTTGAACACTTTGAAATAGCCTGCTAAGTTGTGAATTAGACGAATTTTACATGTAAAATGAAGTATAATTGTAGTTATGTCGTCCTATAATATTCAGAAGGTTCATCTGGAAGGAATGTGCTCTTTACGCATGCGTCACTCTTGAACGGCGAGAAAGCTATCTTTTCGTTTTTGCCAGGCAGAACTTAAAAATGCCAAGCCAATACATGTACAACTATAGATCCACAAGCCTTGGTTGCTAACAGCGCGAGCTCATTATCTTTGACATTACTTAGAAACTGGCAATAAGGGAAGGGTAAGGACGACCGAATTACAATTATACTTCATTTTACAGGTACAAGTCGTGTAATTTACCAATCCTGTCGTCTTTTTAAATACTCATGAGGCCATACTGGGAACTTCAAAGCAAGACAGGTTTCAAGCTAATAAGACTGGCAGCAAACTTACAGCTAGTAATGGTATGATCTCTTTGGATGAGCTTGTAAAAAAATACATGTAGTAAAAATAATGTTCTATCAGTGAAATATCTGTGCTTGGCAATGTGGCAAAAGTTGCAGCTCTCGCACTGTGCGGTATGCGATATATGTATATGGACTATGACTGATGTTGGAGGAGCATGTCGATGAGGAACATGGCTTTATCTTCTGTAATTTGCATTATGATCATGGGTAGTGTGGCAGCGTTGCCCCATGGTTGTTTCGCACAGCGTCGCCAGTTTGACCCTTAACCTTATTGAATTCCACTGCTGGCAGCATCCTGATGCCAAATATGGAATGTAGGGGTGCTAGACCTCATTTTGAACACCTATTTCATGAAACGACCCACATGGGGATGCGATCCCGTGCATTGAAATTGAATGCCAAATACAAATGCCCTTGCCGTATCACTATAGCCATAACCACTTTTGACCATATCAGTCTCTTAGTGATATGCCGCAGGTCTTTTCTCGTTCCCCCGGAAGTTGGCCGGCGTTTTCGGGGCGTAGGCTTAGGCCGGCGCCTGCGTGTGGTTCGATGCAGGCCCGCTCCCTCTTTCACCGACGTGTGCCGGTAGAGGTCCCCTCGGGGGCTTCGACACATCCACCGCGAGTCAAAGCGGTACGGCCAGGGCGGGTAGCGGCCGGCCTGGCGATTCCATCGCACCAGACGATGAAATCGCCGATAAGGGCCTGGTTTTTAGCAGCCCGAGACCCGAGGCCGGGCTCGTGTTTCCTCTTGGTGGGTGGGCAAGGTATATAAGATGGCTCTGGGATCGGGGGACTTCCAGAGACCTTTCCCCCCGGATGGTTAGCATAGCAAGGTAACACGAAGGGTCACAGGCGGAGAGCGCGTCGGTCTACAGACGCGTCCTCATAAATGACCTCATACTAGCACTTGTCTTGCGACGTCTAAAATGTACGGTCTGCAGGGTGGACGATTCCAACTTTGCGCTTAGACAACTTCACACTTCGAAGGGTCGCTACAGTCACACACTTTTCCCGTTTCCGGGTAGGGGGCCTGAGCAGGAAGTTAAGTTCTTAATTTCTCTATATACCCAAAAATGCTGGCCCTACTCAGTTTAGCAGAATTAGTACGGGAGCTAACTCGCTATAGCACACACGTGCACAACTAAAGGCTCCTCGGGATGCCTGGGAGGCTCGCCCTACGGGGGCGAGTCCTCCCACATAGTCTATCATGTCATTGACCATATCAGTCAAGAAACGTACAGTTATTGTTTTTGTAGGTGTATGGGGTCTATCCCCTATCTCATCTCTCTCTTCTTGGTGCTCGGCTCAGTGCTTTAGTCCTGATGCTGGTTTGTTACGATTTCGCGACAGAAGCATTATGCTCCTCCACTGCAGACTAGAAACTAAATTCTCATATGGTCAGGGATCCTGTCTTTGGCCTTGATGGCTACCTCGATTTCAAGTCCCACTCCAAAGGCCTGCAATGGCCGCCAGGGAGTACCGCATGACTGAAGTTTACAAGGACAACGAGCTTCATTGTTTCATCTAAGTGACCTGCAGAGGTCATGGCATTTTTTTTAAGTACATGTAGCAGTTGAATTTTTTTTAAATCTGTCATATTAAATAATAATATTTTTACCCAAATTGAAGAAAGTAAAATAATTGTAAACAACTAAAAGCAGGTTGGACGAGTTTCAGGCCCTGGCGGTTTGGACCCCCCCCCCCCCCCAAAAAAAAAAAAAAAAAAAAAAAAGAACAACATTACAAGCACCAAGATAGGCCGTCAAGCGACTTTTAAACGCACATAAAGGCCTAAGCGTGATATCAACAGTGTATGTCGATATAACTATAAGAAAAGGTCGGTACATTTGTAAGGTTTCTCAACAAGATTACATCCGAATTGGCCGCCAAAGTGATTCTCAAAACTTCAAATGCAGTGACCACAATTATTAGGCTAGAATTTAATATATTAAAAAAAGATTAATCATAAGATTCATTTAGACTCAGTTCGGTAATCCGTTGATCTGGTGAGAGAAGTCACACACAATGTGGCGCATGCGCAAAGAGCTTATTCCTTCTAGGAGAGGCCTCAAGAATATTAAACAAGACGACAGAATTACATGTACTACTCTTTCACCATAACTTTATAACCAATATAAGATTATATCTGCTCCTGCTTCCATGGTTACCCGCTTATAGGAAAACTGCCGAGACCACTGGACTGGGCACGTGGCAGAGAAGATAGGCTTTTAATTTGCCCAAACAATTTGTGGGTAAGATTTATTTTTGCAATCTTGACACCCCTTTTTTCAAATACGCGAATAATGGTTTTAATGAGTTAAGGAAATGACGAGTATAGACATTGGCTTCGAGAAAAACAAGTTTTCAAAGATAGATTAACATTATTGGATACACATGTATTATTTTCAGTGAACAATTATTATAATTATTAGAAATTCCTTAGATAAAAGGTTGGATTTGCAATGAAAGTAAAACAGATACATCATTAATTTAGTCTGTGTGAGTGTGTAAAAGAGGGTGTGGAGGGGATGAGGGTAAAAATAATACGGTAACTCATTTAAAACAGCAACCCTTTAAGTCTAGTTCGGTCTTACATCTAAGCTAAAGCCTCAAGATTCACTGCCTAATCCTTGTGTTCTAAGAAACTAACTGTATACACATACAACTAATGAACTATAAACCGCCAGTTTTAACGTAACCAAGCACACAGAGAGTGAGAAGGGATGATACAGTGAGATAGTAAAGGAGAAAGAAGGAAACCAGACCAAATAATAAATTTATAAGGTTTGCCCTCGAGGTGTGCCAGTCGCTTGACTAATTCTTTGTCTCGAACAAATTAGGAATCATCAAGTAGAAATCTTGTTCAACAATCTGGACTATAGAATAATTATGTTTCCCCATCATTGGACACATAGTGACAGCTTATCAAAAATCCCCAACAAAGGCAGAGGCCTCATACCCTTTACACACACCACGCTCTCAAATCCTTTGATCACATCTCAATAATCTCCTCTGAGACAGAAACGGAACAACTACAAAAATCTGGAGCTGAAATACGCATCTACTTTTAACAAAGTAATTGTAGAGAATTCTGTCAGAGCGTGTCCATCAAAGCAAGACGAATGCAGCCGATATTTCGGAGGTCGATTGGAACACGGTTTCAGGTATTTTCGACGAGTGGTTTGTGTGACTTGTCAACCAGAAGCCGACCGCGGATTAAAAAAAAATCTAGTATTGCTTCAAATTGAATAATCATTATCATTTTCGTAATCAGCGCCCCACAATTTCACGGGACATCGCGCAAACAATTGAGTTTTGATGAGAAATAACGATTTTTACTACACTAGGGGCTTTTTAAAACGAAAAGTACTATTTGAATAGAGAGTGTTTTGTTCAGGCAATTGTGGGTTATGACGGTTTGACCTTCAAACCTTACCATGTATAGGCCCTTGATTTCGCATCGGGAACAAAATTTAGGCTGACAGACTGTTTCGGTTATTTCTATATTGCCAGTCCGTAGGACACACACAACAGAAATGATGCGTCTCAGAAACCTTAGGGTCGGTTCTTTTCTGTTTCAGTGGAAACATAAACTTACTCGACATTACAGTAATACAAGGCTGTGATTGACCTGTAACAAGATCTGATTGGCCTAACCATAGAACAAAAATTGGGCAATGCGTTTTTTTATATCCAATACCACCACTATCTGACATCCACATAATTTGAGGAAGACTGGGGGTAGTGTTCATGCCTAGTTTTTGTCAAGACTTTGTCGTTAGGGTGAAGGGTGGGGTTAGGGTAGGGCAGGTAAGGGGCTTGTTCAGTTGTTGGTGAAACCTAATTTGACAGTGCCCCAGCATCCTACTCGCAGCCTCATAGTAGCAGCCAGGTTACCCTCACGCAAAGCCTATATGTAGGCACTGTGCAGGAGGAGGAAAATAGCTGCATGCTATGAACCATACAAGAGGAAAACGCTAAGGCACTAATTTGTTCATTTTAATTTTCTCTTTCACCATTCATCATTTTTGCTGCACCAGTCAGATTTCCCTTTTGGGTCTCGGATTTCACTAACATGTACCAGTATTGAGATTACAAGCCTTTTCCTGTGATAACCAAATCTGAGCTTTCAATTCTAGCCCCTCTTGCATCAAAACAATAAAAGGATGCAGATTTATCAAATAAGGTCGGTTCAAACTCCTAAGATTACATCTATACAAAAAGAAGTCAGTTGGAAAGTCTAATTGGAAAATTTTCTTTAATGTTCATTACAAAAACATTGAGTGATGAAAAGATGAAGGATATGCCATCAACAGGTGAATCAAGTTAACATTAATACCACAGATAAATGCATTAAAAAATATAATGTTAAGCTGTGAAAATTAGTGTTTTTTGTATGTAACAATTAAGAAAATAAAAGGCATAAATTATGTGCTTCATTGTAAAGAACTAAAACTTAGTACCTTTTACTTCTGTGATTTTAAAATATAATCTCTAAACAAGAAGGACAGGGTTATAACGATATGAACACAACCAAAAACCTGAAGCATAAATAAATATGCCAAATACAAGTCTGGCTATTTCCCCTTTCCTTTCTATTGCCTTCCTTTTTTACTTAATTATTTATAGTTTTTTTTTTTACAGTACTTAAGCACCCTAAACACAAACTGTACATTCCTTTCCCATGCCAATCTCCAGATATGACTTGTACATTGCCATTTCAAAACTTAAATCCACTCGAACAATTTGATCAAGTTTACCACTTGATGGGATGCTTTTTAAATGCTAGGAAAAAGAAGGATGGCATGATTGAGATACCTCAATTTTTGGGGAATCAAAGAGGGAGACAACTTCACTAATTAAATGTCACTCAATTGCCATGGCTCTATCATAATCTCCATCTCCTATGATCTCTTCAGAATTGTTTGTTACTGGTGGTTTTTTAAGTCCATCTTCTGACATTTTGTTGTCTTCACACACATCCTTCTTTGCCAGCTCTCTCTGTTTTTTGAGAATGGCAGCCTTCGCCTTAGCAATGGCCACAGAAATATCATCGTTCTCATCTTCTTCTTCTCCATCATCATCATCATCTTCATCATCCTCAGCTTGACCATCAGATGAATCATCTTTGGGTTCTGGTGTTGCAGGCCTCTCAGGGAAATCAGAGGCTTCCAGATCATTTGTGCTACCAAGAACATTAAATACTTCAAGATCCTCTGCCTGAGGTGGGCTATCTGGACGATCCAAGTCCATTTGTCGAGCTCTTACTTTGTTTTTTCTCCTGGCTGCTTTTTTCCTGGACAAGAAAAGAAAAGTGAACTGTGTACATATACTGGGTAAAAACGAAATTATTTGCACAAAAGTCAGAAATAACCCGAAAATGTTTACTTCTCTACTTCTCTTTTAACTTCACTCATGTTGGACTGGCTTTGTGAAAAATTTTCAGTCAGTCATAGTATCCTTCACAAATTTCCAAGGTACGATGAGACACTGATAAACAACTGGTCCTGGCAAAAAATTGTTATTCTATCTGAAGTTCTTTTTTTTTTTCAGTCAACACATGCATATACATAAATGTATTTTCTTACATAATTCATGATATATGATATAGCAATGAATGCAGCATGTAAAATAATACTTATTTCTTCCCTAGAAAGGGAACAAAGGAAGAAAAAGATATTTGCTTCTCTCTTTCTCCTGCTATTCATCCCCAACTTTTGTTTGTCCCAAAGAATATAAAAACACTGCTCCCCACCATTGACTAGAAAATAGTTTCTAAACTATGTTTTGCCTCTGCGGAAGCCACTATTTTCACCCCCTTCACATTCTCCACAATGCATCAGAATGACCATTTTCATAGGAAAAGGTTAAGTGCTTTTATTTAGAGTCCATAGTTAATAAATTGACATGAGTAAAAGCGTCTAAAAGTATTTATGGACAGCCTACCCATGCCCACTTGTGTCGGCAACACTTGAATGGCAGTCTAGATGCTCGAATTTGATTCGATGGACTTATTTACTTTATTTGTACAAAAAAGATAGGAAAAGACCCGATGGGCAAGAAAGATAGTTTGGTACAACTGTCCATTCCTTGATACTGTTTGTTACATGTATTAGCATGTAAGGAACTCAAAGAGAGTATGTAGCCTAATAACATTTATTCTTTATTTCAGTCAATTCGTTTCAAGAGTGATCCAAAAGGCATTCTCAGTATTAAAGCCAATATTCTCATAAATAAAACCTCGTTTAAGTCTTCATCTCCAAAACAGCCAAAACATAAAACACAGAACCACCAAACAAAACAAAACAAACAACCCCTTCTTTTTTATTTTCATATTATTGCTTTTTTTTTTTTTTTTACTAATTTATGAACCTTTCCATATATTTCCCATGTATGTTTTGACATTTAATTATCATGCATAAGGTGCAAAAACATATAGTTCATGCAGTGTTGTCTGTTGACCAAAGAACTAGTCTCTTTTTATGGAGTAGATTCTTAGTGTCAAGGATATCAAAGGGACTGATAACAACTATTGCAATTGTTTACAGAATTTTGGTAGAAGGAAGAAAACTTAAGATTATCTCTTATCTCTCTATTCATTTCTTCTTATTTGCCTTTCTCTAAATTTTACTTTTCTTGAATTTTTTTTCTTCTACTTTAACTCAAAGCAATCTATTTATTTCATGCCTAGGTGTAGGAACCCATTGAAGAGTGTTTTTTTTTTTTAATCCAAATTTTGCTCTACTTTAGTTAGATCAAAGATTAAGTTGCAAGTGGCAGTGATAGTATGAAAAATAAAGGAACCGTCAATCATTTTAACATTGCGTAACAAGAGGTCAATTGTAATGCGCAATTTTAGAATTACTTTTGACAAAGAAACAGCTAGTAATAGAAGGATAATTTTTACCTTTACTTTTAAATAAAGAATAAAAAATTTTGTTGCCTCTTTTTCGTTTAAAGAGAGATGATCCAAATAAATTTTGAGTTTATAGAGATTGACCAGTGTTTTATTTTTCCCATATACCTTTTACTTATAACATAAAGATGATCATAAATATTCACAAAAATTATAACAAGATAAAAAAAAAAAATTATCTAAAATATTTTAGTTTCAGTGTGAATGATGTAAATTACGAATAATTAAATTTAGTTACAAAAACAAATGAATGAAAATTGGTCAACACAAAAGTAGAAGCCAGTTTCCACAACAATATTAACCTAGTCTCAAATAATTCCAAATATCTTACATTTTCCTCTTCTCCTTCAGCTGCATTTTCCACTCCATATCTTCCTTTTCAAAAATAGAGCTGATAACATCTTGGGGTATAGATCCATCTGATTTCAACAGTTCTATGTACACACCACCAGGAGTCCTTCGCCGAGTACCGTTCTGCATTTGATAAATACATTTTTAATACATCATAGATCAAACTGACAACACAAGTTTTTTTTAAATCCTATTTACAAGGAACTACAGTATTTACAGTATTACATTATATTCATTGAATTGACTTCAAGCTTAGTTATGAATTACACTCAGGAAAAAATTGCCCTTCTCCCCTAAAAAGCCCACTTTTTAATGTATGCCATTCATGTACATATGTGTAAACGGACGAGTTTTTGTACTTTTACTCTGTATTCTTTTTTCTTAGGATTGCTTGCTATCCGTATTTCTTTGAGAGAACAGGTACCGCAACTATGTCAGGGGAAACTGATATGCTATGAGGGTGTAATCTATTCGTGCTTCTGGAGAGCGAGAAAACCTTTCAGCTATGCACGCTGTCAGATAGAGTAACTGAGATCTGATCAAACCAACAAAAGCAGCATTCTAGTTAGGCACTGAGCTGTTACGCACGGCATCCTTTGAGGCGAGTTGTAGGTGTGGGCTTAGAGAAGGTTCGCCTCTATACTGATGGCCGTTTGACACAGTTTGTTAATTGTAGGGCTAGCCTCTGTGGTGGTCCCAGTACTGATGCTATCACATCACAGACGCTAATAGTGACGCGGTTACAGGAGATAAATGTCTTCGAACTTCCTGTAAATGATAGTTTTGTATCGGAGGAGACTCTCCCAAGGTGTCAGTTTCGTTGTTTGACACCAATAAGGTTTAGTTTGATTCTTTGTCTGCCTTAGAACGTATAATGTATGAATTGTTTGAGATTTGCACGAGTGAAAGGTTGTTCGGTGTGCATGTGGTTACTACGATATCGTCTTTGCAAGTTGAGAAGATTGTTATCTAGCGTGGTTGTCACTGTGTGAGCGATGTTACGAGGTAAATTCGGTACTTTCGAATTAATTTTGTATCCCCTCACTCATTAAAGTAGACAGGTGGGGAGATTCCTATCTCTCCGATCGGGGATCTTTAGAAAATCTTTGTTCGGAAAAGCTATATATGTAGAGCAGTTTTCGAAGCTCCTCATCTGGATTCGAGAGGCCGAGCTACGCGTACACGAGAGAGAAAGTCTGAAGTCAAACGTTTTCCTGAACCTTTGACGTTGACATAATTAACAGCCATTGCCTTGATATTGGAAGTGAGTATAACATCTGTATCGTTGTTCCATAAACATGTATTGAATGTTGATCCCAGAGATTAGATCTAAGCCTTGGTCCATAATTGATGAGCTTTTATAGAACTACTGCTTTTGTAGTTATTCGCAAAGTATAATAGTGTTAACAAGGAGTAATGACTTGTTACCTGTTCTATAGATTTAAAGTTGTATTACAGAGCTTTAGTTAATCCGATAGATGTAAAGAATGGTCTAGGTACCCTATGTTTATGTAAAATAGCAGAGCAGAAATATAACGGTAACGTAACGGTTGTCGCCCATACTATCTGTTCATAGGCGTAACTTACGATGCGGTGATGATATGATTCATAGACCGTGACATGCTTAATAATAATACGAGTACATGTAAACTTCAGTAGTTGCGATATATAAAATTGAATCGTAATTATTGTGGAAGGATGATGTACATGTAAAGTTGGTAGTGTAAAGCATTTTGTTATTGGAATGTACGCTAATTTGGGTACAGACTATGATTAAAGTTTGATAGCGGTTGTAATGATCTTACTAGATGGGTAATGTTGGATCATCACTTTGTTGAGTGGCTAATCGCTAAACTTATATTTTGTATGCATGCATTTGTATGAGATTGCGTGTTTTACACGGTGGTTTTGTAATTTTCTTTCAGCGGCTGTATGAGAGCTACTGACTGGGTTTTTTGTTTTTGTTTTTGTTTTTTTTAAGTTTTTGTTTTTGTTTGGTTTTCTAAGTTGGGTTTTTGTTTTGTTTTTAAGTTTGGGTTTTAGTTTTTTGTAAAGTTGGGTTTTAGTCCTTACTTTTAGTTTGGTTTTAACTGGGTTCAAGTTTCTCACTGGACAAGTTATTTTTGTATCTTAAGTTTGTTTTGTCGACTGCAATAAAAGAAACGATAAAAACTTAAATCAGTACAGTTTTTATTTCCTGCACACTTACCTGTCGTGCCTTGCCACTAGCCACATTACTCATTAGTTTGTCATACCTGGTTGCTTAGTTGGAATTCGCTAAGTTTACCATCAAAACAAAACGAATTCCTGACGTTGTCGGACAACTTATACTTTCATACATACACAAAATATTTCACAATTTATCACACCGAACCTGTAGAGTTGAGAGACAAACTTTATGGAGTAGGGAGTAGGCATATAGCCAATATTGGACAATTTTGCAGGATTGTCAATAGTACCTATAGTGTCCCATAGTGTGTCGTGTCGCTACTACTAGTACCACTACCACACCTCCCTCACGAGTCGCGAGTATAGTTCCCTTTTAAGGCAACATATTTGGCCTTCTTCTTCTTTTTTTTAAGGCAACATATGAACTACTCTAACTAATATCAAAATCATACCGTTGAGTAGAGATTCCTGGAATTGTTTGGGGAATTTTGATATATGTTATAGTAAGTATTATTTGGACCCGTTTAAAATTAGGTAGCAGGGGATAAGTGTAACAGTCTAGACCACTAGGTATCAAAGGCTAGAGTGTCTATCAACAAATTGCATCTACTCAGGTAGAGACACTGAGGGGCAGAAAGTGTTTGATTAAAGAATTAAAACACCTGCTGCAGAGGATGGATGATCAAATTTAGCGTTCGACTGTAGATACAGTTGTTTTATATATCAAATTATTACAAACAGACAAGTTTCTAATAGTCATAATCTTAATTTTGTTGAAGGTTATACTATTATCAGCCTCAAAACACCTGTCTTAAATTTTGCGAAGGTATATATCTTAAGTAGCTGAAAATTCAATTTTTTAAAAATGCAAAACTTAAAATATACCCGTATCATCATTCCACCAGCATCCTCAACGTCTTCTGTCATGTAGTACAGTTGGATTGCCTGAGATTTACCAATGCTTTCCACAATGCGAGCTACAAATATTGAAGAAAAGTTATCGATTTACATGTTACTGCATCTACTGTAGCTAATTTTTTTAGAGTGAATTATTACTAACAAGTAACATACTAGCATGAATCTTAGCTTTTGAAAAAATATTAAAAGCAAAGGGGTTAAAAAAAAAAAGTTAAATAATTCTGTCTCAACATACAGACAGACAAATGCACATAAAAAGTTCATACATTTCATTGATTTCTTTGTGATGGATTGTATATTAATAATAGTCATATATATCTACTAAAAGCATGTTCTCTGGGATTCTCATCTGCTCAGTAGATGAGCGGTGGACAGGGCTTGTAAAGCTCTTCGTTCAAGCAGTCTGCTCTGTTACTCTAACATGATCTAGTGTATGCTTTGATCTCCCACATAATTGATCAATTTCACAAGATGGTGACACTGACTCCTATTTCTTCCACCTAGGATAATAAGCATAAAAGGCTCATCTTTTAGTATTAGTTCTCGAACAATCTATCTCTCGTGGAGGAAAAAGACAAACACATAATTCAGTTTGATCTATTTAACTATTACACACATCTCCAAACTTTTAACAGTTGGCTAGCTTTAGGTTCCCTATGTGTAGCGAATTCAAAATATGCTCAATCCACATTCCCAGCAGCCAGTCTAGAAATTTGAATGTTCTATTACATCATAATGCGAAAACTGACTATGAAAGTGAAGTTCTTGTTACCAAACAAAAACATCATCTGCTATTTAAGCCCCCGTTCAGAAAAAAGGTAAGAGCTTCTGTCTATATCATACTTTTTGTGACATTTTCTAAACCAAAAACACCAACTGATAGATAAGAAGGAGATCAGATTGTCATTCATCCTTACACAGATGTTTGTTAAAAGTCGCAGATCACTATGATTACATCTATTTAGGTTATATTTGAATTATGAATACTCAAGACCTAAATAGATCTAATGCTCATAACTATGAAAAATTTATTCTAGATCTATTCTAAACTGGATTTTGTACACATTGCTAATTGGATTCAGACTCAAAATCTATTAGAGATATAAAGATCTAGAGTTCAGCCTGTAATCAGATACATGTATTGATTTCAATTTCTTGCTTTAAAAGTCCAAGAATTGGGTTGTTTTGATATTATTATTCAAATATATCCTTAAAGCCAGGAATTGAAACACGGGACTGCTTATTGCCCGTGAAGTAATAGTGAGCCTTCACAAGCTCCATTTTTTTTCTATAAAAATTAAAAGAAAAAAAAAATAATACGATTTCCAATAGGCTACTAGAGCATCTGATAGCTCCTAATGCCAAGAGAAAACTGGTCTGAGAAAATAGATCCCACGTTCAAAAGCTAGTAGCATAATGTGATGACAGGGTTGGAACTAACCTAACCAAACCTGTATTTAGCTTCACAAAGTTCTTTATCATCAATTTTCCTCCAGTAAGATTGAAACAAAATAATTCTAGAGGTAATGATTGTCTGCACTGACTGAAGAGACTTACAAGACAACATGTTTTGTTGTATCCTCAAACCGATATGTTATTAAATTTTACTTCAATTGCGACTTAAAATTGGATGGGATATTTGTCCTCTAAAGTATCAATACAATGATCAAAATTAATTGTTTACAGACAAATCCTAAAATGTTGTGGAAACTTAAAGCAAGTTCAGAGTTTTAAGTCACATTTCCTGAAGTATAAAATACATAAAAAAAAATATAAAAAGTTTTAAAAATCTACAACAGTATACGGGTAATTCATAATTTTCAGGCCATACTGACTGAAAAACAAATACATACACTGTATAATGTATGTGTGATAACAAAAAAAAAAAAAGCTTTGAAAAAAATCTAGGATGAATTCTAAATTGAATCATGTCATATATAAAAATTGTAACCATTCTTACTGATAAGGTCAACTTTTGGTTCAGAAAGTCCCTCAGCAATGGCCTTGACAACCATCAAATTTCCATCATTTTCTGTAACTCCAAGCTTGCGAAGTTTATGTTTATCATATGTGCGCCTTCCAATGCGCTCTCTTGCATTCCTTTTCCTTTTTCTATTTTCATGTCGTTTCACTTCTTTTTCTAAATCAACAACACCACCAAAAATATCATCTTTTGAGGTATCTTCACTTGGATCAAATTCAAGATCAGGTCTTTCATCCTCCTTGGCTTTAGTGAAGTCATACGATTCAACATCTCTTTCATCCATGCAGATGGAAGAATTCTCCATTCCAAATGATTTGACGTTGTGAGACAGCACCTGTTCTGATATCACAGAGCTCCAGACATTATTTTTTCTCTTTCGGCCTGACTCAAATTTTTTATGTGATGATGTGTTAGACAAAAGAGGATTTACGAATGGAGTGCTCAGATCTTGATTGTTTGTTGGGAAAAAGTTTTTTGATCGTTTGTGCTGTGATGGATACTCTTCAAAACTGTCATTACTGCTTTCATCTGAATTAATGACAATTTGTGGAATTTGAGTACTATGTCTGTATACCCTGTTCTCTGGCATCTTGTCACAGGCTTGTTTTGGTTGAGGCAGGTGCTCAGTTTGAACCTGTTGTTTCAAAAAAAAAAAGACCAAATTAATACATTGTATAAAAATTTAAGGGATCATGGATGTAATACAATGAAACATTGCACAACATCATGGACGATGTTAATGTTTTTGAATTTCAGTTTAGTGATTATACATTAAACACACATGATGAAAGCACATAATTTGTTTTACTTAGTGATTTGTATTTATGTAAGACCATTTTTGAGGCAATTAACTGTTATTAAGCACAATTTAACTTCATTGCATATTGTCACTATCATTGCAATCTTCATTATGAGCTTCTTTAGTAGGGACAGAAAGACAACAAAAGTACTGAGACAGAGAGTAGAACAAATTATTTCTCAAAAGTTTTTTGGTTGGAGATACATCTATTAATTCAGAGGGGACAATTTGTTTGAGAATTGAATTAAAATTAATCAAGAGTAAATCAAAAGCTAAAAAAATTCCATAACTCATAAATTTATGCAAAATGCTACAATTATGTCTGATGTTTGGTCAAAATATATGTAGACGAAAAGATGCATCTTACTTGAGCATGCACTTGAGGCTGGTAACTTCTACAGTAGATCTTTGATTTAAATGACTATTTTTTTTTAATCATAGTCATATATATACAAGAATGCAAGCAGTGCCATTAGAGATATAAGAATTTTTTTTTCCATTATGACTTTGGTTCTTTTTAAGATGCTCAATAAAGAATGCAAATCTTTAGCCAAACCCGAAACAACAATCCACTCATTGATAATTCTGCATCGACAGTTTCTTCAAATCAACATAATTACCTTGGTGTTTGGCATTTACATGTATTTTATGTTATAAAAGACAACCATCCTTCTAAAACCACTCAATATACAGTTATGAAGCTTACTGAATTTTGATCTGCCAAGATCAGTGTCCAATGTGATACAAAAAATTACAGAAAAGTTATGAATTAACGCTAAAAAACGCTCTTGAAAGTACAATATATTTTTTATTACAATTAATTCATCAAAATTCATTGCCAAATTTGTTATGATGAACCAAATAAGATTTAAAAGGCTGCTCTCAGTTGTTTACAATTTTCAAAGTGGATGATGCTTTTTAAACAAAACATAAATTTAAACATGCTATTATACTTGAATGGAGTGTACGGAAATTTTTAAAAAAATTAATAAAATTTGACCTACTCCAGCATAAATACAAAAGCCTCATGGGAAACACGCCATTCTGTATGGAAAGTAGTAATGATTTGATTGTCCAGTGTTTAAAGAATAACTGCCATCATGGCCCTTTCCTTCCGACAATAGTTACGAATGTCAACACTATTTCAGCCTCATTTGCAATCCTTTTCATATTTCTATACTGTTTGGTATCTAAGATATCGACCAGATTTGACTAATTGTCAACAAGGGATCATAGAAACATTCAAGTGAAGCCGTTTCATTCACTCACTTGCGACTGAACCCTTTTCTTCTTGCTATTCCCTCCAGGCTGAGGTTTTTTTTTGCCTTTTTAAAAAAAAAACGTTTTAAAAAAAGATATCAAGCAATCACTCTGAAAATCAGAACACATAAAATTTATCTTAAGATCTGTTAGTTGCAACAACTTTGATTCAGCTACCTTGGTAATTTTTTTCTTTTTTTCTTTTGTGTTATTTAGAAAAAGGGTCAAATTTGATTCTTCAGAAAAATTTTGATGCTAGGACTAGACCTACTACTCTAACCTTTTCTTACATCTGGAACTAGATCTTGATTTTAGATCTGGGTTGTCACTGACAATACAATGGAATCATTATCACTATCAGAAAATTCTTCTCCAGACCCGTGTGCCTGAAGACAATCAAACAGGCTGGGTCTATTTGAAGTCATAATAAAGCTAGATCTAATCTAGACCTAGATATAAACATTGATCTACGTGTGTCCTAAATTATTTTGTAAAAAAAAAATTACCTCAACAATAAAAATACAAATCAAAATACTGACGAAGAAATGGGTCAATAACAAAAATATTGAGGTGGCAAGTTGTTTGTGCCGTTACTATAGGTGTTGTATAGCGTTCAAGGTGAAAAATGCAAGAGTTGTGGGCTCAGTCCACAGGGAATTTCCTAGTTGCCCACAAAAGGTATGGGCAGCGTTGCAAGTGAGTTACCTTGCCACTCTCAAAATTGTCTTACATGGGTTGTATAGATTGTGTGGAGATCTAGAATAATTATAAGCTGTAGCAATCTGGGATAACCTAAATTATTTTCTAAAAAAAAAATTACCTCAACAATAAAAATACAAATCAAAATACTGACGAAGAAATGGGTCAATAACAAAAATATTGAGGTGGCAAGTTGTTTGTGCCGTTACATTAGGTGTTGTATAGCGTTAAAGGTAAAAAAACGCAAGGGTTGTGGGCTCAGTCCACAGGGAATTTCCTAGCTGCCCACAACAGGTATGGGTAGCGTTGCAAGTGAGTTACCTTGCCACTCTCAAAATGAGTTGTATGGATTGTGTGGAGATCTAGAATAATTATAAGCTATAGCAATCTAGGATAACCCAAAAAATTTAAAAAATCTGGGGCCTCAATTTTTTCCCCTCTGTAATATTGTCTGAGCAGTTGCATGTTTTTACTTTGTATTGGAGAACATTTTTTCACTCTATCAGGTCAAACACTACATTGGATAAAAATTTTTAATTCCAGGAAGGCAAACTAAGGTGAACAAGCCTGGGGCAACAATTGAAAAATTGGCGGTACTTGTTGATTTGATGCAAGACGGCCACTCACAATCCAGAACTAGATGTCTATTCTTAAGTTAAAGATCTTAATTCCTATTCTTTTCTGATAGGCCCTATAGATCTTTGATTTTTAATTTAATTCACTCTCAATTTCGATTTTAGAACCAATCTTATCTAGATCTAGAACTACTTATATTTATAATCTAATTCTAGACCATACCATTACAAGTAATCTAGAATAGATCTCGATCTAAACAAAAGGGCTGATTTCAATCAAAACATAAAATTCTAGATCTAGAATGTAGAATCTAGACTAGATCAAGATCTCCATATGTATGAAATCATGATGAAAGTCATTAAATTATATTGGTGATTCATAGCTGGATCGGTGGATCCTATTACATCTAGCCCAAGATAGCTAGACCTAAGGGCCAAAAAATCTTCTTAAATTTAGTATTTTTACACACCACTTCAGAGTCAGAATCACTGCATTCTCCATCTTCAAGTTCGTCGATGCGATTTTCGCTAGAGGTGGCCATCTTCGCAGTCTCTGTCGAGCGTCAGTAAAAGCAAATGCAAGGGCGGGGGTAGAGCGGCCACAAAGAAGAAGTCTTGCATTAAAAAAAGCAGAAAAGCTACATAGATATAAATAAACCCTTTAGGCTAGAACGAAGTTGTGAATACCTATTTAGTAGCAGCTTGGGCAGCTTGGAAAGGTAGACGTGAGAACTGGTACGAGCTAATAAGAATAGTTGGCTAATTATTTAAAATCCGAACCCATTCATAGATTTTTTTAAAAGTTCATCATCATTTTGATTTAAGTAAATGCGCATCTATGGAGTCCCGAACGTTCCCAATTCTTCCTATGTGTTTATGAAGATCTTGAAATATATTTAAAAAATACAGGATTAGTCGATTTCCCCTATTTCGCTTTCCCACAGAGTAAAGACACTATCTACTCTGAGGCTTTCCTCGAGCAAAATAATACCTTGGGCTGTTCAAAATTTTCGAGGATTTCAATGATTTTACAAAGCAATTTTCTAGCTCTCTATTCCAACGTGAAACAATGTTTTTTGTCATAAAGACTGAAAAACAGCTAATTCCGAACTATATTAAAGATTCTTAGGCAATGTAAATGCTTACAATAAGCGTTTAAAAGATGCGCTGTCTTGCGTGAATTAATGCTACCCATCTATTTGCACATCTATAATAAATGTACTTTAAACAGAATTGGAGTTTTAAAAATTAAATAACTGAATATTCTTATCGCTTTCAGAGTTTTCTTATACTTGGTACTTATCTCTCGATAAGTTGCTTGCTATAATACAAACGTAACTTTGCGGCACCAGACTTTTTTGTCATTTCAATGTAGTAATTCTAGCTTTTTATCCATTCCCTAAAATCCAATTACAGCCTTGTACAGAGAACTTACTTATGTTAATTAACAAGTTTCCTTCGCTTTTTCTTCTTCACATAATTATGTGGTTTTATTTCTAGAACCGTCTCTCGTAGACGCTAATAACATTCAACATTTCTTTGTCGCTTTTATTTGTTACGCAAGTCATTGCTTTAAATCTATTTTTCAAATTATTCGGAAAAAAATACATACAACAATATCAAAAATTAAATGAATACGGAGATAAGTAAATACGCTTAATCAAAAGAAAACTGACCCCTTTTATTCGTCTCTTAACCATTGAAGAAGCAATCTTTGTGATGTTTGGGCTAGAATTGCTTTTTAATAAAAAAATAAATAAATAATTTTTTATGTAAAATCCCAATATGTGTAAAGATCGATTCAACGACAGTACATTTGTGAATGCCAGCAAGGCAACATTGTTCGAACATTAATTGGGAAAAAGTTGTTTTGCGTGGTTGGTGTTTTTTTTTTTTTTTTGTCAAATATCTACAGCAAGAGGATTTTCCCTAGTTATTTCAAGATTCACAGCTGTTTAGATTTAACTGTAGCACTCCTTTCTCAGGTTGTTTTTGATGCTCTTTACGTTACGTTGAAGATGGCGGATCAAAACTGAGTCACATAAGCCACTGAAACACAAAGTGTACAGCCATGGCAACGATTTTGCCGCATAGATTCAGCAAATAGCCGTTTCACCCCCTCCACGCATGCTATCCACCATACTTACCATTAATTAAACCGATGCGAGAGACTGAGAGCAGCTGCTGCTAACAAACATACGTCATGTATTCTTAATGACAACGACAGTGTGATCCCTCCCGCTAAGTGCTCGTTGACTATTGAGTGAAAGAGCTACGTATGTAGGCCTTTGTTTTTCCGTTTACTGACAGGAGGACGCCATGTCTACCAAATACGCCCGTGTTTCCTGATAATAAAAATTTTCTTTACAATTTGAAAAAAAAAAGCTAAAGGTTATAGTTGAGACGATCAACTAATTTGTAAAATGGTACATCTCTTAGATCCATCAAAATCTCTTAAATGCATTGAAATCTTCAGGTGTGACAAGAATCGTATCTCTGTTCTGAATGAATATGTGTAAAACTCGTATAAGATTTAGTCAAGTGGAATCCTGAAATAACTCCTTATCAATGCAGATCAATGTTGATTTCGGTCAACGTTTCGCATTGACACAAAGAAAATCATATCTACTCACCCTTGCCCCTCTCGATACCTACGAGGGCTCTTTCATAATTAACCGAAAAATGCCTGTAAAATCCGCGTTTTTTATGCTATCAACAAAATTCTTGCACGTGTTCATACCTTGACTCGTCCTTCATTTCTCTACGTAACAGCCAAGTCTGTCAACACACTTCTGCCAACGCCGCACCATGGAATAGATACCCTCTCGGAAGAAACTTCCGTCAAGGTTTTGTAGCCATTTCCGCACATGGTCAACAAGCTCTTCATCGTCATCAAAGCGCTTTCCTGCCAGCTCACGTTTCAGTGGCCCAAAGAGGTGATAATCAGATGGTGCGAGGTCTGGACTGTGTGGTGGGTGTGGCAAAATCTCCCATCCATATTTCTCTAGCCAACCTTGCGTCACTCGTGCTGTGTGGGGTGTAGCGTTGTCGTGTTGCAAAATGACCCCGTTGGTCAACTGCCCTGGGCGCTTTCTGCGAATGGCCTCCCTAAGCTTGTCAAGAGTTTGGCAGTACCTTGCAGCATTGATTGTTTCTCCAGGTTGTAAGGTTTCGAACAGAAGAACACCACGACTGTCCCAGAGAACAGTTCCCATTATTTTCTTTGCTGACCGCATGACTTTGAATTTCTTCGCGACAGGTGAGGATGGATGTTTCCATGTCATCGAATCTTGCTTTGTTTCTGGGGTGCAATGGTGCAACCAAGTCTCATCACCGGTGACTATGCTGTCAAGAAAAGTCACATCGTACCCTAGAAAGTCTCCGCCGGCGTTGGCAGTATGCCCGTGAACCCTGCGTGAGCTCTTGCTTCTTCTCAAAAGTTCCCTGCAGATGTCAAATCTTTGTTCTTTATGATTGTCTGTCAATTGCTTAGGAACCCATCTTGCACTGACTTTTCTGTAGCTAAGTTCATGGAATACAATTCTATGGGCAGAAGTTTCCGAAATTTCAAGACTGCTTGCGATTTCATGAAGTTTCAACCTCCTGTCTTGACGAATAAGCTCATCAACTCGCTTCACATTGTCTTCTGACGTCGCAGTTATCGAACGCCCTCTCCCTTCTCTGTCTGTCAAGTCGGAATGGCCGGCTTCAAACAAATTACACCAGTGATAGACTTGTGTACGGCTTATAACATGCTCACCATATATACTCTGAAGTTCTTTATGAATTTCGGTAGGATTCAGACTTTTGGCGTTCAAAAAACGTATGACAGCTCTGATTTCCTCCTTTGACCAAGTTTCAAGGTGGGCCGCCATCTTTAAAATCGTCTAGACATTCATTGTGCAAAATGATGCACTTCATAATTTCTGGGAATATCCGTAAGGAAATAAGAAATATCATGTCGTTTACAGAATTAAAAAAGCTCCACTGGTTGCTGAGCAATGGGCATTTTTCGGTTATTTCTGAAAGAGCCCTCGTACTTTCACAAGGTCTGCATCTTTTATTTACATGATACTATTACTATTTATTAGTAGGCAGGCATGTCGGATCATCTTGGTCATAACCCTTTCCCCAAGTCTCCTATTTGTCAGTCTGTTTATCTCTCTCTCTCTGCCTCAGAGTGCTTCTCCGATCTCTGTTCTGTCTAATTTTTCTTCGGTGTTTTCTTCACTCTTTCCATTATACATCTCTGTCTCTGCCTGTTTGTTTGTTTCTCTCTCTCTCTCTCTCTCTCTCTCTCTCTCTCTCTCTCTCTCTCTCTCTCTCTCTCTCTCTCTCTCTCTCTCTCTCTCTCCCCTCCCTCTCCTCGCTTCGATTCTTTCCGTTTACTCCACCCTTCTCCTCAACCTTTTTTCCACAAAGTAACTTAATAATAATAATAATAATAATAATAATAATAATAATAATAATAATAATAATAATAATAATAATAATAATAATAATAATAATAATAATAATAATAATAATAATAATAATAATAATAATAATAATAATAATAATAATAATAAAAGTAATAATTAAAAAAAAAAACCAAGCCAAAACAAAACAGAACAAAACAAACAAGCCAAAAACATATTTTCCAAGCCTTTCTTATAATGCATTTTCATGCCCACTGTCTTCTTAACTCAAATGTCAGTGGATATTGTGCTTCTTCTTCGGACATAGAACAAATGTAATCGTGTGAAATCGATTACCTTTGGAGATAGAGCTTTTGTAACTTCATTTTATCATTAGTTTCCACATAGGAACACAAAGTCATGTTAACTGAAAGAATCTCTTATATTTTGGACACAGAACAAATGTAAAGAGAAAGAGAACTTGATCCATTTTGCTTGATTGTTTTAACAGGTCATAATTATGCACGGTATAATGCTTTTAGGGGATGGAAACGGACACTAGCTCTAATTTTTGTAAATTTAGACATAGAACAAGTGAAGCGTCATAATGAACATGTTCAGCAATAGACTTCCACTGAGGAACTTAAACCATTCAAAATCATTGCACTCATACTGCTCTAAGGTGCAAAAAAAAAGAGATTATAAAACAAACGTATGATTTCCGGTTCGATTGAACTGGTAGGAAAGACATCTAAGTTGAAGAAAGCAAACTGTACAACAATAAAAAAAAATTATATCCTCCAGAGCCATTCATTTAACAACCTTGAAACATTTTATTTTGAATATTATATCATAAAAATCACATTCTTTCTGTTACAAATAACATATGATAGACATCTCAAGCAAAAAAAGAAAAAAAAATTATGTGGGCACATTACTTCACGCAGACCTCATTTGGTTTATCTCTCCACCGAGACTTTAATTATTTATGTGGTACTGATGTGATCCGCTGCGCATACAATGTAATGCGCAACTAGATATGGTGAAAAACTGCAGTGAAACAAAGTAAACCACTTTGAACTCACGTAATCTTCATGAGTTAATCGCTACACTGTACCAGCCACTGGTACTCTAAACTTCTTTTTTAGATAGTATGGTCTTCAGTGGAAAACAAAATATCAAAACAAAACAAAACAAAATAAAACTCCAAAGCTTCTAGGTATACAATGTTGTGCATTTATCTTTTTTTTTTTTTTTTAAATTTACATAGAGGCTAGTGACATGCAGGTCCCACAAAATAGGGATCACACAAAATCAATGACAAACACTTCGGTATGTCCCGGGTAATTTCGCAATTTTCTGGTAACACCATAACTGTTTTGATCAAAGAAGATGGAAACTTTATTTCACGTTTGTTGTAAACGATATTGTTCTGGCGGAAAAATTTGATAATTATATTAATTTAATCATAATCGCACACTTTTGAAAGTTCAGAAAAGCTAATCTGAATGTGTTGATTGTATTATTTCGGGTTTTCTTGTTTCAAAGAAATTTCAAGGAACTGATCATATCTTCTTTTCTTGTATTTTACAGTAAAAGGTTTATACTTTTTTCTTTTTTTGGAATTTCTTAAAAGTTGAAAAAAAATTTTGGAGTCAGATGATATAAAGACAATTAAATTTATAAACCTTCTGTGCTTTTAAAAAAATACGTGAGGGTTTGTCTGCTCTCCAGTTGGTTCTATCTACTACTATATGACTTCAAAATTGCAATATCCAAAATTAAAGGATTGGTCTGTATTATGCTAGATCTAGATCTACGATATCGTACCACTAACGCATCGGACAGACTAGACATTGATTATAGAGACTGCGTCAAATAATTATATTGTTTCACTCTTTTAAGAAAATAATTTGTAAATCTCTGGATCAAGCACTAAATGTTTCAATTAAACTAAACAACCAAAAGTCATTACTTCCGGCATTTTAATCAGACGTACTAGACCTAGATATCCAGCTAGGTCTAGGTCTGGATGGGAAGAATTTAAATCAGATGCATTTTTTTTCTTTGAAGTAGTGTGTTAGATACATTTATATAGCAAGTTTATCGGTGCGTCATATTATTTATGTGATTTTGGAAAAAAAAATCATATCAATTCAAAGAAAGGCAGTTTGAGTAATCTCCAAAGGCCCCAGTCTATAGCGAAAAGGATTCAATTTCAGGTCGTAATTTAGGTGAAGCTTTTATGGTTTCTTCATTTTTGTGCATTGCAAAGATTGAAAAAAATTGCTGACTTAAATCTATGTGGAAAATTAGCCACTGAATTTGTACATCTTTATATAACTATGGACTCGTGGATGGGTACTCATTTCAAGCTTGTTCTCATGGAAAGGAATTTTGTTGTGACCGAAACTACTATGGCGGAGGACCTTAGAGACAATAGAAACGAAAGAACAGAAAAAAATGAAATATTTGCTCAGTCGGGATATCTGTGTGTCTTAATTAACTTGTGGTAGGCCCTTATGCGGGCCCTCCACTACGCAGATCTATCGTCAAGCCATACGATCAGGCGTAGCTTGACGATAGATCCCCATTGTGTGGGGCGAAATCGTATTCAGATTCATCTGAATCCGATGGACAGATCTGAGCCGCTGAGATATCAAGCAGTGCTTGATATTTTCAGATTGGTCGTCAGTCAGCTTAGGCGGGACAAAAAAAAGTGGAGTAAAAATTGTTGAATTTTGCAAATCTGACTTCAGAATCGAATTCTCCGTCGAATTTCCATGTAGAATGATACTAAATAACAAGGGCTTACGCATTTAATATTGTGGTTTTTATTTTAATTCTGCTCGCCGCGATTTCTTTTTCACCTAGTAGGGCGGGATAGGTCCTAGGCTCTTGTTGGGGATGTGATTAGGTCAAGGTTACCGCCAGTCACCATTTCAAGCAAAGTATGGTAGGTTTCGTCATCCATTCGCATATAATTATGGAAATCTGATGGATATGTTCTTAACTGACAGTAAATTTATGTGAGTGTGTTTATCTCTATCCAAAAGCCATTTCTTCACCCATTCTGCTCTTCTCTTCTTCTTCTTCTTCACATTCAACTTGTTGAGACAAAGAGCTAGAACCGCAAGTTCAACTTTACGCTTAGAAGGCATTGTGGCATTTGGGGAGGGGATCTAAATAGCTCAGTACAACTTCTCGATCCCTAGGCTTTGTGGGCCTTGTGCCTGCACGGTGAAGGCCTGATGGTCGATCTGACTAATGTGGAGACACATTATCGTCTGTCCGTTTGAATCAGTTCAAACATCAGATGGCTTGATCGTATGGCTTGACGATAGATCTGCGTAGTGGAGGGCCCGCATTAGATACTCAAATAGATCTACACCTTGAACTTGATATTGCTTTCCTTTTCAGATTAAAAGCTTAAAATAAGAAGAATAAGTAACTTATCTAGATATCTAGTCCTTCAAAAGTTGATGGATAAAACTAGATCCTGATCTGCATTATAAGGCAAAGTTGGAAGCAATACCGGTTCTAATTTCAGGGCTTTATGAGAGCTGTATGTATTAATGGCTCGCAGTTGGTATACTTTGGTTGATGAAATGGAAGAGTGCGGCAGTATCAGATTTTTCGATCTCGCATTTTTTAAGCCATGGCTAAATTTGATTTTATTTCCATTCGTTTAAGTTTTAACCTCATGAGAGAAACTATTTCTTTTGACTACATTTGAGTTTCAAACATAAAGACAATTTATTACAAAAAGATTTATCGGATTAACAATCAAACACGAAAACACACTGATTTTAATGCCATTCGATTGATCAAAACAATTCTGGCAGTAACAAATTCATGACCCAAATAAAAAAAAAATATAAAATAAATTTTTATAAGCGGTTTTTGTCTTTATCCGTAATATCCCTTTAGTATTTTATTGACCACATTTGATACTGATATTGGCAGCTAGATCGAGATAATTATGCCTGATGGGATTCCATCGAGACATCCGATTCTTTCTTATTCAATCGTCTATAAAGTTAACTTTATGTCATAATACTTATTTATCATTAATTTCTTAACGTTTTTAAAGTCAACTAAGACAAAATTCTATGGCGTCCAACAACAAAATCAAAAAAATATAAAATTATTCTCCAGTCCATTATTTTGTCATCGAGATCAAAACAATGAAAGGTTTTTCTTGCGAATCACGTAAAATGAAAGAATAATTCACAGAAAGAAAAGGGAACCTAAACATCACATTTGAAAAGAAAATGTTTTAGTAATTTAATCAAATTTGAAAGACCTTCATTAAAACTGTAAATGTAAATTCTGAGATCTTGATTTTTTTTTCTTTTAAAATTATGTAGGCTGAATAACATTCCAAAACACTATATTTCTGTCCCCCCAAAAAAGTTAAGAGACTAGTGCATGGGAATAAGAAACAAAACATCTCAAAAGACTATAAAAATGACTCCAGTTCCGATATCACAAGTTTTATTAAAGGTAATTGTGCGGCAAGACAAGAAAGACATTAAGACATTGTGTGTTAGATTTCAACTTATGTCGACTTCTACCTCAAGAACAATATAAACTGTTATGTTGAGGCGTTCAGAGCGCAGGTGTTTATTTACTCTGAGGCTGCTATGGTCCTTTTTCTTAGCAGAATAAGCAAAACAAAGCAAAACAAAACATATAAAGGAGACTAAAAATAAAAAAAAAATTAAATCCAAAGCAATTCGTTCACTGATACTATCTGCTACACTTTAATTATAACCTAATGAATTATATTTTAGTAACTGTGACTTTCAATTGCAATTATTTCAATTACGACATTACCA
>JAWDGP010001473.1:1805000-1817500 GCA_033675545.1 Elysia crispata
CAGTATTATTTCCGCAAGACAATAAATCTGTCTAAATTTTCTTCTTTATCTGAACCATAATATGCAAGCTACTAAATGAAAGAAAAAAAGATAAAGAAGTAAAAATAGTGTTAAAGCTACAAAAATAAATCAATAATAAAATAGGCTATGATTAACAATAATCTTTTTAGACAGAAAATTAGACAAGCTGTTAAAATTTAGTTCACAAATTCTTACATTGTTCTAACTTTTTTTTTAAACCACAGCCAGTGGCAAGGTTATAAAAACATTGTGAAACTTTTCTTTACAAACAAAAGAGGATAACGATTGTGTCGAGCTTATGTTGCAAGGGTAGGATGCGCAAAAGGGTAAAATAGTGAGTCGCGAACTGACTCACAAAAAAGAATGTTAAAATATTGAATGAATGAAAGGATTAAGGAATTAAGGGATGAGATGGTACGTATGAGTGTGTAGAAATTAAAGGAATGAATGAATGAGGTAGGAATTGATTAAGAACATAACTACTTCTCTGCACTATAAACTGAATTCAAGAGTGTGCGTCTAGGAGTAATGAAACAAGTGGTTTGATAGCAGCTCACTACAAGACTGAGTTGATCATCAAGAGTGTGCGTCTAGGAGTAATGAAACAAGTGGTTTGATAGCAGCTCACTACAAGACTGAGTTGATCATCAAGAGTGTGCGTCTAGGAGTAATGAAACAAGTGGTTTGATAGCAGCTCACTACAAGACTGAGTTGATCATCAAGAGTGTGCGTCTAGGAGTGATGAAACAAGTGGTTTGATAGCAGCTCACTACAAGACTGAGTTGATCATCAAGAGTGTGCGTCTAGGAGTGATGAAACAAGTGGTTTGATAGCAGCTCACTACAAGACTGAGTGGATCATCAAGAGTGTGCGTCTAGGAGTAATGAAACAAGTGGTTTGATAGCAGCTCACTACAAGACTGAGTGGATCATCAAGAGTGTGCGTCTAGGAGTAATGAAACAAGTGGTTTGATAGCAGCTCACTACAAGACTGAGTGGATCATCAAGAGTGTGCGTCTAGGAGTGATGAAACAAGTGGTTTGATAGCAGCTCACTACAAGACTGAGTTGATCATCAAGAGTGTGCGTCTAGGAGTAATGAAACAAGTGGTTTGATAGCAGCTCACTACAAGACTGAGTTGATCATCAAGAGTGTGCGTCTAGGAGTAATGAAACAAGTGGTTTGATAGCAGCTCACTACAAGACTGAGTTGATCATCAAGAGTATGCGTCTAGGAGTAATGAAACAAGTGGTTTGATAGCAGCTCACTACAAGACTGAGTTGATCATCAAGAGTGTGCGTCTAGGAGTGATGAAACAAGTGGTTTGATAGCAGCTCACTACAAGACTGAGTTGATCATCAAGAGTGTGCGTCTAGGAGTGATGAAACAAGTGGTTTGATAGCAGCTCACTACAAGACTGAGTTGATCATCAAGAGTGTGCGTCTAGGAGTAATGAAACAAGTGGTTTGATAGCAGCTCACTACAAGACTGAGTTGATCATCAAGAGTGTGCGTCTAGGAGTAATGAAACAAGTGGTTTGATAGCAGCTCACTACAAGACTGAGTTGATCATCAAGAGTGTGCGTCTAGGAGTGATGAAACAAGTGGTTTGATAGCAGCTCACTACAAGACTGAGTGGATCATCAAGAGTGTGCGTCTAGGAGTAATGAAACAAGTGGTTTGATAGCAGCTCACTACAAGACTGAGTGGATCATCAAGAGTGTGCGTCTAGGAGTAATGAAACAAGTGGTTTGATAGCAGCTCACTACAAGACTGAGTGGATCATCAAGAGTGTGCGTCTAGGAGTGATGAAACAAGTGGTTTGATAGCAGCTCACTACAAGACTGAGTTGATCATCAAGAGTGTGCGTCTAGGAGTAATGAAACAAGTGGTTTGATAGCAGCTCACTACAAGACTGAGTTGATCATCAAGAGTGTGCGTCTAGGAGTAATGAAACAAGTGGTTTGATAGCAGCTCACTACAAGACTGAGTTGATCATCAAGAGTGTGCGTCTAGGAGTAATGAAACAAGTGGTTTGATAGCAGCTCACTACAAGACTGAGTTGATCATCAAGAGTGTGCGTCTAGGAGTAATGAAACAAGTGGTTTGATAGCAGCTCACTACAAGACTGAGTTGATCATCAAGAGTGTGCGTCTAGGAGTAATGAAACAAGTGGTTTGATAGCAGCTCACTACAAGACTGAGTTGATCATCAAGAGTGTGCGTCTAGGAGTAATGAAACAAGTGGTTTGATAGCAGCTCACTACAAGACTGAGTTGATCATCAAGAGTGTGCGTCTAGGAGTAATGAAACAAGTGGTTTGATAGCAGCTCACTACAAGACTGAGTTGATCATCAAGAGTGTGCGTCTAGGAGTAATGAAACAAGTGGTTTGATAGCAGCTCACTACAAGACTGAGTTGATCATCAAGAGTGTGCGTCTAGGAGTAATGAAACAAGTGGTTTGATAGCAGCTCACTACAAGACTGAGTTGATCATCGAATAAGTAAGCAGGAATAAAGCCATATAAGGATCAACATAATAAAACAGTATCAAACTAAAAAAAAAAAACCAATGTGAATGAGTGGATGCTTTGATGAGTTGGGGAGCTTATATGTCCGTGTTTCTATGAGTTAACGTAGGATTGAGTTAAAGTAAATAAGTTAGTGAATAATTTTGGGCTTATTAATTGATTTGCAATTCAACTGAAGCTTTGAAAGCTTCTTGCCATCGACCGTTGTCATCTAAATCCAGGTGACGACCATGTGCTTTAAACTATTTTTCTGAAACCTTAGATTTTACGATCGTTTATGAACTTTTGTGTAATTACAATTATAATCATATGTACAGCAAATTCATAGGAAGAGTATCAGTAACCACGCAATAATAATAATAAATGCAATGCTATCATGATAGAGAACTGAGAGAAGGAAAAAAGAACCAATATCATTATAAAGTAATATACAACAAAGTGATTTGGTGTGTGATTTTACCGGACAAAATTTTATGGTTGGTTGCCAGCCTAATCTGTTGTCATAGATCGAAAATAGTCGTATCTTTCAACTGAAATACTACCGTTTCCTAAAGAGCACGCCAGCACTGAATCGTGAAATGTCGCTTCTGTCTAATTCATCATCGAAAACGACGTCTGCGCCCGGCCCTTCAGATGAAGAATCTGGCGTGCCTACAAAAGTCACTATGAGGGCTATAGCCACAACGATAACAGTAACGATAGCAGCGACAATCAGAGAAATCTTAATTCTCTTGGTTCTCTTGGCTTTCTTGAGCCATTCCTCTACGCCGACATCGTCCCCTCCGTACTTGCTCAAGTGCTTCCTGCGTCTCCTGCGCCTGTAGTACTGAGTGAGAAAAGAAAAACAAATCGTTTGAGTTATTCGGAAAATTGTCTTTAAAACAATTCTACAAGCTAGAGCAGAAAATAGCGATTCAAACAAATCACTAAATGAAAGCAAATCAAGAAACAACATGCATAGTTCCAGCAGATTTTTGGATATGTGGATTCGTTTCACAACCATCCGATAACTCTATATACATATCCTTAAAGACTTATTTTACGCCAAATATCATACAAGATCACTTCGCCTTTCTTAGACTGACAAAAAGTAGGTCTTGTGTGATGTCAATATACAATTCTAGACATTACTTGCTGAGCCAAACTCTTTACTTGTAATATTAATTATCTTGAATGGGGAATTGTGCACTGTATGCTGTGTAAGCCTTGTGTTTTTTTTTTATGTGAATTTTCACTTCGATGTGCGTTAGTGAGGAACCTACAGAATAATTTTATAACTAAAATCATTGCTGCTTATTTAAATAATTGATCTTTACTTGATATGTATTTTGATTCACACGAAGTTGGTGTAGCATTTATTGAAAAAATAAGGGTTGGACCAGAACAAACTCTAATTTAATAAAAACACAATGTACCTAAATCTCGACATGAACAGTAGGTCTTGAACTAGGCTTTGAAGGCGTGTCCTCAATCAAAGTAGAAAAAATTTCAGAAATGATGTGATAAAAACAAATAGATGCCATCGAAAGAAAAGAAGAGGCGGACAGTAAAAGCGCTAACAGAGGGAAAAGAGGATACATTGGAAGGACTTCGAGGAAAATCAACCGGAAACCGTAGGAGAGTAAAGAGTCAAACAAAACAGTTTCCGCGAAAAGTCTCGATCACTGTCATATAATATTGTCACCATCGTAAAAATACCAACGTGATTGAACGAAAGTCACAAGGAAACACAAGGAATATACAATAAGCTCCAAAGATGAATCATGTTCCTTTTATTGCTGGAAAATGAAATTTGGAATCATTGATATATTATATTCGTACTTATCTTGGAATTTTTTTTATTTCTAAGTGGTTCTTACAACAAATTTAATACTCATTTTAAGCTTATTGAACTTAATATATTTTGTTTAATGATCAAGTATAAGCTTTAAATCCGATGCTCCAAATCTGAAGTATATTTATCAACCACACCAGGAGAAAATTAAAAAAAATAACAACTTCATTTTTATCATCATCTTCATCATAGCCTTTCTCGCTCTCGCTCAGGGTGTAGACCACAAACAAATCCCTTTCATCTTTCCATATCCCGGGCCAGTTTCTTCCCTTCTATCCATGTCCTTCCACTTCTGACCAGTCTTCCCTGACACTGATCCGAGTTACACGTAGCATTTTTAAACTGTTCTCTAAACTTTTATTTAACAAAAAGGTAAAGAAAATAAAGGACTTGATTGTCCTCATTCTAAAAAAAATCGACATTTTAAGAAATTAATTTGGGTAACCATAATGATTGATTATACACTTTGAGCTATATATAAAAACCAAGTTTTTAAAATCAGCATTATTCAAACTTACATAGGGACAGATTATGTACGGAAACAATGTGACTATCATACATCCGTTTTGTTGAGTAAGGACGCTGGCCTACCTCAAACTGGTCTTCATCAGCTTCCTTGATTTCATCGAAGGAAGGGTCCATGACGATGGTCCCGGCTATCGCCTCTATACTGACAGGCGGCGCCCGGTGGGCGCTACATCTCGAAGGTGAGCTCTCACAACTACCGGCGGCTCTCACCACATCACATCGATGGCCTTGCACACCCTTTAGGTAGCTTTGCATATACGAACAAGCGTTTAAATCTTCTACCTGTAAGAAATTATATAAACAGCAATGTAGAAATATCATAGCACCAAAATATCAAACCCAAGAAGCATATAGTCTGGAGATGAAAGATGTACATTTGTGGCGAAAAAAAAAATACATGTATATTTCTGCAGAATACTGTTACAACTGCACCAGCTACTACTACTACTACTACTACTACTACTACTACTACTACTACTACTACTACTACTACTACTACTACTACTACTACTACTACTACTACTACTACTACTACTACTACTACTACTACTACTATTACCACTACCACTACCACTACCACTACCACTACCACTACCACTACCACTACCACTACCACCACTACTACTACTACTACTACTACTACTACTACTACTACTACTACTACTACTACTACTACTACTACTACTACTACTACTACTACTACTACTACAATTGCTAATGCTTTATTACTAGTGCTGTGTTGCAACTAATTCATCTAATTCTGTTTCCTAAACTTTGATGTATATTATTGCTTCCGGTATTCATTCTATTTACACCTTAAATTTTAATCTGTGATATCTGACTTTCGGAGACACTGAATTCAAGCACGGTACAACAAAAAAGTCCTGACTCAGCCCAATCAATCAAATTTCTAAAGTATAATTGTATCTCATTGTCAAGTCGTTGGTAGACAAATAATGATCAGTTAGTAACAGCAGAATCAAGCCTTGAGCTGTTCTTCACTGACTTAAATTTCTCATCGATCCAGTGCGAAAAACGTTAGTGTGAGATGCGTTGTTCCAACTTAATTGTCTTTATGTTGCCCAGCAACACTGGCAAGTATAATAGTTTGGAAAAGCACGACGATTTTTATATATTTGGCAAATGTACAAATCATGTATGCTGTCGATTTTTTAAGAGTTTCTTTAGCGGAGTATTCCAAGGCCACGATTATATAGTGTTTACAGGTTTCCTCTTTATATTGATAATAAATATTTCATTACAAAATATCTGCCTATCTATCTTTCTCTCTATAAATCTATCTATCTATATATATATATATATATATATATATATATATATATATAAATCATTTAAGTTTTAACTATTTATCTATCTATCGGTCTGTCTGCCTCTCCAAATATATCTCTCTAGTTTCACTCCTCCCTAATTCCCTATTTTCTCCCTCCCAACCCCCCCCCCCCCCCCAAACCCGCTTATCTCCTCTCCCCAATTTCACACTACATTCTCTCTCTCTCTCTCTCTCTCTCTCTCTCTCTCTCTCTCTCTCTCTCTCTCCCTCTTTCTCTCTCTCGTTCACTGAGTGTTCGAAATCACAAATGAACAATAAAAAAAAACAAAACGCCAAGACAATCTCTCTTTTGTTACTTAATATTTATAAAGTAAAGAGAGAATTGTGTGATTGTTCTGGATCTTTTTAAAGATGTAAATATAAGGCTCTTTTCTTTCAAACATATATTACCATACGGGTAAATAGATACCTTTCACTAACGGGTAAATTCTGAATCATCTTTCTAAAGGAACGGGGGCACTGACAAACGTACCTGAATTATTATAATAGAGTATAATGGTTGATTTGTCTTCAAATTTAAAAATATTGACCATGAATAGTAGAAAAAACTTTTAATCTGTTATCTGAATGTTGACATGGAGCCTTAAAAATTACACAAAAAAAGCAATGAGATTGAAAATTAAGATAAAAAAAATAAAGGAAGCAAAAATAACATTCTTTCATAAAATGAGGAAGCCAATTTTAATGGTTTTTTTTTTAATAAGCAACACAAAATGCGATTTACATTTCAGCTCAAAAGAGCAGAATCTACGATCCAATATTCTCTATATCTTCCCTATTCGCTCAGCTACTCTTCGGGTTGCTGGGATACACGGGTGTGGCACTCGCTGCCAGAGACAGAATCATAATGGCAAAAATCGCAGCTCTGTAATGGATTGTTAGTTGCTATGAATAGAACAAACAAGAGGACCGCGGAAGGAAAAAGAGAATTGCGTGTAAGAAAATTAGCCTTCACTGTGTTTTATATAAAAAAAATATACTCCATATTAGTAGATATAAATTTTGCGGCAGTTTTCAAAGATTTTACAGGAAAAAGGAGAGAAAAGTTGTCAAATTGCTTTTAGTCGTTTTTAGATCTAAGTCTGCCAGGTAATACTTTAAATGTTTTATTGAAAAAAAAATAAAGAATGTTAAATGTGTTTAGATTAAGATATGGCCATACAAAGATAAAAAATACGGAATTTAATTTAAATTTACTCTTTCCAAGCTCGCAACAGAAGGCGAGTAGGCAGAAATACCTTTAAATTTTACACATACGCGTAGTCACGATAAAATCCATTATTTTGATTTCTTTTCTAAAATAGACGGCAAAATCTTTTTTACTATGCTCTTTTCAAAATCATGAAATATTTTGCAAGTGTCAGTTAGTTCTGTTAATAGTGGGCGCGTTTCGAATCCTTGATGATAAGTCATTGTAGATTTTAGATTGAAGTTCAACACATGACTTCCGTCCATAGAAAGCGTAATTATTAACCGGATGAGTAAACAGTCTTGACATTACCCATACCGATTCGTAGAGTTATCTAGCAGAGCACTTTGGTTTACTGTGAAAGTAGATTCGCTAGAGAAATACTGTTTAAGCTTTGGGAAGATTTTGCTTCGGGATGATAATCAACACTTCACTTGCCATTTGATATGAAACACCGTCGACGTCGGTATAGTAGTACTGGGAACACAATTTAAAAAAAAAAACCAACAGAAAACCCTTTACAAAACGAAATGTCTAGTTTTACAAGGGAATAGAAGCCAACTATTTAAATGAATTCTACAGAAGCTTTTCTATTCTTTAAATATAAATTAATAAAATTTGTTACAAATTGTTAAACTTACTCTAAATTGGTCCCACTTAAACATTATTGAAGCTAATGAAATAATAACTCAAACACTTGTTTTCTACCAAAAAAATCCTTGAATAAAATTTCCCGAATTAAAAAAAAATCATCTTTTTTATTACCGTTAATGGAATGATTTTCTAAAGGTTTATAAGACCCTACCTCCTGAACAATTTCTCTGGAATTACTATAAGATTCATTAAATAAAAAAAACCCAGAACAAAACCAAACTGCTACTTATCGGCCTTAAAATTGTCATGCCTGCTGGGAGCTAAAAGTACTACACTATACTGTAAATAGACATGATGAGTTGAATCAAACAAAAATTTTGGCATTGAAACGTGTCGTCCTATTTGAGAAATAATTAGTTTCTTACTTTTTGCGTAAACCACTAAGTCATAGAAAAATTTCCTCCTGGATGCAAATAACACATTGGTTCTGGCATATATCTTTCAAAATGCATACGACAGAAAGATGGCCAAATGTGATGAAAGCTGAAAAAAGGGATTATATTGAAAAAAAAAAGTCTCTCACCTTTAGGGTTATGGGGGAAGTTGCCAAGATTCGGTTTTTTGCTGACGGATGAGTAAAAGAACATTTTCTTCGAATTTTTTCATCGTCTGTCAAAGATCTCTCATCCTCACCTTTTATGTCATCTACTTCCCTCTCGATGGAAAAAGTCGTCTCTTTAATATCGCCTGTGTCATCTTCAAAAACAGGATTGTCGTATCCCTCATCAAGGCTATCTATCAAAGCACTCAAAAATCCCGGTGTGACACTTTCCTTGACGTAAGTACTTTTCTTGCCTTCGTTGAAAATTGTACTCTCATGGAAAGTGACAGTCTTAGGTTCGCTTTTATGTGGAGAACTAGGCCGATCTGTTTTCGAGTGAGGCACAAGAATTGATTTTATTTCACCGCGAAATGGCTGCCTACAATTAATGACATTGAAGTCTTTATTTTCTTTTTCGGCACTTTTATCATTAGTTTTCCCATCTTCGTTGACATTCTCTGTCGATGACCACTCGACAATACTACAGTCTAATTGGTAGCCGATTTCGTAACGTTTCACCATGCGCTTCTCATATAAAAGTTTTTGTAACGCTGCTCTCCCGCACGCACATTTCAGAGTCGGTCTTCCATTGCAATCACATTTCTGGTTTCCGACCGCCAAATCTACAATTTTCGTTATGTTAGTATTTTTAGCGCCCTTATGCTCTGAACTCTGAATGAACTCGTTGTCCTTGAGGCTTGATATGTTTGTTTTCTCCTCGTCACCACCGTCCCCACTGTCATGTAGAGAAGGTGATTGTTTATGGAGAAACTCAAAGTATCGATCGACTTCTTTGAGAGGTCCATTTTGTTTTATCATTCTGTCAGGGACAGCACCATAATTGTTGTTAATGTAATCCACCGAAGTCACAGGTGAGGTGTGGTGGATGTTTGAGTATGAAGGCAACATGGCAATTTTATCAAGGGATCGAAACGATTTGTCTCTTTGTGAAAATAAGGCTGGACTTTCATTCTTTTCATCGAAAGAAAGAGATGAAGAAAAATGTTTGTCAATACTAAATTCCTGTCTGTAATTTACATAATTATTGATGATATTATGGTTAGGCTCTTGACCAGAAAACAGCTCATCATTTTTACCCTCTTTACCACCAGTGAATGTAACAATATGGCAAGTTTCTTTTCCTATATCAGAACAAGTCGTCTCGAAGTACGCATATTTCTGGTAACCATCGGCGTCTGGAGAGAGTGCTCCGTCGTAGAGATCGTCAGAAGATAAATTTCCGGAATCCTCTAACACTTCGGCATCTTCATCCTCCTCTGCCAATATGCTTTGTTCTATCACAGCACTCAGCTGGCGCTGTCGTCGTAGGGGTAACGGAGCAGGGCTATCGTTGTGATTAGACCAACTCCTGTCACTAGCTGCTCTAACTGCCTTGGGTGAAGGACGAGAGGAGTTGGCTGGAGAAGAATACCCTGACGTACCGGGTGTCATCTGATCAGGAATTTGATCCAGGAAGTCAGACGGATCTTCTTCCACTGACGATACCGCGTCCATCCTCTCCTGGCGTCGCAGGTACTTTTTTCTGGTGGTCACATCACAGACAGCAGATGAAACCATATCGTCATCGAAATCTCTGTCCGCTCTGTGCTGCCACTCCTGCTCCTCCTGCTCCTCACTGTCATAACTGTCTTGATCCTGCTGCTGATACCCGCCCTGGCGTCTGAGGCGGTTTGCTGGCGGCGGGATGCTCTCGTAGACCTCGAACTGAATTTCGCCCACTGGCTCAACAGTCTCAGTCTGCGCCTGGCCATCATTTCCCAGCCCACTGCGCAGGTTGGCCGCATCGCTCTCATGGTAGATCGGGTTGATCTTTATACCGCGCAGGCGGCGGCCAGAGATATGGCCGCCGTAAATTGCCTGATGATTGAAGAAAGATGTCACTGAGTAATATAACCCAACGGTGGGAAAAGGACAAAGGTCGAGACAAAGGGGAAGCGATAACCACTGCAACACTTTGAGTAAACAATACATGAATAATAATAATAATAATAATAATAATAATAATAATAATAATAATAATAATAATAATAATAATAATAATAATAATAATAATAATAACAATAATAATAATAATAATAATAATAATAATAACAATAATAATAATAATAATAACAATAATAATAATAATAATAATAATAATAATAATAATAATAATAATAATAATAATAATAATAATAATAATAATAATAATAATAAAAATAATGATAATAATAATAATAATAATAATAATAATAATAATAATAATAATAATAATAATAATAATAATAATAATAATAATAATAATAATAATGATAATCATAAAACGGTTCCCTCTCTGTTTTCAAACTACAAAGATTAAAAGAAATATCACCTAGCAGTAGGACAAGATATCCTTGCTAGTTTCGATTTTATGAGAGACATAGTGAGGAGTGAAAGAATAAAGCATGTCACAGGAAATTCGTAAGAGAGTCGACTTAACAAAATAAATGTATTTCTGATCAATTCTTTTTAAAGGTGTAATGGAAAAGAAGTCGGAATTCCATTTTTTCTTTCCTTCAATTCCAATGAGTTTTCGGAAAAACTAATCTATAGAAAGCTATCAACTTCCTATTCAGCAACTTTTGACTATCATATTATGTACTGGCAATAATAGTTATCGAAACTCTTGCCATAGAATGCGAACCTTAATGCAGTGAAGAAGGCGAGACAGACCATTCCTTCGGTAAATGAAAACTCCTCCCCCCCCCTCTCTCTCTCCATCTCCTGTCATCTCTCGAAAAGATCAATCTCTCTCCTCCTCTCTCTCTCCCCACTTTTTGCAAATATATTTTTTTTTCATTCCAAACCATAAAGTCCTCGTTCTGCACCTCTACGCATCACGCTCAAAAAACCGCCACACAAAATAAACTAAAAGGAAAAAAAACAACAACCAAACAAACGAAAAAACAAACAAACTAGCAATTACATGAGAAAGGCGTTGTCCTGCCCAGGAATAAGCACAAAAAAAAAGTTGATAACACCTACGTAAATTTTTCTTTCTAAACGATTTCGCTGCCACGTGAGTAAGCACGAAACCTAGAATTTATCAATAGCTGAGACTCTGGTTTCCATGCTAACAACCTAGGAAAATTGAAGCCAATTACAAAGTGGTTGATACCTAAAGCTAAAACTCTCGCTTTAACAAAAAAATGAACAGTAGTGGTGTATCATTACACCTTGGCTGCGATAAGCAATGACATTAGGGATTATTGATAAATTTAAATGACAAGAACGGCATTTGCACTTGAGTAAACTGACTGGAGAATTATTATGTTTTCAAAGGTAGAATGCACTTCTAGTTATGAAATTAGCTACACTGTCGAATTGTTATTTTCACGATGAAAGGACATTAAGTCGCAATTACTTAAAATATAGAGAAATGGTCTGAAATGAGGAGAGAAAAACAAAAAACTTTGAAGGTTAAAAACCAAAGAGAAAGAGGGAAAAACAGAAAAAATGTAGGGAAAAGTGATAACAAGAGAGGAGATGACAAAGATGAATAATTGTGCAAGGGTAAAGGAATAAATAGACAAAAAAAAAGTATAATCAGTGACATAGCTAGTTGTCAGACTGAGTAAATAGTTTGCATGATTGAAGTTTGATTGGGATAGACGATAAAGGGGAGTTTAGAGGTTCAACTATTTAAAGGGAAAGAAAGAAGCTGAATGAATGAAGAGAGATAGTGAGAGAAAGAGAGATGGATAGAGTAAGAGCGGAAAGTAAGAGAGAGATAAAGAGAGGACAAAGATAGATGGATAGAGTGAGAGAGAACAGAAATAAAGTAAACGAGTGATAAAGAGAGGACTAAGATAGAT
>JAWDGP010001473.1:1822500-1827500 GCA_033675545.1 Elysia crispata
ACCGCCGGGCTTTTGTAGTAAATAAAAAGCAACAAAAACATGACTTAAATGGTCACTTAGTAAACATTGCTAATTTCACCGCAATGCTTTTCCCCTATTTTATAACTGTATTACTATTCTACTGCTGTGAGACAGCCTCCACGAGCGCAGTAATGTATGTATGTACCGTTTGAGGGTAGGGAAAGAGGTGAAAACATCTTACCCACGACAGTTTGGTGTCGTCTTGCCTCACCTCCGAGTCAGATACAAGTGGCGCCTCCATTGATGTCAGCGACACAACCAGGTCTGCTCGGCCATTTGTCTTCCATCCTACAGAAGAGGGAGACGATCTGTTCGCTCCTTGTACTACTGGGGTGGCTTACTATCACATAGAATATGATAACTAAAAGCTATGAGACGATCTGTTCGCTCCTTGTACTACTGGGGTGGCCTACTATCACATAGAACATGATAACTAAAAGCTATGGGAGGGACTGCGAGGGATGCGACATGAAAAATGGCGATGACACTTAAAGTTAAAGGACTTTTTTGATTGTTATTTCAATGGAGTTTGACCCATTTCCGAGCTCAGCTATATTATATATATATATATATATATATATATATATATATATATATATATACCCTACAGTCTCTGTTTAGTATTAACTATCGAAGAAATACCTCATTTGGTAGGTAACTGATTTTCGTAGTCATTGTCGGCACCTTCTGTACTATAAAAAATTAATGGATTACTTTCCGTAAAGAAAGTTGTAAGTTAAGTGAGTTAACGAGTTAATGCAAATTCACTGCATAAAATAAAATCGAAAAAATAATTTTAGAGCAGATTTTTTTTTATTCTCATGACGAAATCGTTACTGCAGATCTCCCAAATCGCGCATGATGTCCCTCCAAGATTAAAATCCATTACAAAGCCAAGAGCGATGTTGAGTCCTTGGGAACGGCTCTTTGAACACTCACGTCTATAACTCACCACCATGGTTAAAAAAAAAAAAAAAAAAAATCTTGTTTGCACGCTGCAGTCCCGCACCGTTTAGATTAGCTGCTCGTGTGGAAGTCGATAAGCCCATCTGTATTTACAACTGATTGTGTGGGTAAACACTTTGAATTATTGCGGGGAAAAGTAATGTACAAACACGCCCATTTAATTCCTTTGTTCATATTCAGCCTGAACCATGATCATGTTTACTTAAAGCCTTTTTAATAAATGTATGTTGCGATGACCTGTTAGCAGCACGTAACATATTACTTACATTTTTCATAGTTCTTGATCAAAAACCGATTTCTGCTCTGAGTCTGTCATCCTCTATCTTGACACAACTCAAGACCTTCTGTGGACGAAATGCAAAATTGAAGAAATATTCTTGACATGCCGTAAATGACAAAGTGCGAGATGATTAAACTCAACAACTCTTTGCGCAGTCATAATTTTAAGTTAAGATGCATCAATATAATTGGCTAAAATAACTGTTGCAGTAATAGAAGTAACAATTGTAGTAGAGACATTAACAATTACAATGCACTTCATCAAGGCCTTAAAATGATGAAATAAAGAGGTAATTATAAAAGGGATGGCAAGAATTATTATTATTATTATTATTATTATTATTATTATTATTATTATTATTATTATTATTATTATTATTATTATTATTATTATTAACAATAGCAGCAGCAGCAACAGCAATAGTAGAAGAAGAAGAAGTAGTAGTAGTGGTAGTAGTAGTAGTAGTAGTAGTAGTAGTAGTAGTAGTAGTAGTAGTAGTAGTAGTAGTAGTAGTAGTAGTAGTAGTAGTAGTAGTAGTAGTAGTAATAGTAGTAGTAGTACTGGTGATGGTAGTAGTAGTAGAAGTAGTAGAAATAGTAGTAGCAGTAGTAGTAGTAGTAGTAGTAGTAGTAGTAGTAGTAGTAGTAGTAGTAGTAGTAGTAGTAGTAGTAGTAGTAGTAGTAGTAGTAGTAGTAGTAGTAGTAGTAGTAGTAGTAGTAGTAGTAGTAGTAGTAGTAGTAGTAGTAGTAGTAGTAGTAGTAGTAGTAGTAGTAGTAGTAGTAGTAGTAGTAGTAGTAGTAGTAGTAGTAGTAGTTGTAGTTGTAGTAGTAGTAGTAGTAGTAGTAGTAGTAGTAGTAGTAGTAGTAGTAGTAGTAGTAGTAGTAGTAGTAGTAGTAGTAGTAGTAGTAGTAGTAGATCATATAAGTTTTATTTTTTCATCGAAACAAAATTAATAATTGTTTAAATTTAACATCACTTCGCACCAATGCAAAGTCAAATTCCGTTACACACAAACGATAGCACACAGCTCAAGCCTGTTTTTAGATAATAAAATTTCGTTTCAGTTTTCAAGAAACATTTTAAATCGAATCTTCTCCTTTATAAAGCTCCGTAAGAAAACATCACAGAAGGAAATACTTCTGGTGACGAATTGATTTTACCGACAAGTCCACTTTAGTTAGCTCGGTGGTGTTAATGATTGTCCGGATTTTTTCCTTTCATTTTGCTCCTTTCCGTTTACATTACCAGGTAACTTTTATATTGATGATCGGTTTGGGAATGTTCCTGATGCTTTAGTCAGTGAAATGAGTGATGCTATGATGCTTTCAGGACATTATTATCGTATTGATTCGGCCCAGCATTATAGTGGCTTAACACAATGCTTTGATCACCCTGAAATTGCATCCTCTTTCACAGATATGCCAGATTAAATCTGATGATGTTTTCTCGGTGAAAAAAAAAAAAGGTACAAAGAGTAAATGGATTTGAAAGAGAGACTGGGAGAAAGCAGTGCAGAAAGAGAGAGATAAATAATTGAAGTGATTTGAATTGAATTTTATTTTTTAAACAGTAACAAAATGCTCGCATTAAAAAGACAGACAAATAGAGAAAGGAGGGGTGTGTGTGTGTGTGTGTGGTTGTGAAAGAGAGAACAGAAAGAGAGAAAGAGAGGAAGGGAGAGAGAGAGAGAGAGAGAGAGAGAGAGAGAGAGAGAGAGAGAGAGAGAGAGAGAGAAAGAGAGAGGGGAGGGGGGGAAGACAGGAAGGAAGCGAAAGAGAAAAGTTAGAGAACAGGCAAAATACGTACATTTAGAGTGGCGCAGAAAGGAGAAAAATGAATTTGTTAAAATGCAGATAGGAAGATCAGTAGGTTCATAAATTGACAGTACTATGCCAAGACGGAGAACGATAGAATGATAAATGCGATTTGATCTCGAAATATTATTTATACAAGTGATGAGTATGTCAAAAGACATGAAAATAAATGGGGATATAGATTAAAGGTGACTTTATAGAGATATTGTGAGACTATGTGCCGAAAAAGATAGGTCAAAAGGAAAGAAAATTGAACAAATTTACAAAAGCTACTGGTACATGGAGCAAAACCTTTTTGTCTTGGTAGCAAGAATGAGTTGCACTAAAGACATACGAACGGCCATTAACTAGGAGCACAAAAGACAAACGGCGTTAGTCTCCCAACTGACATCGTATCTGCGACGAATAGGCCTTCAACACGCAACAATGAAAAGTTTATATATATAATATAATATAATATATATATATATATATATATATATATATATATATATCTTTTCAATTATTATTCGCTTAGGGATTTTATTTAGAGCTCTCTTTGGCGAAAAGCAAGGCTAAGGAATAGGGTAATGAAGAGTACTAACGAAATTGTAAACAATGGACAGTCCAAGTTGCACTGAGAGTCATCGAAGTAAAACAATCATATCAGTTCAAACGAGTTCTGCTGCATTACCGTCCAAATGACGAGTTCATATTAATTGTGTGTTCATGGCTAACTAATCCACCATTGGTGCTGATCGATACAAAACCTGTGCCGTGCCCTCACAAACATTGTTCAGTACATTCCTACTTAGAGTGGAAGCTCTTGAGAGTGAGAGATAGGGAGAGGATTGAAAGAAATGGAGGCTTGAGATGGATAAGAAGGGGCGGCGGAAAAGGGGGGGGGGGGGGGGGGAGGCTGACATTCGTTTCACTAGTGAATGAGAATAGCAATCTTATGCTATGAAATAACGAATCTGAACAGAAATGTCATTTTATGAATCATGTACTCAATGAGTTTCTATGATACCTTGTCCAATGCCGTAATCGAATACACGGGATTTTTTTTTCTACACATTGACCAAAAAAAGGGGTTGAACGCTTTTATTATCCTCATTTTCAATTGTAGATATCCAATCATACACCACAATTAACTCGCTCTCTCTTCAAGGATTATGATGTGGCAAAACAGGATTACACTGGATCAGCCAATTTAACCAGATTTTAAATATCATCTATCTGGATTGGGTAATTCTATTATATGGATGAAATAAGATAAAAAGACCTGAAAAATATCCTGCTCATAGACTGTTTCAAACAATTACGGTAAATTTGCCTTTGAGTTGTCAAGGAAGGCCTTAAGAATTAAAAACAAACAAACAAAAAATCTACAAGAGAAGATTTTTTTTTTTGTCACTGCAACAACCATTACAAAAGTGTGTAGAAGAAGACGGTGAAGAAGACCACTACGACGGAATAGTTCAATGCGCCTTAAATGGGCTGTATCCGAGCTTTCAAGATACCTTCCTTTTGTTATAAGACGTAATCTACATTCCTATCACTTATCACCTCGCAACTGCTTTGGACAGATTTGAGTTGCGACATTGGATCGGAAAATTCGTCGACTTGGAAACAAAATCTACACAGAATCAAGATCGGACCATTCATCGATTTGAGAGCAAAATGTTCACACAATCAACATCGGAACATTCATCAACTTAAGAGCAAAATCTATACAGAGTCAAGATCGGAACATTCATTGACTTAAGAGCAAGATCTATACAGAGTCAACATCGAAACATTCATTGACTTAAGAGCAAGATCTATACAGAGTCAAAATTGGAATATTCATCAACTTAAGAGTAAGATCTATACAGAGTCAACATCGGAACATTCATCGACTTGAGAGCAAGATCTATACAGAGTCAAGATCGGAATAT
>JAWDGP010001473.1:1832500-1850000 GCA_033675545.1 Elysia crispata
AGCCACATTCCTGGCAACACTTTCGTACCATATCAAAAAAGACGACCACACCCTTTGAGAGCTGCGTAATTTAAAAACTTATGAAACGAATAAGTGAAAGAAAGGTTCCATCGATACGACAGTTACTCATTCGGCTGATCTCTGACATTCTGTCTGTGTCTGTCCGTCTCTCTCTCTCTCTCTCTCTCTCTCTCTCTCTCTCTCTCTCTCTCTCTCTCTCTCTCTCTCTCTCTCTCTCTCTCTCTCTTCTTTGCCTTTTTCATTTCCCTCCAATGAGTGTAAATGATGACAAGTAGAGTAAGAATGGCTTCAATATCAGACTTATTATCTCTGTAAAGCAAAAATCGAGCATCTGGTTTCTAGTAAAATCACCTATTATTACTCTCACTTTCTCTCTTTCTTCCTGTCTGTCTGTCTGTCTCTCTCTGCTTTTCTGTCCCTCCCTCGTTGTGTCTGTCACACTCTGCTTGTATGTGTTTCTGTTGACCTGTTTGCCTCTTCCTCTCTTTCAACCGCGGGCTGTTGGCTGCGCCATGTTAGCTGAAAAAATTCAACTGATCGAAAGAACTCACGCTCTTTATTCTCAACATAAACTACACTTAACAAGAGTTCTGAAGAGCGATCATGGTCATCAGCTCAGCAACTTTTATACTTTTATATTAATTTTCTTGTTAAATTAAAAAAAAAAACGTTCTCGATACTCAGATGTAAAAAAAAAGCCTAAGTGTTAAGACGCGGTAATTAAAAAAAAAAAAAAAAAAAAGAACTAACGCTTTTCAAACCGGCATTTGAGAGGAAAAAAAAAATAATATTCTATGTCTCAGGAGTGAGGCAATTTATACGCATCTCTAAAATCAATGAAGAAATGAAATAGATTTTCCCCGAAACTTAAGTTGATAACAGCAAACAAATGAGGAATCTTTTTGTAAAGTTTTAAGCGAGAAGAAAAAAACAACAAAAAAAAAAAAACAAAAAAAAAACAAAAACATTCTTTTTGTAACTCTTCCTCTCTTTTCAATGTATCCATTTCGCTTTCCTATACATCACATAAAACACATTATTCTTATAATGTAGATGAAATATACTTATAGTAATATGTATAGAATATTTATTCAAGATCTGAGATTGGCGAATTCGATGTCTCTATGAGATTTACTTTATGCAGAAATGACCAGAAGTTTAAAACTCAGGCCTTTGTATATTTATATTTCGCCCACCAATACTTTATGTTTCTAATCTGCTATTTTTTCGAAACTAACATCGGTTTCAAACACCTCTTTCGCTTTGATCTGCGCACAAACCTTTGTTGTAGAATTCTTAGGGACTAATACGATTAATTTTCTTTTTATAATTATGGTCTGTGTACTTAAAATGCCTTTCCGAAAATTCTGTAGATTTCATTTCTTGTTTGGACAGAGTTAAATTGCCACATTTGATTTAAAAAACGAATTCAACTAAGACAGGATTGTAGAATTTCTCATTCATATAATTTTGCTCCAATAAAGATTAGATAAGCATTTCTGCAACGTCATCATTTGCGAAGATAACTTTATTTCTGAGTTAGATTGCTACCTGCCCGTTTATATTGTAATCTGAAGAGATTTTTGTTTGGAGCAGAGTGTCTACTTGACAGCAAAACTTAATGTTATAGTTTGCTTGATGGTCTAGTGTTTATGGAGAGTAAGGTTACTTGCTCCTTTTCACTACAATTTGCTTCGCCTGAATGCAATTTCATGAAATTTCGTTTTTGCTCAATTCACTCAAGTTTGCCTTAGTTATTTGATGAAGTTTTGCTTCTCTCACATTTATATTACCTTATCTGAAGAAGATTTATTAAAACGCTACGATGTACTCAGACACTGTATAAAATATTAGTTTCCATTCAAAAATTCCGACGAAAATAAACATATTTTATTAGGATTCCTGTCCCCGTCAGATGAACCGTCACACGATGATATCAGTTCGTTTTTTTTTTAAAAAGTAAACTTTCTTGTCAGCTACAATCTGTGAAAGATGTAATGAACGGGTGCGATTAATAAAGATGGGAGGATTCATTGCTTCGTGGATCGCGCTGTTGCCGCTAAAAGATATTGCTACAGGTAAGCCCAGAGACCGCGGTTAAACAAAATAAGAACAATTTATTTCAAGATGTTTTTGTTTCCTTAGTTCGAGCTTAATATTATATATATATAACTTAACAGTTTCTCTATCTTAGTGTATGGTATATTTCTATTACATCCTATGAATAAAAAAAAATATTTATTTGCTACATGTATTCAGCAGCAGAAGCCCCATCACAACTACTACCGATGCTGCTTTTGTTGGTACTACTGCTATTGCTGTACTACCAGTGCTAAAAAAAATGTTAATTCTTTAAAATTCCCTTCTACTGCTGCTGCTATTGCTGCTGCTGCTGCTACTACTACTACTACTTCTACTGCCACTACTACCATTACTACTACTTCTACTGCCACTACTACTACTACTACTACTACTGCTGCTGATACTACTACTACTACTACTACCATTACTACTACTTCTACTGCCACTACTACTACTACTACTACTGCTGCTGATACTACTGCTACTACTACTACTACTAGTGCGGCGGCTGTTTCTATTATTATAACCTCAAATGCTCGAATAATAGAAACTAAGGGCAGTAACTGCGACATTCCTCAAAGGATAGATAAAAAAGGGTGACTCACCTTCCTTAACCATCATTACAGTTTAATCTAAAATGGTATGCCGAACTTATATAAAACAAGACCAAAAAATAGAAGTCTTACTCACAGCCAACGACAAGATTTTTAATGTTTTATTCTTTGTTGAAGAAAGAGCATGTCAAGGGTTAAAACATATGAAGAAAAACGTTTATATAGTTTGGACAAAGGCCATCTTACCTTTATGTGTAAAGAAAGACCTTAGCAAATTGAAACAGTTTAAGAGGAACATCTTTATGTTCATAGATGACAATAAAAAAGATTCAGCAATTACAAATTCAAACGGAGCACCAAGGATAAAACATGCAGAAAAAAGTAGGAAAAAAATATCATGAAAGAAAATTAGTATTGGCGAAATACGATCCCGAGTTAATATAAAGAAAGATATAAATAAATAGGTATGAAAAAACGTCTTTGGTTTAGGTCTCAGCATTTTTGTGCATCAGTTAATCTTTTCACGTTACAAGGCAACTCAGGTTTTGAACATACATTTAAAAAAACATTGACAATCATAACAGACTCAAATAATCCCTGTTTTAATAAATAGAAAAATAAAATGTAGAAAGAAAAAAAAAAACCCACGTTTTTCTGCGGTATGAAAGAGGGAGGTTTTAAATTAAACATTATCATAGACAGTAAAAAGCGATTTGATGAGTCAGAAATAAAGAAAAAAAAAAAGATTTCAAAAGGAAGAGAAGTTCGTAATGTACACGGTTATGATTCGTGACAGTCCACCCGAGTTGGTAATTTACATAAAATACCACAGCTGAATTTAAAAAAAAGTAGAAGCAGTACGCGTGTATCTTTCAGATCTGCTCATTTCATTCTATGCGAGTTTAAAAAATACATTTGGAGCGTCATCTCAATGATTTATCAAATAGAAGCTGTTTTGCTGTAAAGAAATTATAAATGAAAAAGAACTAACAACATTCCCCGAAGAGATCTGAATAAAACTTTCAAAGAACACCTGATGAAAGTTACTCAAATGATTTGAAGGAGAGATTTATCTCTAACAATATCTGCTGACAAAAAAAGTACGAAATGTCTTAAAATGTAGCAAGATAAACTCCTCAGACCCAAGTAAACTGAGGTTCTTTTGACTTATCAACGGCCTCTGAGTTTATCGTGAGTCGCATCCAACTACTTCCGGAAAGTTCGTTATAAGCATTTAAAAAAGTCATGCAATTATGCAAGTCTGTCATCCAATCTGCTCCTTATGTGTTTCAGTTGATTTTTATAACAAAATTCCTTGTTTACAAATCATCTTAGAAACTCATTATTGCAACGGACGCCTCATTAATCATAAAAAGATGATTATTTATGAAAGATCCCTAAGGGGCCAAGGGAAATGTGATTAGCGTCACATGAATGGAAAAAGACAAAAAATTGATGTCAGAAGATGTTTTAAAAGCATTAAATATGACAGTGGTCTATTACTGAAGTAAAAGTTATAAGTGCGATTTGAAACCCATCTTAAGAAACGGACAGCAAGGATCTGCATGGTACGTAAAGACTATGCCATAATTATCATCTTGCCTGCAGCATTCTGTTTCTGTTGAATTGTCCGCATTGTGATGCACACAGTAGAACCCAGTATAAAATTACAACGATATGAAAAGTACATAAAATATGCACATTTAAAGTTCAAGGTGCAGTGTTTCCGCATTCTCTCCATGACAAATCAAGCTTTAAGTCTTTTTTGTCACCTCATCATCTTAATCGTGTTATTTTCATGGAATCTCGTGCTATGTACGTCTTACTCCACTTGATTGTACAGGTGAACAAATAACGTTTTTGTGAAAATAGTCTAAGTTCGGATAGTTGTAATAAAATCTCCATGCCAATAACTGGTTTACTATTCAGCTATTATAATTTCTTTTCATTATTATGCCATGTGGTGACTCAATGCTACATTTGTTACAAGCTATGAGGCAGCATACAATGTGTCTCAAAAGAAATACAAAGGCTTGATGTTGCTTCCTTGACAACTTCAAGCAATGTTTGACTTTCAAAAAATGTAAAAATCCAACCCCCCACCTCCCCCCTCCACCAAAAAAAACCAAACAACAACAGCAAACCAACCAATCAGAGCATAATGAATCATAAAAGTAAAACACATTCACAATAAGAGAAGAAAAACAATTAGAAAAGAGAGAAGGCATTTATATAGCATTCAACACTACAGTTTTTGAAGGTCTGCAAGATGAATTATTCTGTCTGCATGTCATAAACCACGTGAGTTTGTGGGAAAGAATGAGAGCTCTTTCATTTCTTCTAAGACACATTCAAAAGGCAAACATCCCTCATCTTACAAAGACTGATATTGTTTACTTTTTGTTGAAGGATCCATTTGTTAACAGATCACGGTAGGTTTGCAAAAGAAGCAACTCATAAATATTTTGTACAAAAATGACGTAAGCTTCGAGGGAGTTTATAATTTTTTCTTTATGCCATCCAAAACATTTATGTATAATTTTTTAATATTGATGCATGAAAGGTACGTCACTTAATTATCATGTCTATTATAACCATTTCACGGGCCAGAGATAATAAAAAGATATATTTAATAAAATCCGAGATATTTCATGTGCAGAATGAACTAGTTTTTCTCATCCGGATAAAAAAATCTGCGATTGCTAGCAAGTTACTTAGGCTATAAAACAACAGTATTGTACCTAACTTTGCGGCGCCTTTCAAAATATTGCCAAAAAAATAAGAGCTCTCAAACTTTCTTACAAAACTCAACAGGAAAAGCCAAAACCAAAAAAAAAAAAAAAATACTATAAAATTTAAAAAAATAGAATTATTTTTATGAAACTTCATAGTAGCTTCCCATTCAAAGCCTCAATCTTCAAGAGTTCATCAAGACACAATAATATTGTTTCAGGCGCCTTAAGCCTAGAGCTCTGAGATATCTGTGATCGTTTGCCATTTGAAAGAATGTGGTGGAAAAAAAATATATATATAGTATAATATAATATAATATAATATAATATAATATAATATAATTTGTTTTAATGCTTATAACTCGTGGACTTAATTTTGTTACTGAATTTGGTTCTTGTCGCCATCGGCGATATTTGTCTAGAATACAATAATCTATAGAAAGGATTCTAAGCCATCAAATGAACAAGGGAAGCAATTTTTTTGTTTCAATACTTCGGCCCAAAAACAAATGGAAGTGCAAAAAGACCTATATGCATGCTTTATAGACTATGCCAAAGCGTTTGATCGTGTGAAGCATTCTGAAATGGTAGAGGCTCTTGCAAGGACAGGCATAGATGGGAAAGATATTAAAATCATCACAGAGCTATATTAGAATCAGAAGGCTGCTATTAGAGTAGTCCAGGAACTGTCTGAACCGGCTGCAATCCAACGAGGCAGGGATGTGTTTTATCCCAGTACCTGTTTAATATATACAAAGAGTATATCTTCCGAGAATCAAACCACATGAATGGCCTCGCCATCAACAACACAAATATCAAAAATATACGCTACGTAGACGACACCACCCTGTTGGCCAACAGCAACGGGGACCTTCAGAAAATCTTTAATGTAGTGAAGAGTACAAATGAGCAAAAAGAGCTTGACATGAATATTTAGAATACGAAAACGATGGTCAATAGTAAAAATGAATACATGCAAGTAAAAATCCAAGTTGACCGGAAAAATCTAGAACAAGTACAACAACTTAAATCTCGAGGCCAAACAATTCCCAACGAAGGAAAATGTAACAAGGAAATTGAGATTCGCATTGCACACGCCAAATCAATATTCAACAAATGAAATGATATTTTTATGTCCAGAGTCATTTCACTAGATCTCAGACTTAAAGCCATCAGCCTCTTATGTATATTCACTACTCCTCTACGTCGACGAAACATGTACTCTATATGTAGAAATAATCAAGAAACTTTAAGATGTGAATATTCAGACGATTGGCAAGAGTTGCTTACAAATATATAGTGACAAATTAGGAAGTTTTGAGTAGACTTGGTGTTGAGAGAGGACTGCTATCTCAAATAAGAACACACAAGTTGTCAAATTTTAGCCACATTGCCGGACATGACAGCCTGCAGAAAACAGTCCTCACAGGTAAAATAGATGGTAGAAGAGGAAGGGGAAGACCCAGACGTCAGTGGTACGACGACATCAAAGAATGGACTGGCAACCAGCTCTATACAAACACCAACTAGCCCAGGATCTTGTGACTTGTAGAAGCGTGGCAAGTTGACCCCAGAATGACTCTCATCAGCCGGGATGACAACAACAATAACATAGAAAGGCGGTGTTTCATGATTATGGAGGTTTCACTACGAGCCGAAGTGACCAGTCCTGGTATGAACCTGAAGCTCTAACTGCACTGGTCCCTGGCCGTCCTGGATACATCCCTGGCTCGCTGGAGGCTGCGGCCGCACTTCTCTCGGCGCACCAGGTGCTCCCTTTCAAAGTAGCCTTCATTTCTAGGTAGACCGTGGCTTCCATCAGGAAAGCTTACTAAACCTGGGAGAGAAGAGACAGATATATAATGTAATTTTGTTCCTGTTTTCTCTTCGACTGCTGCTGCTACCCATAATAATAATAATAATAATAATAATAATAATAATAATAATAATAATAATAATAATAATAATAATAATAATAATAATAATAATAATAATAATAATAATAATAATAATAATAATAATAATAATAATAATAATAATAATAATAATAATAATAATAATAATAATAATAATAATAATGATAATAATAATAATAATAATAATAATAATAATAATAATAATAATAATAATAATAATAATAATAATAATAATAATAATAATAATAATAATAATAATAATAATAATAATAATAATAATAATGTTAACAGTACTGTTGAAACACCTGATTGCAACTTATCCAGTGACCCCATCAAGAATAGCCCTGATATCATTAGCACAAACCCTCACATCTTGCCCAGCGACGATGATAATCCTATAAACGCGTCTTCTTTTTTGTTGTTTTAATTTCTTTAGTCTTGGTGGGTTCTATATTGCAAAAATTTAAAGTTTTTCTTATGAGAGGGAAGGCAAAATCTTGCGTACCCGTAAATTTTGAAAAAAAAAATTTCATGGCGATAAATAATGTGCAAAAGGCTAAAAAGTTCGAGACTTGAGTGTATAATCATGCATCTGATTGAAGTACTGCATTTGACGAAAAAAAGAAAAAAAGTGAGCAGACCTTATTTAATACTCAATGTAAATTTTGACACTTTTATTTACTAAGATGGAGATTTACAATGGATAGTATCATTTAAGATTCACAGCCATTGTAGAAGTAAAATTTACGTTCAAAACACAATAATCTTTTAAGAAAGCTAGAGATTCGAAAATAAAACATGATTGAATTTTAATGATTATATACAAAACTTATCGAGATTGAATGGAGTCGCGATCTGGGTGGTGATTCCATCAGTATAACAGACAAGATAAACCAAAGGGCACCTTGTATATTTTCAGTCAAATTTTCGCACCTTTAAGTAATGTTAACAGCTTCCGTGCTTTGGACCAGAGTAGCTTTTTCATTTCCGACTCCACTAAAACGTTCATGTGATTTAAATATATCCAATGAACGAGAGATACTCCTGCTAATATTCCTTGTGTGGATCTGGATTTGATAGTTTTGTCACATCGATGTTATCTTTAATCAGGATAAAGAGCGCTCAGGAATTATATTTATTACAGAGAAAGGAAAATGAAAACGACTTGCCTTTTAAAAATGAATTTACTACACACTGATAGCTTTGATTCCACAATTCATTAAGTTGGGGAAATGTTTCAAATTTCATTTAAGGTTGAGTGAATTGAAACAAAACTGATTTACACGATGATAAATGATAAATTAAATTCCGCCATCCAAGCACTTTTATGTTTGCCTGTGAGATAAATACTTTCTAAAACGTTGCGTCGCTCCAGAAGATCTCTGATAATCGATCTCTGTGTGAAGCCGGTGCATCGTCTTTGATAAAAGCTTAAAATAAATGTCAAATCACATGCTCTAATGATTGTTTGAAACGAATTCTAAAAGCAGATCATTGAGGGCACCTAATGAAATATATATATATATATAAATTTTTTTTCGAGTTAGACTAAAAAAAAAAAACATATAAAAAGATCTGTTATGAAGTATTCTAGAAAGCAATTACATAGGCAGACTGCTATCGGCACCAACTGTGTCTGGATTGGAAAGATGATAACAAATTAAAAAACATGAATAAGGTGTTTCGCTATACAAGATTCTTTTTTTAAAACTATTATTTTAGTTGAAATGGTGAAAAAAGACAGAAAAAAGGACACACAAAAGAAGAAGAAGAAGAAGAAGAAGAAGAAGAAGAAGAAGAAGAAGAAGAAGAAGAAGAAGAAGTAGTAATAGTAGTAGTAGTAGTAGTAGTAGTAGTAGTAGTAGTAGTAGTAGTAGTAGTAGTAGTAGTAGTAGTAGTAGTAGTAGTAGTGGTAGTGGTAGTGGTAGTGGTAGTGGTAGTGGTAGTGGTAGTAGTAGTAGTAGTAGTAGAAGTAGTAGTAGTAGTAGTAGTAGTAGTAGTAGTAGTAGTAGTAGTAGTAGTAGTAGTAGTAGTAGTAGTAGTAGTAGTAGTAGTAGTAGTAGTAGTAGTAGTAGTAGTAGTAGTAGTAGTAGTAGTAGATGAAGAAGAAGAAGAAGAAGAAGAAGAAGAAGAAGAAGAAGAAGAAGAAGAAGAAGAAGAAGAAGAAGAAGAAGAAGAAGAAGAAGAAGAAGAAGAAGAAGAAGAAGAAGAAGAAGAAGAAGGAAAGAAGAAGAAGAAGAGAAAGAAGAAGAAAAAGAAGAAGAAGAAGAAGAAGAAGAAGAAAAAGAAGAAAAAGAAGAAGAAGAAGAAGAAGAAGAAGAAGAAGAAGAAGAAGAAGAAGAAGAAGAAGAAGAAGAAGAAGAAGAAGAAGAAGAAGAAGAAGAAGAAGAAGAAGAAGAAGAAGAAGAAGAAGAAGAAGAAGGAGGAGGAGGAGGAGGAGGAGGAGGAGGAGGAGGAGGAGGAGGAGGAGGAGGAGGAGGAGGAGGAGGAGGAGGAGGAGGAGGAGGAGGAGGAGGAGGAGGAGGAGAAGAAGAAGAAGAAGAAGAAGAAGAAGAAGAAGAAGAAGAAGAAGAAGAAGAAGAAGAAGAAGAAGAAGAAGGACGTGGAGGAGTAGGAGTAGGAGAGGAAGAAGGAAACAGGAAAAAAAAAAGAAAGAAAAAAGTTGAAAAAGGAAAAAAAGGGAAAAGAAGGAAGAGAAAGAAAGAAAGAAGGAGGAAGAAGAGGGAGAAAAATAAAACAATTAAAGAAAATCCAGTCTTCCTTAAAAAAAAAAAGAAAAAAAAGAGGAAGAAAGAAAGAAAAGTTTAGTCACAATCATAGTCATAATAAAAGGTTTATATTGAAAACGAGAGAGAGAAAGGGCGGAGGGGAGAGAGAGAGAGAGAGAGAGAGAGAGAGAGAGAGAGAGAGAGAGAGAGAGAGAGAGAGAGAGAGAGAGAGAGAGAGAGAGAGAGAGAGAGAGAGAGAGAAGCGGGAGGTAGGGAGAGAGTTTGAAAAGGGGTACAGTGTTGAAGAGAGATAAAGCAAAATAAGAGATGGGACGGGGCAAAACTGACCACAGAAAAAACAAACAGGAAAACTAACGACCGGGCATACATTGATAATTCTGTAATAAAGAATAACGCCAAATCAATTTTAATGGTGAGCGGAGAGAAGTGAATTGAATATAAAATAAAAGAACGAGCAGTACATCTAAATAAAACAATTATGAAGAATGAAGAATCCTGCAAGGAGACTTGGTGAAGACGTATGGATTAATGATCATTCATAGCCGATTACAACGAAAGGGTGGGAAAAACATAGGCTATGGAAAGAAAGGATAGTAGAGACTTAGGCATTTCAAATCTTTATTTTCATTCTCACTGGCTTCATGTGTAGTGGCGAATGGGAAATAAGCTGAATATGGTACAAAACCTATTTTAAAATCTTTTGAAACGGTCATTAGAAGGCTATGAATTCCTGCGAAATGTATCTAAAATGCATTAAAAAGGATCTGCATTAGATTTGGATTTTGCAAAACAAACTTATCTTATATTTACAAAGCATAAGCCGAAATACATACATACATACATATATACATGCATATAATCAACGCGTATATATATATATATATATATATATATATATATATATATATATATATATATATATATATATATATATATACGATAAACATTTACCTTTGGCGACGCGTTGATTAAATTCAGGTATAGAGTTTATTTTCAAATGTAATGGTAAGACCGCATTAACAGAGACAAATTTGAGGACGCGCTTCTTTGCTTTAGAAATTAGAAATTTTTGAAAGAGCAAGCTTGAGACAACCAGAAAAGTAATTATTTCAAGCCAATTAAATATGACATTAAAAGGACATGCCAGGTGTTTGGCAGAGAAGAACAGTTTTAATTAAGTTCGGCGCACTTCTTGGATGGCAAAGACCACGGCGTGGATGATCGTAAGAATGAACTTAATTCCTGTATAGGTAAAAGGTCGTTTGGACTTCTTCGGGAAGAAGAGAAAGGTGACGAAGAGGAAACAAAGAGCAAATTATTTGTGAGACCAAGTGGGGAAAGGCATTTTTCATTATTGTACTGATTCAGTGCTGTTTAGATTCAATGTGAACAAAGAATGTGAAATAAAATTATGAACTGATGTTTAAAAGTTAAAACACATAAAATTAAGATCTTGCTTCGTGATCAAATCTAAAGCATGAACAAAGTAAGGTGGTAAATAAATGTTCTACGACTTAATCAAAAGTATGATCTGACAATTCTGCGCTCTTTTCTTGCAAATATTTGTCGCATCATTATCACAGCCGTTCATCTTGCTCTCACTCTCTCTTCTCTCTCTGTCTTTAGCTTTTTCCCTCTCTCTCTCTCTCTCTCTTCTTCCCACCCCTCTGCCTCAACCCTGTACCTCTAACAATTTTTCATAATCTTCCACGCTTTTGACACTATAAATACGAACACAAACATAAGCTTTCCTCCCCTAGGTTATTATTTCTCTACATCTGTGCGTCACCTTTCTCTCTAATCCAGAACTATATCCCAATCAATTGTGAAGAACCACTGTTCCTCCATTATCGTTATCATTATTATTCGCCCCTGAGGAAAGCTTCCACGTATTGATTTTTGACAACTGACATCTTGAACGACCATCAGCTAGAGAGATACGGAGAGAGAACTGAGTGGTTTGTCTACCTCCATCCACCTCCCAGCGCCGCCAGTCACATCTCGTTCTGCTCTTGACAGGCCTTTAAATCTACAACCATTACCTGACCTTCATGGACTATGCCGGAAGCCACGGCTTGTCTTCTCCGCTCTCCTCTCCACTCACCTTTAAATCAACCGTTTCTGCTCAGCGCTCCTGGTGTCCCCAGGTAAAACTTCAGCCACGCGCTTCGCTTCCGCCCGCAGACTCCACACACAAACACACACCCACTCACACGCGTCCACAGCTTGAGTGGCTGCTCAATTGAAAAACTCATGGCAAGCTGACTCAAGTCCAGCAAACCTCCCCCACCCCTGCCTTCCCATCCTTTTCATACACACAATTCACGAACCTTCCTTTTCCAACCCGACCACAGCCGAAACCCATTCCCAAAACGCAGTAATGCATGAATAATGCACAGTTTTTCTTCTTTTGCAATTTTCAAAATTCCCTGCATCACTAGTTTTCGGTGAAATCGATGAACGCCTCGCCCTTTGGTCTCAGACTGTGGCTTTTATCAATAATTGTAGTCAGTTTTCTTAATTGGAGTCATCCATCTGAGGCTGCACCTAAATGAGTTATGTTTTATTGAGTCTCTTTTTAAAGACCTAATGTCTTTCTAGTTATGATTGTTTAGGGCTGTTACAGTCCTTCATGCATGCTGTGAAACTGTCAAGAATTCATTTTTCAAATTTATAAAAGATTCAAGGTTTTCTAAAGTCTCTCATTTCGAAACATATTACTTGCTGAGGAAGATTATCTGAATAGTCATTCTGATTTACTAAACTGCCATTAAAAAGTACACATTACTCAGTTCTGTTTTTTTATTTTACAGAGGATTGTCTCACATCAATTCCAACACGATAGCAGAATAGATGGTGAGAAATGTACAGTTAGTGCACAAGGAAAGTTTCGAGAAAACAGAAAAAATTTTGATGAAACAGTTTCAAACAAAAATAAAGAATATAAAACAAACGAACCAACGATCCGCGTCTTTGCAGTTATGCTTCCCCTTTAGCATGCGAGTTCTCCACTCATTTTTCATTGATTTAATCTCTGATTGTCCCCCGTTTTGTGATCATTAAAGAATTAGGGCCATCAAGTTTCTTTTTTTGATACCTGTATATGATGAGCGTTCAACGGAATAACGCTTTGAAGTGAAATTTGCCGTCATTATGTGACGGTGATGACTTGATTTCATACAAATTTATCTGCTTTCCTCCTAAACTTTTTAAAGATGGACCAGGGTTTTCTTGCATTAGGGTGTGTCCTTTTCCTGGTGAGAAAAAAATGTGGGGAGGGGGTGGGATGGTTGGATAAAGGCGAGAGGGGCACTAGAAATGCGTTTTTTTTTTCGAAAGTACGGACTATCTGATGAACGGAGGATGAGTACAACGTCAGGCATCAGAAATAAAGAAAGATGAGAGTCATAAAAACAATGAGTCACTTCCCCAGTTTATCCTCGGGGGACAGAGGACCACGGCTCGTTGCCTTAGCGAGGATTCAGGGAAGCGTGGATACAAGCGCAATGGCGAAGGGCTCAGAGTAATAGAAGTGGCTACATAGAAGCAGATGGGAAAAAAAAAGGTAAACGAAGTCAAGCCAGAAAAGACACAGGAGGGATGAGGTGTGGAAAGAAAGAGCGCTTGGAAATATACGAGGGAAAGAAAGAGAGAGAGAGGCAGAGAGAGACAGAGAGGGTTTAAATGTGAGTGGCCTAACACAGATGTGGTGTGAATTAGTAAAGTTGCAGAGGAAATAAAATTGAAATGTCCTCCTTGGTTGGCTGTTTTTTTTTCTTCTTTTTGAATTAAGATAATGCCACCTTTAAACTATTCATGTCGATTGAGAATGAAAGAACAAATGTGTTAGTTTTAAAATAGCTAATAAAACTTATACCCTATATTGAATTTTGAAGCATATACAATGAAAAATAACACTCTAATTTCTCCTTATTTTTCCTCCTTGCTGTCTCACTTCATTCCAACTGTTTCTGTGATTGTGAAAGGGGCTCTTTCTACCTTCCTCCTATCATTCATCTTCTAGCACAGGCCATGGCAAGCTCGTATTTGTTCTTTCACACACATTAATTTTATGCTCCTCATATAGCCTTAAAACAAAAGTCGTGTGGCTACCGCTGTACATTATACAGTGGTCTGCTTTCCAACCTGACCAGAACACTGGCCACACCTGAGCCAATCATCTCCACATCAACCTTGTCCTCCGATGTCTTTGTCTTCCCTTATACCAAAGAAGGCTATTTATATTCACTGTCAGTCGATAGTACTGTCACTCTCTGCCCTCCCATATTCCCCACTCCACCATCTCTCTTCCCTTCTCCCTCTCCAACACACACACACACACACACACTATCTCTCTTTCTCTCTCTCTCTCTCTCTCTCTCTCTCTCTCTCTCTCTCTCTCTCTCTCCCCTCTCTCTTTTATAGATGTATCTTTTTTTCTTTGCTATTTAGCCCCTGAGTCTGCAACTTTGATTTCCATTAACTATTGGTAATGATTCTTCATGAAAAATTCCTTTTCAATTAATTCACCATCACATTAAGATCACATGGGCATATTTAAATTCTTTCCATTCCGCCCAAACCTTTTCAATAATAAATTACCCGTCTACCTTTCTTAGCTTTTCACATTTAACATCAAGCAGCTTCGAGCCACAAACACAAACATGAATAATTCGGTCTAAATAATCCCGCAAACCTAAAAAATACTTCAAACATAAAATATCTGAAAAGCTACTTCCAACCGATGAAACTTAACAGAAAGACAACTCCCTGCCGACGCCACCCCAGCCTTTCTATTTCGCCTACCTCATTTACAAATCGAATCGACCCCGAAATCCGTCAGCCAAATAATATTCATTTTCTAATCCCATCATCGCTGGCTGAGGAAGGTAAGGGCGCGCACGAGACAGCTCCCTCCAGCCCGTGTGGAGAGTGGCTTTCAATCAGGCGAAACACAGAGCAACACGAGCTCCCCAACCGTATCTCTCTCTGTCCATTCCTCCCTCTTTCTCTCCCTTCCCTTCCTCTTTGTTCCTTTCTACCCTCAGCCCCATTCCATCTCCAGTGTCTTCCTCCTACCTTTGCATCTTTTCCCATGATTTCCCCTCCTCACATACAATGCCATTTCTCTATAGATGCTTGAGGTAGAGAATCTCAAAAATCCTGAGTTTTCATTTCTTACGTCTTTCTCGAATCCTACCTGGCCGCTTTGACACTAGCCTACGATCGATTAAAGGGCGTGGACACAGCGAGGGGAAAACGGAAAGATGGATGTCAGAGCAGAAAGATGGACAGCCACAAAGAATGATTTATTTATAGGGCATAACATTTAAAGCGTTGTGGATCCCTCCTGCCTGCTCTTTACCCCATTCCCATAACTATTCCTTTCTCTTTTTCTTCTTTCTTCTCAACACCCCGAAAACTATAAATGCCGTCAATTTTTTTTTTCTGTTGGTGACGGCATTATTTACCACGCCTTTCTTACACATTAAGTTCCTCGACATCACCGCAATTATCTTAGGAAAAGAATAAGTTAAAAAAAAAAACCACAGCCACTACAATCTGATAAGAACAGAATTATGATATTTGCCCATGTTTGCAAATTGGCAACAATTCCGAATACATTAGTTCTCAAAAAAAATCATATAAAAATATTTTCAACTCCATCCCTTTCAATTTTAGATTCCAATGTGTGCAAACAACATAATATATTGCGCATCAATCTCACACATTAATCTCCTCAAATTTGTAACACTAGTTTTGAAAAAAAAAAAAACCCAAAAGAAAATGAAGGAAAAAAAAACTGTGTGAAGAGAGGAGATAATGGCAAGAAATGTAATGTAGGGCTCCATGAAATTGTTCGCGAGATTTGAAGAGGAAATATATATCATCAGTTTTTTATTAGTGATTTTGGACTTTTTCCCCATTCTAAACGGAGGTAGTGGGATTGATAGGAAATGTTTTGCACTGCGAATCTACACTGAAAATTACACTTTTTGTGGCCAAGATAATCAAAACGTTCATGGTTTGGGAAAAACACCACACAAAATTACTGTTTTTTTTTCTTCCTCTGAATTTAGCACTCACTTATCAGAAACCAATTCACTGCAGATGTCCGCGGAACCGAGAGGAGCTCCACTAGGTAAATCAATACAAGAGCAACTTAGGGAAACAAAGTTCGCTGTGCATTATATCTAGAGTTGGCCTAGCTCTCAACTTCAAACATTTACATGCAGTAAAATGTGCAAGATACTCTTTCAATTTAATATAATTCTTTCATCGTTTTGCACCTTTGATTGATTTTCTTTAAGGTGATTTTTCTATCAATAAAAATTATTATAATATGAATCTCACTTAAAAATAATAAGGAGTCTAACATGATTTTTTAAATTAAAAAAAAAATTCCTATATAATCTCTGGTCCATATATTTTTAATTTTTTTTTTCTTTATTAAAAAATACCACCAAAAGGCTTTTTCAATTGCGCAAGAGGAAAAACAGCGTGCGAGTTAATCCCTCATAAAATCTAAATTGCATAATTCCTTTGAGGCAGCTGATAAAAATACGATTTAATGCATTTAAGACGCTTTGGGGCTTCTGCTACTACGTAAAAAAAGCTAGATAGCTCTAATTTCCCGGTGTTGCCTAGCGACCATCACGTGGATGATTTCTTAAAGTGGAGAGTTACTTAAGTTTAGATATTGACGATGGCGTCGCACTGATGTCGAGTTGCCTTGGCGACCGATGATTTTCGGGGTAAGGCAGCAGGGGATGTCTCATAATGCTGGAACCTTGTGCGTATGTGTGTGTACGATTTAGCGCCCATAAATATAGAGAGTCGAAATACCTATGATTGGCCACAGAGGCACGTATGAAGATTATAAGAAATCACATGTGTGCAAAAAAAGCACCGAAATTCTGTATAAATTTTAGGGAGGGAAACAACAATTCACAAACTACTGACTTCGCAGCAAAATAAACGAAATAAAAGCAAAAATGAAAAATAAATTTGAATGATTGGTTGTGTGAATTATTTTATAAAATAATTCCTCTGTTATGTCTCTTTCCCGACTATATTTTATATCCTTTCTGTCTCAGTCTTTAGTTTCTCTCTCATTCGCTTCTATGTCGTTCTTTCTCTTTTAGTCTCTCTCTCTCTTTATTTTTTTTTAAATCTCACCACATTCTCAATCAGGTCAGTGAAACAGAGGGAAAAAAAATAAGCATTTCGGACTTTCACATGACATTTATTATTGAAATGCACTTTTAATCTGTCCAAACCCAGTTCACTATGGCAACGCCTGCTCAGTCGTTGTAGCGGCGGCAGCTACGTCAGATGGTCTAGGGTTCAAACATTGTCTGTCTTTGTACTCACCTAGACCGTGCATCGAACCGTCCTTGAACTCTCCCTCGTAACGCATGCCGTCATGACGATAAAAGGTGCCGTAACCCTGAAAATTTCCCTGT
>JAWDGP010001473.1:1855000-1860000 GCA_033675545.1 Elysia crispata
CTCTCTCTTACACACACACACACACGCTCTTTGTCTTTAAACAGAAATTATCTTTCTAGATTTTTCCCTCTCCTCTTTCTGAATTTAAAGCAGATGCTGTAATTTGCCCGATGAATGTCTATCTGAGTTGGGCAATGAAACTTAGGTGCTAAATGCCATTCGCTGGCTTTTCACTTGAGCTTAACACACCAAGGTAAAAAAAAATATTTATAAAAAAAAAAGAAACAAAAAACAACCCAAGTGCCAGCCAGTTCGAACTCAATCTTTTGTTTCCACAGAATCTTTGAAGCGTGGGGGTGATGAGGGGCGGGAGATCACGCTTGTTTTGTGTTGTGAAAGCATCCAACCGATTTTATTAGCGAAGGCTCTCCTCCCACCTCAATCACTATGGTGTATCCGCACGAGCCACCCACCCCCCTAATACCAGGTTAGCGGAGAGAATGAGACAAAGCTTAAGAGGCGTGTTTAAAGCGCTCTGCAATATTTATGAATCGGTGAGCTTCCCCAACAAAAGGCGAGATGTCTCTATGGATCAACCTTCTTGGCGAAAAACAATCTGTTAGAGAGTTCAGGGCGAGGTGAAAACACAAAGAAAATGAGGAGAAAAATGCCGGAGAGATTAAAACGTTCAAATTAATGCCAATTTTTTTTTAATCTCTCAAAAATTAGGGCCGAAGGGTGGATGCTTGTTTAACACACACACACATACAAGGAAAATTTGGGAGAAGAGAAGAAGAAGAAGCAGAAGAAGAAGAAGAAGAAGAAGAAGAAGAAGAAGAGATAGATAGATAGAGAGAGAGAGAAAGGAGAGAGAGAGGAGAGAGAGAGAGAGAGAGAGAGAGAGAGAGAGAGAGAGAGAGAGAGAGAGAGAGAGAGAGAGAGATAGTGAGAGAGAGAGAGAGAGAGAGATGAAAAAAAAAAGACGCAAAATAGAATACCAAGGCGGAAAACGTTCTGGCCAATTGCAAGGCAATAAAGAAAGAAGCGTGGTGGACATTGCAGTCATTCACTGGCTAAAATCACGTTTCGTTTGGTTAAAAAAAAAAAAAAGAAGAGTTGGGGTCTAATTTACATACAGGCTACATCAGACAATACCGACGCCATTTGACCGAAGCCTGTATAAATGTAGGCCAAGTCACCGAAGTGAACCAACTTTAGTATGCTAAAGGTTATAGTAATCTATTTCTTTCAACTTATGATATGAGCATAGTTAGGACAGAATTGTACTCAGAACGTTCTTGTTGTCCTGCCCACAGGCCTTCACAACATTATTCGTCTCTTTATCATCCTAACTCTACCAAATGGTTAAATGATAAAGCTTAGTTTGTTTGTTTCGGCTACTCGGCCTGTTCTTTAGGTAGCCTCGGAAAACACCAATTATCGATGATAGTAGACTTTGGTGAGCTAAGTGTCATCAAAACAATCCATCAAAATTATTCTTCTGAATCTGTGAATGCCACTCAGCTTTTATGGTCAAGAGACCACTGCGAACAACAACAACAAAGGAAAAGTCAGAGCACCATGGTAATATTGGCGCTGTTGATGGGGTTAGGAAATGTGCTGACTATGTTGATAACGCTGATGGTGATGAGGATGCTGATGAAGTTGACGCTGGTGATAAAATCGGATGGCGGCAATAATAATATAATCCGATACAATGGTGACATTGACCATGATTAGGAAAAATGAAATACTGAAGATTATGAAAAACCTATACTGACTTAATTTTCATGAACAACTTATTTTTTGTTTTAATCATACTGCTTGAAATGTACGTTTTGTCTCTTTCAAGCGTGTATATATGCTAGATGGTGGCAGAGTTGAGAGAAATAAACTAGAGAGCTTACAAGACATTGGGGAAAAACCCTCTTCAAAGTAATAGGATTAACATTTTATTTTGGATCCCAAATGTTTTCCATGTTAGCCAACTGCATTTTTCAGGACAGATTGTTCCTTTAACTCTATTTTTTCCTATGTGTTTTGTTCCAAGGCCAGGATTAAGAAATACCTCGTTAAATTCTATAAAGAAAAGATAAGCAAGATAAGCAGTATTAATCACATAAACATTTGAAATATATACTTATTATTATTATTATTATTATTATTATTATTATTATTATTATTATTATTATTATTATTATTATTATTGTTGTTGTTGTTGTTGTTGTTGTTGTTGTTGTTTGTTGTTGTTGTTGTTGTTGTCGTTGTTGTTGTTATTATTATTGTTATTATTATTATTATTATTATTATTATTATTATTAGTAGTAGTAGTAGTAGTAGTAGTAGTAGTAGTAGTAGTAGTAGTAGTAGTAGTAGTAGTAGTAGTAGTAGTAGTATAATTATCATTATTAGTAGTATCATCATCAGATAAAAAAGGGGTGGGATATAAGGCACTTTTATTCTCTTAGTAGTTCAGGACCACTATAATGTACTGAATGTATTGTATTAATATTTCGTATGATTCTTTACTCACTTCTCTCATACAGCTGATCCAGGTGACATGCAACACCTAAACAAAAATTCGATAAGTTAACCTAAAGAACTTTAACTCACCATAAGTAAGTCACTTTCCAAAATGGCTAAATGTATAGAAATAGGTAATTCTCATCAGTATTAAAAACAAAACTTCTGAAAATTACCGTCATTTTTGGAAGATCTTCATTTAGAACTGTGAATGACATTACAATATTATTGTTCTATAAAATAGGGTGGTATAGTAATCCCATCTATTTTCCATACATGTTTCAGCCAGAAAAGAGCCCTTGATTAGTTGCTTTTCTACTTCTGCTTCATGAGAGTTATGTGAAAGGCTTCTTCGGATAGACCCATGTGTCCATATCTTGCTTTGCAAAAAACTTATTTCCCTAAAACAAAAACTAAAAGTATTTTGAAAGAATGTACTATGAAAGGGAGGCTGATATGAATGTGAATGTTCGGTCGTGTCGATACTTTGTCTCTCGCATCTGGTAGCACTAGCAATGAATCTAGTTTGTCGTTGGCGGCTGTTTTGATCCTTACTGAGACTTCAAAGAAAAATGACGTATACAGCGATCGTGTTGGAGAAACTACAAGTTTTTATTTGGTGAATTTGGTTGGTAACTTCTTGAGAATATCTAATGCGTTAACTCTCGTCTTTGTTTTGAGTCATATCAGTGGCTAAGAGGAACTTGATTGTAATATGCAACATAATTGCCTGGATCTTCAAACAGCAAGTTCAGCAGTGGCTACGCAAGATTTTTTCGGGACACAATTAGTTTGTGTATTTCCATAGGTAAGGCTTGTCTAGCGTTACGGAAATTAAGCATTGTTTTACAAAGAACCAAAACCAAATAATTTCCCGGGTCTATACTCTCTTTATATATATTTAGTTATTTGAATTATTATCTGTAATGAGACAACGTTTTCCTATAATATTTTCTTGGTCGAAAAACCTAAATGAAGGGGGTAGGGGGGATAGCACAGAATAATCTTGCGGTTTCATCAAAACCTGCGAAACAGGGCTACTTAAATTGAGCAGTGTAGTTCACCTACTAATAATATTACGCTTATTGCCGTAAATGTTTCAACTGTTTTAAGCATGAATAGAAACCAAGATTTGTAATTTTTAAAGAAATGAGTTTATTAAAAAGTTGCGATTACTTCAAGACATAATGCTATGAATATGAACACATCAAAGAATCTAGACTAGATCAAAGGCAGTGTTGCACGCCACAAAGTCGACTGTAGGGTGTATCCCTTCTATTCCCATGTAGTCTTGCGACCGAGAACAAATAAATAAAAAATAAAAAGATAGAGCTCTAGATTTTTTAAATAGCCCATCTCTGATTATTTCTTATTGACATCGTTTCCAATCTTAAGAAGAAAAAAAAAGAAAGAAATGAACCAAAGGGAAAAGCTTACTGAATTCATAACGTGAGAGTCAACACCACGCTGTTTTCTGGCACACACAGGCCATAATCATTAGTGGAGTTCTACGCTAATGGCAGAGAACAAAAAACTTATATTTGTAAATTTCACAGCAAAGAATTTCGACCGCGGAATTCGCGTTAAGTGGGCTAAAAGCCTGACGCCACAGTGAGGACGGTTTTCGTCTTATAAGCTCGAGGAAAGCTTGGTCAATTTCAATTTACAATTTTCTACTTCCTATATTTAGTAAGTTTCAACTTGACTTCTGGTGAGAAGTTACCTAAAAGCCTTCTCTGATTATACGAAAAGTATAACGTTAAATCCCCTTCCCCACCCCCATTCCTCCTCAACGGTGGTTCAAAAATCCAATTGTGACCTGTGCTTGAAGGTAGAAAACAATTTTTTCCCACAGAGCAGCTTCAAGCCATTTGTGATGTGTGGAATTATTAATGCTTCTTTTGATTCCTATATTAAAGAAATAACAATATAAATTTTCTTTTATACTTCCATCCATATACTCACAATCTTATATATCTATCTAGCCTCTGAATAACAGTTTCACATAATACCATTTACGATTCATCTATCTTCTAAATGAATGTAACATTTCTCTCTCTACCTCTCTATCTAGAAGCGCCGGTGACTGTGGGGTTAAAGCGGACGTCATGATCCAAGCAGGGATCTCCTCTTCGGATTCAAGGTGGGTTTAAAACCTGATCTTTTCAATTCTGCGTTACCCAACCTTAGTTTAAGTTTGTTGTTAAAAAAATTCTGAGATCACCGTACTGTGAATTGGCTCTGTCAAATAGCAAACTGACCTCCGATGATGTGGGACTCGATGGTCTCAGCTGATATCAGGACGCTCTTTCCCCGGCAAACGGTGCTCCAGCTAAGTAAAAAGGGTGATGCTAAATTTTGCCAATGTTTTTGCTTTAGATGTATGTCTCATGTCAAAATGTCTGTCATGTCTTTTTGCCTACTTTAGCAAGTAGTGTGTACAACTCTTTCTGTATTCATTCCAGCTTTAGAAACTGCATAGACGGTATGGTTAGGAAGTCTCATCGCTTTTCTTATTATGGTTCCGCAACAAAACT
>JAWDGP010001473.1:1865000-1898939 GCA_033675545.1 Elysia crispata
GAGCTGATGTGGAAGTGTCCAACAAAACTAATATGGTAATTTTTAGACATGTCTAGAATGTGTTGAGCTGATGTGGACGTGTCCAACAAAACTAATATGGTAATTTTTAGACATATCTAGAATGTGTTGAGCTGATGTGGACGTGTCCAACAAAACTAATATGGTAATTTTTAGACATGTCTAGACTGTGTTGAGCTGATGTGGACGTGTCCAACAAAACTAATATGGTAATTTTTAGACATGTCTAGACTGTGTTGATCTGATGTGGACGTGTCCAACAAAACTAATATGGTAATTTTTAGACATGTCTAGACTGTATTGAGCTGATGTGGACGTGTCCAACAAAACTAATATGGTAATTTTTAGACATGTCTAGACTGTGTTGAGCTGATGTGGACGTGTCCAACAAAACTAATATGGTAATTTTTAGACATGTCTAGACTGTGTTGATCTGATGTGGACGTGTCCAACAAAACTAATATGGTAATTTTTAGACATGTCTAGACTGTATTGAGCTGATGTGGACGTGTCCAACAAAACTAATATGGTAATTTTTAGACATGTCTAGACTGTGTTGAGCTGATGTGGACGTGTCCAACAAAACTAATATGGTAATTTTTAGACATGTCTAGACTGTGTTGAGCTGATGTGGAAGTGTCCAACAAAACTAATATGGTAATTTTTAGACATGTCTAGAATGTGTTGAGCTGATGTGGAAGTGTCCAACAAAACTAATATGGTAATTTTTAGACATGTCTAGAATGTTTTGAGCTGATGTGGAAGTGTCCAACAAAACTAATATGGTAATTTTTAGACATGTCTAGACTGTGTTGAGCTGATGTGGACGTGTCCAACAAAACTAATATGGTAATTTTTAGACCAACTACAAGGGAACTATTAATATCATTATAAGATCATTTCATTTTTTGGACATAAGATCTATGATTCTTTAAATCAACAATGATAAAAGATTTTCATTACAAGAGTGTTTTGTTTTGCGGAGGGTTATAAATTTCTGATCTCTTCATTAAGTGGATTAATCTATTATAACAATTTTCAGTTAGTTTTCTTTAGCATAAAAGCAAATACAAAAGTGTGTGTTACAATTTTTGTCATTTGTGCGTCTGGTTTTTCAAATTAATGTTACAAGTTCAGCCGCCATAAACGTTAACAACAGACACTCCTTCTGTCAGATCTATTCCTGTCTACCACACACGGGAATATTAAGGTTTCATTCGGTTCGAATCCATCATAAACGATTATCAGAATGTCTGCCAATAAATCTACTGTTCTCAAACATAGATGCTGATATTTGGAATTCAGTCAATTTCTCCAATCCATCCGAAATGGTGAAGCATGATCATCCTCAAGTGTATCTACTTCAGTCCATCAAGAATGGTGATGTAGGATCATCCTCAAGAATCAAGAATGGTCAAGCAGAATCATCCTCAAGTGTATCTACTTCAGTCCATCAAGAATGGTGATGTAGGATCATCCTCAAGAATCAAGAATGGTGAAGTAGAATCATCCTCAAGTGTATCTATTTCAGTCCATCAAGAATGGTGATGTAGGATCATCCTCAAGAATCAAGAATGGTGAAGTAGAATCATCCTCAAGTGTATCTACTTCAGTCCATCAAGAATGGTGATGTAGGATCATTCTCAAGAATCAAGAATGGTGAAGTAGAATTATCCTCAAGTGTATCTACTTCAGTCCATCAAGAATGGCGATGTAGGATCATTCTCAAGAATCAAGAATGGTGAAGTAGAATCATCCTCAAGTATATCTACTTCAGTCCATCAAGAATGGTGAAGCAGGATCATCCTCATGTATATATACTTCAGTCCATCAAGAATGGTGAATTAGGATCTCTTTGAACAAGATTTACTGCATTCAATCATAAATGATGACACCAGAATCTCTATCAATAAGATCCCATCTTGTCTGCTATAAACGGTTATATTGGATTTCCTGGTAATTAATCTCATCCAGTCCGTTATAAATGGTGACATCAGGATTTCTATCAACGATTTGATCTTGTCTTTCGATAGAGTGATAGTAGATTTGCTGTCGTTCAGGTCGAATCTAGTCATCATAAAGGTTGACATCAGCATCTTAGTGAAATCTACTCCAATCCACCCGAAACAGCTCTTCCAAGAGTTTATTAACTAAATATATTTTGATCCCAAAAGACGTTTATATAAATCTATGAATGAGCTCTACTTTAGTCCGCCAAATACGGTCGTACTAAAAAAACTATAATATCCAGAGTAATACCAATTAGATCTACAGTACTTCAGACCCTAACGAAGATTTAGGAATTTCTGTCCATTGATCTACTCCAGTCTACCATAAACGGCGGTACTGTGATCAAGCATTGAATAGCTAAAGAATGAACCAGTTTTCAACTTTTGCAACCCATCAAGCGGTAGTGCCAGAACTGATGAGATGAAGTTATTATTAATACTCAAGAGTGCGCAAATTAAAGTCAAACGAGATCCGAATAATTCAATTCCAATCGCGAAACCATGTTATAAAATTCGTAACTTGAAACGTGTAACGAGTCATCAGATTTTTGTAGGCCGCCAATAAAATCAAAAAAAAAAAAAAAAAATATTACCTGTGCATATTTTTAAATCCCAAAATTGTTTTACGGATTTGCAAAACGACATTTTAAAACCCTATTTAAACCCTAATAAGTTTGCAAGACAAACCATTGAATTAGGTGGACATTTTAATTAGCTATACAAAATCTGTATTTGTTTTTGGTACGAAACGAACTCGCGTTTGTTTTAATTTTTAAATCCCGTGGCGGTTGGAATAAGTTTGACTGTCGAAACCAAATCTAGGAGGTTAACCTTATTCTCAATTGGAATAATAGATCTAGATTTAGATTTCTAGAGTGATTTAGATCTACACCGTACAAATCTGTGTTTGTTTTTAATGCGAAACGAACACGCTTTCTCCTATTTTAAATCCAAAGGGAATTACCCTCCCTATCTAGATCTAAATTTTGAGTTAAGAATTAGAACTACCGAAATATCTAGATTCTAGGTAAAGATGGAGAGGTAGAGGCATATAATTTTATCTGGATCATGTATGTAAAAGGGGAGCAGTTTCAAAAATGAGAAAAAAAAGTACTGATTAGCTTGCAAAGTGAAGAAGTTGAGAAAGTGGGTTGAGATGAATGACTTTGGTAAATCCACACATGTAGTTACCTTTTTTCTATTCTTTAACACAATGTCGTGGAGAAAAAAATCTTCAGCTTTAACATTTTTTAAATAATTTCTTGTTTTCTTGCGGTCCATATCCAACTAAAGCTAAACAAAGAATTTTAAAGTTTATCATTATATAAATGGTTGTGATTTTTAAGGATTCAAATTAAAATCAGATTATGAAAAGGCTAAATGTTTAGTCTAACGTAACAATTTTATTTTATGATGCATATCTGTAAACTGATACTTAAGACATATATTTGAACAAAATAGTGTTCTCAATACGTAAAAAAAGGGGGAGATGTCAAGACTATTCATAAGCCTCTTAGATACACACACGCATCCCAGCCTCGGCAAATTGACACCAGGGTCCTGTTTGTAGAAGGGGGTTTTGAGCTAGTAAATATAAGTTAACTAGTGTGCACACAAAAGTGGAAGTCTCGAAGCTAACTGCGGATAGAATTTAGGGGATCTTATTATGTCGCACAGCTTTTTTCCGAAATCGAATTTTCCATAATTTTCTCATGTATAAAATACTTCCATAGGTTAGGGAAAGAAAACAAAAAACAAAAAAAAAAAAAAGGACAAAAGCCTTTAAAGGGCATGGTATACTAAGATTACTAAGAGTCAAGAAAAGTTTGATGAACTTAAGGGACGTTTAGTATAGTACGCTGATATGATATTCCTACACTTCCTTATGTAAAAGGTAGATATTTCACTGAAAGATTGACACTATAACTCACGGTAATTCGTTTTGCCTTTGACTGGCATCCACCGTATGTCCGCTTAAGGAGAAGGAACTTGCACCCTCCTTTTCTCCTTCCGTATTTTTTTTTTTTTTTGAGGTTTAGCTTTTGCAACGCTTTATTTTTGTCAATTAGTACACATGAGTTTTACTGTTTTGAGGGCGGCGGGTGGCGCACTAAGCTTCTCAAATTCCATTATAAAAATCCACGTTCTTTAAAGAATTTCATTCCCAGAGCGCTTTTCATTGCCCTTGACTAATCCATTTTATCATCCCAAAATGACAGATGCTTTTGAGGCAAAGAAATGTTTGCACTTCCATTGACAGGATGGGTGAAATCTTGAACAGAAACGCACCTAACTCCAATTAAATCTTATAAACTTGCATTCTATTTTTTTTCCTTTCACTAAAACTCAAATTAGTGGGCATCGAATCCTTTCTTTCTCTTTAACACTTTTTAGTAAAGAAAGAAGTAGGCCGAGCATGACAAAAGGCGCGCATCAGAAGTACTTTTCACTCTGTTACATTGTTTCTCATAATCGTATTCAGACGGTTCTTTTTTCCCACCAATATCTCTCATACTACTCTTAATTATTGTAGATGGCGCCTTACCCTGCCCGTCCTTTCTATTTCCAAGGACACTCCAATCTCTTCTAATGATCTATTGTTAAATCTCTCTCACTGTCTCTCTCTCTCTCTCTCTCTCTCTCTCTCTCTCTCTCTCTCTCTCTCTCTCTCAATCAGGTTGATGAGAATATTCTTATTTTTTATGTAAGCGTTAAAATTAAGTTTCCTTTATGCGATTCCCGTCTCTTTAACTTAAAATTTGTTTGAGTTTCGCAAATCATTTCCGCCTGAAGGTGAAATACAGTTATCCACTTCCTTACCCTTCTCCCTTTTCAATTCTCTTTCTTCAAGTGCACTTGTTTTCTACACTTCTCTCTCTCTCTCTCTCTCTCTCTCTCTCTCTCTCTCTCTCTCTCTCTCTCTCTCTCTCTCTCTCACTCACACACGCTCTCTCTCTCCTCTCGCTTTCTGTCACTTTTTTGCGTCCATGTGCGCTCTTTCCAATGTTTTTTTTTTCTTTTCCCTGACACAATTTCAAGTTTCTTTCAGCTGATCTTCTAGTAGTCTGTGGACCTAATCCCTCACCACCCCCACCCCTATACCTTTTTCCCCTTTCCCCAGGCAGCAATCATCAGCATCACCTTTATTGATCTGCCCTAGCGGCCAGTAATTACCTGTCTCCAAGCATCCTCCTCTTGAGCCTCAAATCTTTTCTCGTCGCTCAGATCGAGGCTACGAGCCTTTAAAAAAAAAACCTCGTTTTCCAAGCATCTAATTCTAACCCGCTTCACGCTCGGTCGGTCGGCTGGCCTTAGTGTGCGACGTCCCGTTAGCCCCCCTCCCCAATCTGAAACTCACATTATCACAACCCGCCTCGTTGTTTTCCCCGCCCACCCCTTCCCTCTCAAACGAGAGGATTCTTTATTTTTCATCTTCTTTTGAAATTGTGTGCGCCCACAAAGACATCTACTGTACGTGTGAGTGTCACACATCGGTGGGAGGGGCGATGTGGTCGTTTGAGTAGATGGTCAACGCAAATTAAGTGAGAAAGCTGCTTTAGCACACAGATGTCGTTTTGGAGAAACATAGTTCGATCTGGGCGTGAAAACAAAGAAGTCGAAAGCCGTGCTGGAAATAGTTGCGGCCTACATAATTTGGCCCATACAAGTCGCCAAACCTTTTATTTCTTTCATTGTCCAGAAATCTAATCTAGTTCTGTTTTTTAAAGTCTTCACAATTCCATGTTAAAATAAAAGAAAAAATATCTGGTGCTGTGTTTCCTAAAAACTTCAGGAAACTCAAAGACTAGTTTCATACCAGATTTAGATTCTATGTCCTTTGATACTGATGAAGAAAAACCTTATTTTTGAGTATTTCAAAGCTAACGAGTTCCAATCGAAGCGATTCACTCGCCCGCGGCAATTATGTCTTTGTGAACCGCTCCCTCAGGTAGAGTTTCTCAACAAATTAAACGTCGCTTAAGTTTCGCTCAAAGCTCCTCGCTGGGATTCGCTTATTTTGAGTTACACGGTTGAAATCTTCAACAGCTAATGTTTCATTAAATGGCAAAGATTCAGTCTTTGAATTTACCAAAAGATTGACTCTTTTTTTTTTTTTTAATTTATGTTACTAACTAGGGAACTGTGACTATGAATGAAAATGTGTATTGTGACCATTTCATTTCTTTCCACATTAACATTATTCAGATTCGATTATTCCTACTCCTTAATAGCTTTTAATATAAAACGAACGGGTACCGTTTTTTTTATATTCTAAAATCTAAGATGAACTCGTTGTAAGAGTCTGTTCAACATATATATTCAAAAACTTAGGGCTGAATTGTTTAAAGTTCAGAGTAGTCCAGTAATAGCGATCTTTTACACAGCCTCACTTGCTGATGTTTTCGTGCTAAAGAATGAAATATCAATTTATCATTTCAAGGAAAGAGTTAAGAATTTAATCTCGACCACTGTCATTATCATTCATTTAGAAAAGACTTTGTTTCTCTTTCTTTTCAGAGCTAATTACTATGTATGTTAAAATTGTCACTCTCTTCAAAACCATCAACCAATTATCTTTTTCTTCAAACCATTTCCTTTTTTGAGACTTCAAAACAACATTTCAAAATGGAGCCGTAAAAGCACTTAAGCGATTTTATGAAAGCTACTCTATACGAATAGAAATTCTCAATCTCTATTTATGCCAAAGTTAAAGCAAACAAAGAAGAGCTCTTGCAACAAAACTCTCGTAAAGATCCCAATTACCATTGGGTCGGAGCACGGCCTTTCTCCCTAGCGGTAATTTTGAAGGAAGAAATCGAGGAGAAGCATTAAATGTATTAAGACCATCTAATGTGAGCTTAATCGCTCACCGTCTGGTTCCTTGAAGCCAGAGAGTTAAGGTGAGACGTTATATAGCTTCAAATAGAGAGAAGCGTTCTCGCTGTGCTAATGATACAAATACGAAAAATTCTAAAAGAGGCAGCTTTTAAAGGATCTCGTAAAACATTAATCTCTTGTTGGCGAAAGAGTTTGAGATTTTTTAGCAAATGTTATAAAAAAGGACCAAATTATTTGTATCAGCGCTAAAAAGTCCTTTTTAATACGTTTGAATGATGGACATATGCAATTTAATTTTTTTGTTAAGAGAATGAAAAGAAAAATTATGATCTTCAAAGACACTATATTATTTAATGGTATTTGTTTCCATACGAACGATGTACAATATAAGAGAAGCTGAACACACATTTTTCTTTTTTATATGTTGCATGTGTTTTTCCCATGCCAAATTGTTTGTGCTTCGGTCCATGTTTTTAATGATTTATTCTTAAATATCTAATAATCCATTTAATGGAAGTACTGAAATGGTACCAGAAAAAAAAAAACCCATTTATTTATCTGTAGAATTTGGAAAGGGCGGGCAAACGGTTCTGAGTCATAAAACGAAGTGAAAGAAAACTCATAATGTTCATCAAAACGAGTAATATGCATATTAAACGAAACAAAGGATGATAACAGCAAATACATTGTACGGACTGTCCTCAGAGCTGCATATATTAAAATAAATATTTTGACTTTTTGAAATCCAATCAAACCAGTTAAGAAAATTAAATATTGTGGGAGAGGCTGAAAGCAGGAAAAAATGCAAGTAAAACTAAAAGAAATGCAAAGATAGGCAAATGGATAGAAAGTCAGACTGCTACATATAAAAAGTTATATTACTATATAAGGATGACGTTAGCAATACTGTAAACCATAATGCTTCTGTTTGTCTGTGTGTGCGGCTGTTTTTCCCCCAATCTAATTCTTAAGATTTAGTGAAATAAGCACGGCGTTCCTTAATTCGCATAAACTTAAATATTTGTCTGTCTGTCTGTCTGTCTGTCTGTCTGTCTGTCTGTCTGTCTGTCTGTCTGTCTCTCTCTCTCTCTCTGTCTCTCTCTCTCTCTCTCTCTCTCTCTCTCTCTTTCCCTCTCTCTCTCTCTCCCTTCGCCTCTGATTATGTCTCTGTCTCTCATTATTTTTAAGCTCTATTGGACTCAATTAAAGACTAATTTTGTGACTTTAAGAGACAAAGATTTGCATTGTACTCTTACTTTGAACCGTCAGGAAAATTGATGACGCCTAGCCCAGAGAACAGGCCTTGTTTGAAATGTCCCCTGTACTTTGCACCGTCCCCGAGAATCAGGATGCCGAAACCGTCTCTCTGACCCATGGTGTCCACGTAACCTCTGTAGATTGACCCTCCTGGGTAACGATGCTCAACATGTGTTCCCATCATCAAGTGCTGATCAAACAATCAGAAGTGAAATTGCTTTTCACTTACTTTGTGAAATTTACAAATGAAAAAAAAATATGTAAATCTCAACAAATTTCTCTAAAGGACCGAATCATAAGTAAAGAACGTAGAATAATAATGTTCACAAAATAAGTGTTGTAATAATTATGGCAATTTAGATTGGCTGAATAAACACAGGCTAGGCTTAGATTAGATTATACACATAAAATGCCTTACGAATCGATTACTTAAAAAATAAAGAGCAAACAAAACAGCCCTGAACAAAATTATTATACAGATTTACGTGGCAAGCACAGTGTAGGTCTTTTGACCCGCACGCTACTCAGGCTTATGTTTTCGATGGTAAATGTGAGTATCGTGGCAAGTGTCTACAGTCGCCATGCATTGAGTATATTGACTGTTACTGGATATTAAAAAAAAAAGGAAACAAAAGAAAAAAAGCAAAACAAAACAAAGAAACGAATCAATATTAATTGTGAGTATGGTCCCTCGTATTTCCCTTTTATATGAATTAAAAAAGGAAATCTATGATCGCATGTAGTCTCGAAACTAAGCTAATAAAGGAGGTATTAAAAGTACAACATACTCAATCCGTTCTTTCGTTCAACAATCTGAATCAAAAAGATAATTATAGCCTAAAGTAGATAAATATTTGTGACATAAATGAGTGCACCATATTGAAATTGAAAAAAAAAAAATGTGAAACAAAAATAATTTCTACTATACGAAATACGGTACATAAACTTAACTAGATACAGATTCTATTATATATCCATTAGACTAAAATAGTGTGCATCAAGACATTTATTGCCGTTTCTAGATCTAGATATCAAGCTTAGATCTAGATCTGTGCTAGGCCTACTTACTACAAGTCTCCAACATTACATACGGTGTATAATTATAATACTGTGCTGGCTTAACAAGGAAATTTAAATCAGGGGATCTGCAGATAGCATTGCTAGTTTTTTCAGCGAGATTCTCACTGAACAATCATACTACACAGATCAAGATCAAGATCTAGACTTACATCTCAAATGTACACGAAAAACCACTCGTAGATTAAAATATGTGTACCGTGGTATGAATAAAAGCTTGAAAAAACATTACGATGTTCGTGCCGGTTTTTATTTATTCAGTATCTCCGTGAATGTGTGTCAAGTCAAGGGAATTACCCAATCTATTATTAGCAACGCTATGTCACGTTTTTTAGCACTTTGATCTTTATTTATTGTTTCTGATCCCATGCACAGACGTGTCCAAAGTAGGCTACATTGAATCTAAAGGGGCAGGAAACTTGTGCTAGCCACGAAACGTTCTTTATAAAAAGAAATCTAGTCATGAAAACTCGTCCACGGAAATAATGATTTCAGAATAGTTTTGTACATAGGAATAGATATTGATTCTTTAAAAGATGGTCTCTATACAGAAATAATCAACCATCATAATTCTCAATGCTGCTATGAAAGTATGAGGGAGGAAGAAGAAGAAGAAGAAGAAGAAGAAGAAGAAGAAGAAGAAGAAGAAGAAGAGAGAGATGGTTGTAAGAGTGAGAGAAAGAGTCTTACACACAGAAAGATAGACAGAAGGCAGGGAAGAGCTAGACAGATTCAGATAGATATGAAGAGAGAGAGAGAGAGAGAGAGAGAGAGAGAGAGAGAGAGAGAGAGAGAGAGAGAGAGAGAGAGAGAGAGAGAGAGAGAGAGAGAGAGAGAGAGAGGGGGAAGAGAGACAGAGACAGACAGAGATATAAAAGAACTGAAGAAAAACGAATAAACTTAGAAAAGAAAGACCTATACTTGCAACAAAATTTACATAAGAGCACGTGGAAATTATCAAAAATCGCACTTTTACATGAAACTTGCAGGGACATAAACCTCATAAAAGATTTACACCACCTTTTTTTTATAATTATGGCAAATACATGACATGGAAATTGGTGGACAGTAGGAAAATAGCGTAATAGGATTTCGGACTCTCCTCCCCCTTCCCCCTCGTTCCAACTAACCATCTATATCTCCGAGCTTATCATATCTACGTTGTTGTCAAAGAGTAACTAACTCTAAGCAGGTGATGAACACTCAAATTCCATTGAGCTAACATTACTGCATGAGGAGTTTGCCCTTTTAACAGCACTAACACACCCAAACATTAAGACCACTAACCACTAGCAGCGATAACAATAAAACAAAATAACCCACATCATCCCCAGCGATGCTCGTATGTTAGTGAATCGTTACCTGCGGAACAGCCCTGTACATCATTGATCACGGTTACACTTTGTAAATGTTCTCACTTGATCAATAAAACTACATTATTGGCCCACCGTACAATTCTCTTCCTTTATTCATGATTCGTAATGTTTTTTAATTTGAATATTATAAAATTATAATGATCAATGATAATGGAACAGAATATCCTTAACAGACTTCTAATCATAATTTGGTTTCATTTCATAAATTCGAAGTTTGGAGAAAGCATGGAGCGCATTAGATAGACCTTTCTCCTGCAATTACAAAAATGAAAACAATTACATTTATTTAAAAAACAAAACAAACAAACATCAACAACAACTTCGGAATGTCCATTGCAGTGAGGAGATGGATTAACATTTAACACTTTTTAATGTATGTGGGCCTACTCGAAAATTATTGTGTGTGTGCGCGTGTGTGTACTTAACACAACAGGCCAATATAACTTTTTATCAAATCATTTGCCAGCTACAAAAATAGGATTAAAAAATTTTATAGATAGAGAATAATTATGAGGCTCCATTTTAACTCCGTAATTATTTCATTTTGCAAGAGGTAGTTACTAAAATTATCAGATACAAACTTGATACGAAGAGAACACAGTTGCGGTTTATTCCAGCTTTAGTCAAAAGAAAACCAGGTATACGTAGCTAATAATAAAAGTGCATCTGGGAGACCTTTAGTCTTATATAGCAGTAATACTTTTGTCACTTAACTGTCTCACAAAGAATAAGCATAGTGTAATTCTATTTCTTAATGAAGAGGATTAAAGTTCTAATTCCTCTCCCCCATCTGCTACTCCCCACACACACACACACAATGTAAAGAGATACACAGATACATCCTCACTATCTCTCCTACCCCCTCCCACCTCCCTCCCCCGATCCTCTCATCTGCTATATCCCCGCCACAACTCTCTTTCGCCCTGTGATGCTCTCTCAAAGGTAGAGACAATGCGCTCACCTGCAGCTGATAGTTTAGGTTAGGTGCCACACTTACTCACATATGCAACCAACGAAAAGGCTAAACTCCACTTACAATAAAACACGCTTAGTTAAACAACAACAAAAAATAGGCTAACACACCACAGACACACCTAGCCGCCCGCACATCACCGTATGATCAGCGGCCTCGATGCCTCTACTTTCTTTTTCACCTGTGTGCCTACAACGTCACCAAATTCGGGGTCACCGATTCGTGACGTAAATGGCACGGCTCTGTCAACATGGTCGACTGTGGCAGCCCTCGCTGTGCCCAGTGGAGGCGATCTTTTCGCCGAGATCTTCAACTGTGGGGGAAAAAGCTGCCAGTAGTAGTGGGTACGTTTACAATTTTTTAGTCCTGTTTTTTTTAGATCTACTTGTGATCTTATGTGCTCACTACACCGTTAAAACATACACGCACACACTAAGTCGTTGTCAAAATGTCCTCACCAATTTTCGGCTTCCCTTTGCCTACCGTCGAAAACATGGATCGATAGAGTGAGCACCGCTGGGGCCGACTGTCACTGCCCGTGCGTTCTCCTTGCTCACGGGGAATTCTTTCTTTATTCTGCCCGAGTTATAAAGAGCTCATTCGTTAGGTTAGGAGTTGCAGCGTTTACATGGAAATGGAATTCAAATGTTACAGGTATGTTGTTTATTTTTTTTTGTCACTTAGGAAACGTGAAAATTTATCTTTTTCTCTCTTTTAGTTTTACTAAAAAAACAACAACAACTACCAACAAATTTAAAAAAAAAAGCAAAACAAAAAAAACAAAAACAAAACAGAACGAAACAAAAACAAAAACAAAAAAAAGAAAAAGAAGAACAATTATTGTCTCAATCACATTTTTTTGACACCACACCTGAGAAATTTTCAATCAATCAAGTATCACTCCTGCAGTTAATTTCATTAATCGTTATGGGTTAATTATAAATACTTTTCATTTCAAATAAAAAAAAACCAAAAAAACAAAACAAAAAAAAAACCGATTGCAAACAACAAATTAATAAACTCATGATTAAAATCTAAAATAATAATAAAAAAAAGAAAACAGTGCCTAACCCTCAGGTGATTACTGGCTTGTGTGTGTGTGAATATATAATATATGAATATAAATTATATATATATATATATATATATATATATATATATATACACACACACACATATGAAAAGACTTACATCTATCTTAACACTCCGATTTTTATTATTATTATTATTATTATTATTATTATTATTATTATTATTATTATTATTATTATTATTATTATTATTATTATTATCATCATCATCATCATCATCATCATCATCATCATCATCATCATCATCATCATCATCATCATCATCATCATCATCATCATCATTATTAAAGGGCTAGGGCCTGCATGACTTTTAACTATTATGGATTATTTTTGTGCAACAACATTCCAATAATTAGTTAAAAATCTTTGGAACTATCTTTTTATGCTTTTTTTTTTTTATTTCTTTTACTAATCATTCATGAATTTAATTTTTCTACATTGTGCTGCGCAGAACAACGTTAGTACTTTGCTTAATCTTTTCAGGCTAAATAAACATAGCATCTAGTTAGAGGATACTACATAACACTTTGTTTTACTCTATATAGAGCGAGTTTACGCCTGGGCTCTGGGAAAAATTCCTTTTCAGTTTCTTCCACTCTCTCACTCACTCACTCACATACACTCTCTCGCCCTCTCCACCATTCTATCTCTTCTCTCGCGTACTTTCACACTGTCCCTCTCTCTAAATATCTCCCTCTTTATCTCCGTCTATGTCTTTATCAATCTGTCTGTCTGTCACGATGTCTCCTCTCTCTCTCTCTCTCTCTCTCTCTCTCTCTCTCTCTCTCTCTCTCTCTCTCTCTCTCTCTCTCTCTCTCTCTCTCTCTCTCTCTCTCTCTCTCTCTCTCTCTCTCTCTCTCTCTCTCTCTCTCTCTCTCTCTCTCTCTCTCTCTCTCTTTCATTTATCGTACCACGTCTAAATCTTTCCTCCCCGTTCTCTTCTTCAAACAGACCGGGTCTGTTGCCACTATTCACCTCTATGACATGTAGTGACTGTCTTCATCTAACTCCTCTAGCCTGGAAAGAAAGCTTCTATAATCATAATTGTCTGCATTGCGGACGAGCGGTATCAGACAACCGATCAAATTTTCTTTCGCACCGTGCACTATGCAAAATCGGCGCGAAGCACATGACACATAAATATAGACGTATTGAAGTGTGGCGCTCATCCATGGCGGAGATTAAATCCTTTTACTTCTATTCTCTACATAATCAGCCCTGTCAAGTGAATTTTTTAGATGCATAATTATTTAAGATTTAAACTGTTTTAACTTAGCTTTTATTCTAAATGAAAATGCACCGTATTCGTATCGTCATAATTATGATACCGTTGATATTTACAGCATGTTTAATGCATTTTCAAGAACAATAATTTTATAATTATATTTTTTAAAATTAAAAATATGTTTCAAAGATTTTTTTTGTCATTTTAAATTAAAACGCACTACATGTGTACATCGGAAAGTGATCCTAAAAAAATCACCTTCCAACGAAGCAATTAAATAATTTAAAATATTCACCTGAGAGTGATATGCACAAAAAGTACTGATTCATGCTAGTGGTAAAAGTACAGGAAATACGCCAATATTGCATTACATATGAACAATGTGATACTCGATTACCGATTTAAAAACATCTGTTGTCAAAGAATTTTATCGTTGAATGTAAACGTATCATTGCCTAGAACTGCACCAGAGTTAGAAGCCATACAATTTATAATCTGTGGATTATAAAAATGCATGAAGAACCCATTCAGCAAACAAAAAAAAAATAGACAAACATAGTTACATCAGCGCCTGTCTTCAAAAGACCAATGCTTATCCACTTTGTAGAAATGTTAACGTTGTGGGGCTAAATTAATACATTTTAAGGTTAATAAAAATGAAACTCCACAGAGCGTTATCAGGTGAGTGTTGCGGAACAGCTACGAGCACTTAGAGGTAGCCTCAAGTGTAGGTTTTAGTGTAGGTAATATCTTGTTTTCCATTTCGGTGCTTTATGAAATCTTTTACTTGACTTAACTTGCAAACCTTTGGAAGATTTTAAACAATTTAAGTTCCTCAGTGGACTCGCTTTCGCCTAATAACGAGGCTCAAGTCCATAATGGTAATAAGTTTTCAATTCCTCTCTTTTCATGCTAATCGCTCTGTAGTCTCCTTTCAGGATGACTTGTATTTTAGACATATGGATAGAGACTGATATTAATAATAATAATGATAAAAAAAAAAAAAACAGTTATGGAAATCAACTTTTTAGCGGTAGAATAAGCTTTCAAATGCTCGTCGCTCATGCCAAAAGCATAAGTTAACTACCATCGGAAACTCAATTTTTCCTTCGTTAATACTAACATTTGGCTTGCGTTACAATTTAATGGCCAAATTCACTACCGATTTTTCAAACCAGATGAGAAAGATGCCGATCTTATCGAAAAGAACGACTTTTATTTATTCTTATAGAGACCTCTGTGTACCCAGACCTATATCAAAAAAATGCATTGCAAATGCTCAGGAGGATAAAGATCTGTAAATATATCATTTATGTAACTGGAACCCATAAATGTTATCATGCAGTCGAAAGCCAGCAGCATTTAATTAGTATCCGTGTATAAATTAAAATATTAGACCAATGAAATTGTGTATACTGACACGCGTCTCATATTAGATGGACATTTGTTTGCGAGATAATATTATCTCCACCAAGCTTCAGCCGTGAATTTCAGACGTGAGCTCCTTTCCTTTAAAGACAAAGAGATCATAGAACTATTGTCTCGTGAGAGCAAGGGAAACACGCCGATTTTAGTATATTTCCTGTGTAAGTGAAGAGCGTCAATCGGTCACAGAGAAATTTATAACCGGGTATAACTTTCAAACAAAGAGAAAAAGTGAACATATCGTTGAAATATTGCTGCAAAATATTTTATTTTATTTCATTTTATTTATCTATTTCTTCCTTTTTTGTGCGCGGGGCGTTTGGCGCATATTGAATTCATACACTCAAAGTTTACCAATCTATCTTTAAAACCAACGATTTTCTTATGTGAAAGTTGTGGCAGAAAAGTACAATGTCATCTAATTCATCCAGTTTTTTTCTTTTTCTAATTGTCTCTATTATTTAAATTCTTCGCCAAATTTTTACTATAAAATTATGAGAAGACCGGTCAGTAATTTTAGTCCAATAAAAGCGTCTATTTCGTTTCATACAAGGTTTCGCAGAATCATCTCAAATATTTACGTACTAGTCCCCCAGCATTCTGTTGCAAGCTCACAGCTGTTGAAACTCATTGACAAAATTATCTTTGTCCCAAAAAAAGTTTATTGGATCAACTCGCATCAAGCCATCCTTTATGAAGGTAGATCTCAATGGCACTACGATGATGACACTGCAAGAAACGAAGACCATTTGCAGCTTAAGGTCATAAACTGTTTTAATTTACAGCTTGCTTTTGTGAAACAATTTTGGTCCAGACAAGTGAAGTAAGGAGACAAGCACTTCGCAACTATCTTTGCATTATTATCATTGAATCTAAAATTATTTTACTGCAAATGAAACATGACAAGATAAAAATGAAGTAAGGTTTTAATATCATCGCTGTAGAATATAATAGACCGTATTGATCATCAAACAAAATGCTAATTTCTCTAATTTTCTCCCCTCAAAAATATGATTTTACCTGGAAAAATTGATGCTCTTTTACTTAATGGAAAAGCCTGAGGCCAAGTGAGTAAAAATCAATCGTTTTAATTATGAAAATATCGCGAAGCTTATTTCCGAACAAATTGACTTTAAACTTTTTTGTCTTACATGGAACATTTCAGCCATAACAATTTTAGTTTTATATCATTTACTTTGATCGTTTGTTGCACTGTCATCTTTTACATTCTCCAGTATCAATATGAATTTTACAAAGGTTTTAAGCTGCCATAATTGCAGCTAAGCAATATGTCTACACTCGTTTTATCATGACATTAGTAAGTGAAAAATAGGCCTAATTTTATTTTGTGGCCCTTGGTCGGATGCGGCAAATAAAACTCTGCCCATATAACTGTAAAGGCTTTCACAAAGGGAAACTGGTGTCAAATTTTTAGATTTTGAACTGCTCTTTACCAAGTGATGCAAAGAAGCGATATTTTCTGGGCTGAATCATTCCTACTGTTGAGCAATGTATATGTGACCGCAACGAGTGCAGGGCATAAAGACATTATAAGGATAACCACCTTACGGAGGGAAAAAAAAAAACAATAAAAAACGGCGGCTTTCCAAATCGTCTCAAATAAACTTTTGTCATGGGGTTCTCGCAAACCGAAACCAGAAAGATGTAATGGGTGTGACTGCATAACACAAAGGCCAAATCATCACGATTTTTCTACGCAAAGTTTCAGAAAAGATTAAAATCTTAAAGAAAAAGCACACGCACTCACACAAAAGAAATGTGCAACAGCAACACCAGCTGCCGTGTACCTCGACCAAGTAGAACTGAACTGAGAAGATGGAGTTGTCAGCTCAACTCGTACTGACGCAGCTTTGGATATATTGCAGAGCAAGGGTCTACAGCACGCCGTTTTGGTGGACTGGTTTTGGTGTCACAAACAAAAATTAAACAACTAAAAAACAAAATACCACCACAAACATCAAACACAAAAAAACCAGTAATCAATAAACCTGTCAATATAAATCGATGAAACATTGTATTACCGAAATCAATTTTCTTACTCACCACTGTAACCTGTTGTAGAATGTTAGTAGCTGTCTTCGATGAAGTTTTTTTTTTTTCTCACAGACCATTTTTTGATAAGAGGTTATAGTTAAAGAGGCTTGTATGTTTTAAATCTCCTTAGAGATATTGCAGAGTATGTATTTCGTACACCATAATTTCCCTTAAAACAAAATCAGTGAGGCAAATTCTACCCTGCTATCATAAATGCTAATTCTTTTAATTGACTTTTCTCTCTCACGTTTCTATAGTCGTGGGGCTCATTCCTTCCTGCTGAATATTTTCCTCTAGGTTTCTATGATGTCTTTCCTTCGTTGGTTGGAGATCACTACAACAGAACATAGTGGACTAAACATGCCCAAATAAATACGTCAAACAGTTACAGGTCAACATTATCAACAATTTTGACCACGTCAATATTACTAAGAAGCCAACAATAATAAAAAAAAAATAACAGTATCAAAGACAAAAGTAAGTTTAAAAAAATCATCAAGAGTAAGGAAAACAAAATACCAAGAACCCAAAACACTCTGGCTAGCGTATGCAACTCACTCTCGAAGAATAAATGAACAACAGACATAATATAATTTGAAAACAATGAGGTAACAGGTGAACATTTTATGCAAGTTATAAGTTGAACCGGCTTTAATAGGTATGTGTTAAACTCATGATAATAACAAATTTTTTTGAATGGTATATAGTTCTTCAAGGCATGTCTTTTCTTCTCCCTAATTAAGATCTGTAGACACGGAGCAGAAACAGGTAGCAAGTGCAAGTGTTGACAAAATAAAACATAATGTTTTGATCACACTGCTTCTCGTAATAAACAGATTTCTGCGCGAGCTTTTGGATCGATAATAAATTAATTTTACTAAAATGACGTAAATATTTTTTTAACGTTTTTTTTATCTCAACTTCAGCCAACCAAAGCTTAGCACATGCTGTCCGAAATTTATACAAAAAGGGCAAAGGCATAGCACGATGGTTTCAAACTCGTTTAAGATTTTATTGATTTCATTTATCTTTTGGTTTTTTTCAGGACTCGAGAGGATTGCTGCAGACTATGTTGACAAAGAAACTTCAGAGCTATTGTTGAACCCTTATCCAGGTATGATCTCATGCTCCAATTCTTGCTGTTAAGACCCTATAAAATCGATGATACTGGTGTGCGATTTCAGGGAAAGCCTTACAAATTAAAACACGCTTTAGTGATTAATTTTTGCATTGTTTGATCTTCAGACGTTGATTTATGCTGACATACAACGCTATCATTTCTGCTAAATGTAATGTCTCAGAAATCTTAGGCATAATGCAAGGATAAATTCCATTTAACGGTCCTATGTTGTCAAATATTTTTTGTTGTTTTTTTCAAACGCGCATCTGATAACGTTAAGTAGGACAAGTGAAATATTACCGATTGACACTGAAATGCTTCCTTATTGTTTTTGATGGCGTGGATTATTTAACAGTGAACCCTTAGGAAGGTCTGTAAGGGATACGAAGATCGGTAAAAGCTGAAGAAAATAATGAGCAGAATACTGTTCAACACTGCCTGATGGTTTTATTGTTATGTGTGCATTTGTATAGAAGATGAGAGAGAGAGAGAGAGAGAGAGAGAGAGAGAGAGAGAGAGAGAGAGAGAGAGAGAGAGAGAGAGAGAGAGAGAGAGAGAGAGAGAGAGAGAGAGAGAGAGAGAGAGAGAGAGAGAGAGAGAGAGAGAAAGACATACATACATATAGACAGTCAGACAAACAGACTAAACGAGAAAAACAAAGCACGAGACGTAGAAACAGAGAAATGAGGGTTTAAAAAGCAAGATATTATGAAAAGAGAGAAAGAGTGAAAGAGAAGAAGAAAGAAGTCGGCGACATGGAGAGACGAGAGTCACAAGAGAGTGGACGATTTCTCCGCATAAAATATGGTTTAAAATTTATGATATGTGTGTTTCCCCCTATTCCCCCTCCCCCTTTTTTCCCCCAAAAAATTTGCGCGTTTTGTGTGTACGTTGTAACTAAAATAAGAACGGACAATTATTGAATTACCCTTGAACTGATTGAAATTAAAAACAAAAAGTTTTTAAAATGTTTTTACGAATAGTACTCAATAATTAGACTACGACATTTGCGATGTGAAAAGCATGACTCATTCCATCTCACGATTCAAACATAGTACCTAGGTAGATGAACCGAGCCAAGTCTGGATAAAATGTATGGTTCTTGAAATCATCGAAAAAAGTCCAAGATGGTCATATTACATTGTGACTTTCGCAAACATGGTGATAACAATTAATTATATATATTTAATTTCATTTTTTAAAGATAAATAAGAATTAAAACAGGTTTTTCTACTGTCGAAAGTAACTGCCAGATCATCTAGTTTGAATTTTTTTCGATAAAAAATGCACTATTGCAAACCTAAAGGCGGCATCATTGCGCAATCAAAAAACTCCAACACTAATTGCGTGCGTTGAAAAAACACATGCGAACGTTTTCGGCCTAAAACTGCAAATTCAAATACCAAGTTGCAAATTGAATAGTCATTAAAAAAAAAAAAAGCTAAAAAATTAATAATCAGTAATGGCTTCGCAAGCTCTTTATAGCAGTTCTTACATTTAATATTCATCCTTGAGTGGAAAAAACAAAGACAAAAACGAAAATGTTTGAATTTATAAATGTCAATCTAGGTTCAGTTCTTGCTTTAGAACAGTTTCAAAGGAGAGCCAGCCGCCCACGAGAGTGAGACATAAACACAGTGTAGGAACATTGAGAAATGAGCGACCAGAAGTTTGTAAAACTGATATCTTCAAAACCAAGTGTCTCAAAGTGCACGGAATTGTTTATCAAAACGCATGCGCACTTTCCATCTGATGAATGAAAAGATGATAATCATTGTCTACTATGGAAATTAGCGCGGCCTAAGCATAACAAAGATCTGAACATTGCAATTAGCAAAAATATAAATCATTCAAAGAAACACCAAATTATAGGTCCAACTACTGCAAAGGAAAATTTACTCATTTAGCCACTTATCACATATTACAAACAGCTTAATGAATAAATAACTAGGTTATAGGAGCACAGAAAGTAAAAAAAACCTCACTAAGATTGATACTAATCTGAACCTTATAATGAGCAACGTCAACACTAGGATTATGAATTTTCAAGCGAAATAAAACCCGTACTAGAATAGAGTTATCAGCTCAATGTACCACAGTCATCTTCATGCGGGTAAACCGGAAAAAGAAATAATACAATCACTCTGACCAAAGGACTAATTCTTTGTTGAGAAAGAAGCGCTTTGCCTGACAACTCGTTGTGGGTGGACTTCTATCCAGGGACCCTTAAACCATAAGCGCCCAGAACTCTAATTTATAAGACTAAACGGTTTTCATTGCAAAAAAAAAATCGTTTTTATTTAAATACGCCTAGACCCTGAAGGATACGTTGATTTGGAAAGTCGAACTGTGGCTCTTTCCACTTGCGGATGGACAAAAATAAAATGAAAAGAAATCCGAAATCGGCGTTGAACTCCATTCCTCGTGGCAGTACAAAGGTATAAGATTCCATTTACCATGAATATTTCTCTTTGGCGAAAGTAAAATATAGTTTTACGGCTTCACAGATTTTAGTTATTTCTTTGAGGAAAACGTTTGTCAAATTTGATGCAAGTAAGGTAGCGTTCGTTGTAAAACGTCCTTGAACATCCGGGATCGTTCACATATCATTTATGAGTAAGCTCATATTTCTAGCACAGCAGTGCTTTGCCGATCCTCAAGATAGAGATAGACGTGACATTGTTTTTTACTGGTTGGACTATTATCAATCAAGCATTCTATGTATACTTTAAGACTTAATCGCCTATGAAAGAAAAATGTTAAAAGAATTTCAAGAGTACTTTTTGTTACTTTCGATTCAATTGAAATATCACTTTGTCAATCTTAATTTACAAAATAAAATATGTGCCTTTTTTATACAGCGAACACTCTGGAAACGGTAAAGAAAAAAGAAGTCTTTAGTGTTTTGAAAACAATTATTTACATGGTTTAACATTTCTGATAATATTCCACATGCAACTGCAGCGGAGAGTGCATTGAGCAATCGTTATGCACCGAAACGCTACACGCTAAATGGCGAACAGTGCCAGAGGGTATAGGCCTAATAATTATTATGCATCTCCTCATTTTGTAGGATTGGCATACAAAACAATATAGTAATGTTTATCGTGGAAATGCTGATTGGTAAACTCAGTTTTTCTATGAATATTATTTTCTTTCTATCATCGCAACGCTTTTGAGTTAAGAACTTTATCTAGGAACTTCATACTATTGTTAAAATTGGCATTTTTTCTTAAAAATATAATCTTAGCGGAAAAAAACTGCTAGTTAAGACAGAAATTTTCTCCTTCCGTTAAACCATAAGCTCAAAACTTTTTCAGTTTTATTTTCTACTTCTCACCATTTTTTGTGCTCGTCTTTTTCAGAGTGGGAAAAATGCATGACCAGTGATTTCGAATCGGCCAAAAAATGCTTTCACTGTGATAAAAAGCTGCCTAATGTTTATGTAAGTACACAGTTAAACCGAGCTCCATATCTTTAGTCCTTGTATTTATATAATTTAAAAGATAAAAACCTTTTTTCAACTAACGACCAATATCGACTGTACTTAACTCGTCGCAAAACATCAGTGAGTGTTATCGTAGAGAACAAATAGCGCAGAGATGCTGAGTGCGAGTTTAAGAATGAAACCAGGTTAATACCAACACTTTTTCGAAAATAAATTTAACTTTCTTATAAGAAAAGAATCACGAAAAATTCACACCCAGTATAATGCTCACGTAAAAAGTGTTTCAGAATGTAACAATTGTAATTATTGATTGCAAAGGCATCGTGATAGATGTTTTTACACCTTGGATCTTTATTCACCTCAAACAAACCACTAAATAGGGTAAAAACGAAAGACCATGGTGCATTGGTTTCGAGTCGGGATGGGAAATATTCCGGATTCATAAATCAATAGCTCAAGTTACTTAACTCGCAAAACCGGTGTTCTAAGGAATAGGTTCATGTTTAGCGCGGCCATGGATTGCTTACTAATATGAAAGTCGCTCGCTATATAAAAGTTTTCTTTGATCGCCGTATGACAATATGATCCCTTACACATTTTGTTGGGGTTAAATCCAATTAGGTGCGCTGTATTAAAAGGTGTTTACTTTATTAAAATAATGATTTGATCCTCACCAGAAAACTAGACCTATGTAACTTCATAAATTGTTCTCTCTCTCTCTCTCTCTCTCTCTCTCTCTCTCTCTCTCTCTCTCTCTCTCTCTCTCTCTCTCTCTCTCTCTCTCTCTTTAAATTATTTTTAACTCCTCTCTTGCTAGCTAGCTACCTAAATGAGTAAATTAACAGATAATGATCATAGATGAACCTGATGCAAATAGACAGACGCATTAGATACCATTCTCCTTTTATACGCTCTGAAAATTAGATTTTTGAAAGAAATTTTGGGCAACACTACGCCGTCCTTTGGAAGTATAAAATTATAAAACAGGACACAATCCGACTTGATCACCGAAACACTGTAGACACAGCTTGTTAATTTAGACATTGCGATTTTATTAAAATGATTGAAAGTGTTTACATGACATAGCGTCCTTATTAAACCATCATTTTTTTCATGTCGTTCAAAGTATTTTGCTGGTTGCATGTCATATTTTCACATAAACCTTTCTAAATATGTTCTTTCAGAGACGCATTCAGAGAATTATTGACGAGGCTAAGAGAGGGAAAGCCAGCAATGGCAAAATATGTAAGTAGCTATAAACGGATACATGGCTAAGGTTATTGGCATGCACAAAGTCGACCGCCAGGTTGTTTTATATCACAGTTGTATGTTTGTCAATGAATAAACCTAGTGTATGATATGGTTGGTCGCCAAGACTGCTGCAGATTACACATATTTACAGCCATTGGTAATCATCGCCATGTCATGTTTGCTTACCCTACTTTGTTTAATGCAATCAATTTTCAACTAGTCTTTATTCAGTAAAGCGGCAATCTGTAGTAAACTGAATTTAAAATGATAATGTCCTCTTTTGGACTTTGACAGAAGTTTTCTTGTTGGTAATCTTGTAATAGTTATTTAAATTTAGTCGTGGTGCTTTTACTTCTAATTTTTTTCTAGGTGTGCAAATTGGCAAAGAGTGGGAAAAAGGGGAGGAGCTGCAATCTGTCTTCAGTCTGTTGTTCATAACTAAAAACTTTTACTCCAAAATCCAAAATAGCCATGGTCATTTCGGAGGTATTTTAGACGAGTCTAAGTCGATATGTCGATAAGTCACGATAATAACCTCTATTTTTGTTTGAGCCTAAGGGTCTGTCCTTTCTCCCTATTCTTTCTTTCTTTCTTCGACGCAGGCCTGAGATCCCTCCAGGATTTAATGCCATTCTGTTCGGATTTCTACAAAAACGGTTTTGGGCACGAACTTTTCAGCGACTGCGTGAAGGAATACTTCATCAATGTTTCTACTATATCCACTGAACCCTTTCAAGCTCATGCCCACAACCAAGTACCAGGAGCCCAACCAACTGTGCTGACATCTCATACAGAGAGAGAACTATCACCGCGGGTATGGGCATCTGCGGCACAGACAGGAGAAAGTGAGGAGGGGCCAAGTATCCAAGCGGGATCCCCACCATCTCCATCTTCTTCTTTATCAGTTTTAGCGCCTGGTGACAACAATCTCAACAGACTCCGGGTGCCCAACATCTCCTCTGGCAGGTAAGAGAAACGTAACGCGGATATTGTTTATACTTTAATTAATGTTGTGTGAAAGATAAGGTCTTTGTGTGCTTTTTTGTCATTGTTTTGCAAACCTCAGAGTAACTAAAGTACCCAATCAAATGTTGCTGTTGAATTTACAAAAAAGTGAGCTGGCTTTATCAATTATCTATAGCAATAAACACTGGTGCAATTTTTAGATATTAAGAACGTTATGCCAAGGTTATCATTTGTCTGTTAATATTTTTCACAAAAAAGTAAAACTTATTCCGCTTTCAGCTTTTCAAATTTTTTTTTTTTTACTATACACGATCATTCCTCTTCAGAGATGACGTTTGTCTGTGTGCAATTCTGGTTATCTCTTCATCTTTGGTTTAAAAAATCTTTAATCCAATTTACAGGTCGCAAAGAAAATCGGAAAGACAGTTGAAACATTTTGAAAAACATGAATTGCATTTTGTGAAAAAGGAAGATGTTTTTAATGTAAAGCGTCCTTGGCAAAGCAGTTCATCAAATAAGAGGAGCAGCCCTTGTTCTATGGTCTACAATCATTTGAAAAGCCAGCACTCTCACAACTATCATCCCTACCATAATCCTAAGCATAACAAATTGCCTTTTACCGTTCACCACGACGACTGCTCACTGCACCAAAAGCGCCTACGTTCACATCAACAGAATGATCATATTGAAGTAGTCATTTCCGACTCAGAAGACGAGGAAGCCAATCCGTTCCAGCGAAAACGTCCCGATCAGCTCTGTGATCGCCATCACAAATATCAACATCAGATTCAGTTCAAACAGCAGCAAAAAAATAAGGAGAGCGAAATGTCCACTCTGGAGCTGTTTGAATCAACTCATCGCAGGCTACGGCTCGAGCAGCTGGAGCAGCTGGGTCACCTGGGACACCTGGAGCACGAGCAGCAGCAACAACTGGAGGGCATGTGTACAGCAGCCAGTGCCAGCCTATTTCGTTTAGCCAACCAGCATATACTTCCACCAGGCGTGGATCATTCTGCATTTTCAGCGGCAGCTGCAGCAGCCGCAGTTGCCCACAGTTCTCCGGCCCTACCTTTCTTGCTGCCAATCCTCCCATGCTCCTTGAAGTTAAAGTTAGAGCCTGGGGACGAAGATAGAGGTGTAAGGAAGGAGATAGGTGGTAGGGAAGATTACCAAAGAAAAGATGAACTTTTTGAGAATGCCTACGGTCATAGGGCTGTGGATCACGCTCCCAGACACATTTATCAGAACAACAGCCAAATTAGTGATCTTAGACCAAACCATCATGACAGCTTTGAAATTTTGACGCAACACTGCCGACTCGAGAACCTCAGACGCATGCACAATCTCAATGCAATGGTGGAACAAGGAGAAATTCTAGAAGATAATTTTAATGATCATCATAAACCTTGGCCGAGTAGAGCTGCAACCAACGCTCCCATAGACAACGACCAGCATAACTTCTACCAAAAAGAGTTAAAGTTGCCTTTGCTGACCAACTTGGTGAGGAAACTTGTACATCAAAAGTTCGACGAAATCACCAGTAAGTCAAGGCAAGACAGTCAATGTGAAACACAAATAGAAAAGAGCCCAAAGGTTCAACAGACTCACTTGCACAAGTTGCTCCTGCAGCAGCGAAAAGACGAATCGTCTGCTCCCTATAATCCTTACTTAAATACGATGCCGCCACATTTCGTAACAGCAGCTCTAGCGTCCAGTGATGAAAACATTGCAACACCAATGTATAACTATATCATGGAAAGTATATATACTAATATGATGAAGGATGACAACAGTTCAGCTCCTAAACCATTTGGAAAAGTCCATGAAAGTGGTCGTGTAGGTGAGGCTTTAAAAGATATCATCACTAAAAGCATATCAAAAAAGATGCAGAATACAGATTCCAGTCTACCTGATCAACAAATTTTACGCCCAACGACCTCTGAACCCTTACCAAGTGGGTATGCCATGGCTCCCTTAAACAAACCAGAAATTTGGTCACCGGCCTTAAGCACTGGACGGTCAGAAATTGAAACAAAGAAGACAAGCTTAAGGAACACAATCAGCAGTGTGGAAGATAAAGATATAGTATCCCCTCCGCCAAAGCGGTCTAAAAAAGAAAGTGGTAGCAGTCGAAGCAAATCTGAAGCCGCGCCCTCATCCTCAGCGGTTTTATCCAGTGATGGTTCTGGCAACAACAATGGTAAGAAGACGCGCCCAAAGCGCGGTCAGTATCGCAAGTATAACTCTCAGCTATTGATGGATGCAGTTAAAGCGGTCCAGAGAGGTGAAATGAGTGTTCATAGGGCTGGAAGCTTTTACGGCGTTCCCCACTCGACGTTAGAGTACAAGGTGAAAGAAAGACACTTGCTGCGACAAAAGAAGCCTCGGGAAGCAGGAGAATCTTCTGATAGTAAAACAGCATCAGAGGCATCATCTCCTCCACCGCCAATCTCATCCACTTCACCGAGATTATCTTTAAAAGGGTCCCCAAAAGCAGGCAGATCGGCAAGGACGCAGAGTCAAGACTCATCTTCCTCAATTGACGGCGAAAGCGGCGTTTCTGAAAGCCAAGCAGAGCCCTCAAGTAAAAGAAAGCACAAGAAAGCTAGCATTACAGCAGACTCTTTATCCCCACGATCGTCAGCATCGTCATCAACACCTCCTTCTCCAACAGCAACACCCGTGTCTTCATCAATTGTATCTACTCCAACTTTGAAAGTTCCAGTTTCGTGTGTAGCCTCAACATCACCTCCATCGTCTCCAACAGCGCCTCCATCGCCGCTGCCAGCGCCACCATCTCCTCATGCAGCGACCAAACACGAAGACAAGCCTTTCACTGGCAACAGTCTAAGCAACAGTATTGCTTGGTTCCAACCTTACCTAGACGTCCCTCCAAGCATGCAGCAGCTCCTAGGCTCAGCCACATGCTCCTCTAGCACCAAATCCTCTTCCTCCAATTTGGATTCTCTTGGCCACACAAACTCAGCTTCTGAGCTTCTGAGGAAACTTCAGCATCAAGTCCAAGCAAAAGAGAGTGGACTAGCCAGCATCAGAGCTGGGGCTTTTTCTCCGTCATCTGACAGTGAAGGAGGAACAGTCGAGCTATCTTGTGGTCAGGACAGACGAGCCTATGATCTTCACTGCCAGCCCCATCATCAGGGAAGCTCTGGCAGTACTGGACCTCTCCAGGACAGGTTGATGCTTTACAAGCAGTCAGCTTGACTGCTTTTTACAGACAGGTTGTGATTCTTTAATTTAAATGTTTCAAGCAAAGAGACAAATTTTTATTTTTAAAGTACTAAAAAAAAACAGCACCTTTTTCTTATTTCTATTATTATATAAATAAAAGACAAACAAACAATTTATTATTGAAGTTTGACACAGTTAAAAGTTGTTTACAAAATTTGCACATTCAATATAGTTAAATCAGTTAATTTTTATGTATTGGATACATAATTTTTCTGTGACATTTACAATTTTATATTATGTAAAATTTTATTACTATATTTATCAATCGGTATAATTGTTTCATAACCAACCAGACCAATGGAATTAAATTGATCAAAAGCTGAATGCCTATTATAATCAGAATAATTATGATAAGCAAGCATAATAAAAGAAACCAAAGATACCTAAGTTTAAAATCTGAGTTAAATTTTAATATAAGATACTAATATAAATTTTTAGCGTTTTTGGTGTCCTTATCTGGCAATTATTGATATCCTTGGATCTACACATAACCTGGATTCTTAAACATTGATCAGTTTACACAAGCAGGTCAGGTGCAAAACATATCTCAATAATGATGAAGATTTTTACAAGATGAATTATTACTTTAAATCTCAAACGTTAACCTCATCCAATACAAAAATAAATTATGTATGTATGATTATGAGTTTGTCATGTAACTAAGCATAAAATGTCTTGCTTCTTTCGTTCTAGTGGTCATCCGCATAGTAATACTTCATCACTCACAAGGAAAAAGTGCTTGGACTAAAAAACTGAATAGTATCTAGATAAGTTAGGATAGTGCTAACCAAGACATGGAAATAAACCTCAGATCCATGAGCGTCTGCTAAGTTCAGACAAAACACAATCTTAAAGAAATGTACATGTCAGATTGATTAATATTACAGCTTGAAAGTGTTTTATGAAAGAGAAGATGAAAATCATTAACATTCGAACATATGTCTCAGCCCCATATTATCAGATAAGTAACTGTTGGTCAGAGCAAAAATAAAAACTTAATGAATCATATAGAGTGAACCTGCTTGTACTTCTTCACGTTTGAAAGGTTGCGTTGTTTTTATATCTGACACTGTTAAGATTGAAATGATGTACATTTATTTTCTATTTAAAATAAAAACATTAAAATGAATGAACATAATAAGAAAATTATAATTGAATTGCTCAACTACAGCTTGTAGAAAATATTAAAACTGCATCTTTTGCTCTAGCTGTATAAATGAAAACTTCTTATATTGCTATTGTTGTGTAAAATACGAACTCTTGATCTCTTGACAGCCTGAACTGAACAGGTTAGTGGTCTGTTCAACAAAAAAAGACTTTCATGACTTCATATTATTTTCACCCTTTGAAGTCCTTTTGCTGGTTTGGGACTGGTGCTTTGTTTTATTTTCAGTTATACGGTTCTTTAAAAAATATGTATATGAAGAAGAAGCTTTATTCTAATACTTGTTGTATATTTAACTTTTTGATCGCAAAAATTTTTATCTATCTACAATGCTTGCCATTTATGTTTTCCTAAACATTTGCTCGCGATAGAACTCACTAGTCTTGAAATATTTTACACATTTGCACTTTTCATTTTTTCTCCTTTATACTGCATCTCTAAAACAGTATCTAATAAAAATTTTTGTCATAATGTCTCTGGTTTTCATATACATGTAAATAATATACATCTGGAAATACGTGAACGAAACACTAAAGTTTGTCTGCGATTGCTCATTAAGTTTTTATCTCGATATGAATATACCAGTGGTGTAATTTATGACCTGAAATGTTGTTGAAAAACAACGATGTGTTCAGAGCAGAAAACTTATGTGTTGAAATATATTTTTGCCTTTAACTACATTCCATTTTGTTGTACTCTCAATGATAACATCTGTTAAATGCCATGTTTACATATACACAGATTTATAGCTTCAGTATTTTTACCCCATTTAAATTCAGTGGAAAATGTGGAGGCTTTTGGATGATGGTTTTTTTTGTTCGTGTAAGTGTGTATAAAGAACGTCAGATGTAACAATTACGTTGCTATCTTTAAACATTTTTCCAGAAGAAATGTAAAGTCACTCAAGTCGGGGATATTTTTATGTCATTTGTCTTTGCCCCCCCACCCCTCTCTCTTGTAATCAGGAGGTGAATATTGGGCCTCATCAGTCTAATTTTAGTCACTTCGCGAATATTGGGCTTCATCAGTCCAGTTTTGGTCACTTCGTATATATTTAGTCTCATCAGTCCAGTTTTCGTCACTTGGCGAATATTGAGTATTATCAGTCCAGTTTGGGTCATTTGGTGAATATTGAGTCTTATCAGTCCAGTTTTAGTCACAAGGTGAATAGTTGATCACATCAGTTCAGTTTGGGTTATTTAGTGAATATTGGGTCTGATTATTCCAGTTATGGTCATGAATGAGTCTTAGATATTATCAGATCCGCTTTGGTCAGTCATTAAGTGAGTTTTTGGCCTTATCAGTCCAGCTTCGGTAGTTGAATGAGTCTTACATCTTATCAGATCAGGTTTTATCAGGGGATGAGTCTTAAGCATTAACAGGCAAGCTTTGACGGATGAATCTGAAACCTTATCAGTCCAGCTTTGGTCAGTGGATGAGTCTAAGGCATTTACGGTTCAACTTTGGTCAGTGAATGTTTGTGGATGAGTCTTAGACCTTTTTACCTGGCCGCAACCCACAACCCTCGATGAGAAACTCAATGGCACTGAACAAAACCTGCTCTTGGCTCTAGAGTTTGTTAGAGCCACCGGACTCCAGATTTGATAGACTGCCAATATTACGGGAAAGCAGAAGAAGAAGAAGAAGAAGAAGAAGAAGAAGAAGAAGAAGAAGAAGAAGAAGAAGAAGAAGAAGAAGAAGAAGAAGAAGAAGAAGAAGAAGAAGAAGAACTTAATAGTTAAACATTTACGGATAAATCTTAGACCATATCAGTCTATTTTCGGAAAGTGGATGAGTTTAAGACCATAACTATATCCAGCTTTAAGAGATGAATCCGAGACCTTATCAGTCCAGTTTTGACGGATAAATCTAAGACCTTTTAGTCCAGCTTTGGTGAACGGATGGGTTTTAGACCTTATCAGTCCAGCTCTGGTCAATGGATGAGTCTTAGACCTTATCAGTCCAGCTTTGGTCGGTGGATGACTTTTAGACCTTATCAGTCTAGCTTTGATCGGTGGATGAGTTTTAGATCTTATTAGTTCAGCTTTGGTCAGTGGATGAGTTAAAAAATATATCATTTTTAATTTTTTTCTTCATTTTTCAAATTATTTTGAAAATGAAGGGAAAGCAAAATTAGTCATTTATTTTGATACTCCGAATAGCATTTACGTTAACAACAGCCACACTTGTTAAAGATAACAAGAGTCAATATGCATATTTTTCTATGATATGCCTCTACAGTTTAAGCACATATCACAAAGATTGAATATATTCAAAATATTGTTCCTCGGCGATGTAAAGTTTGGTTTTGTCAGAATGAATTCCTTTCTCATTGGTTACAAGCCTTGCATAGAATAGAATGTTTCCAAACTTATTGCTTTCAATTGTAAGGATTTACTAACTTTTATAGACTTTTTACCAAACGCTTTATATTCTTGCATTTGGAGGTTGAGTTGATGTTTGATCAATTATCCTACATCATATGTAATTTAAGTATAATTTATGTTTTACAATTGTAATATGGTTTATAACTTAATTATCCTATGTCACTCATGAATCTACAAGGAAAATCATTAGAAGTTATAAGCTGTGCATAAAAGCATCGGAAGGAGAAAGTCATAGACATTATTTCTTTTAATTACTCTAATATAATGAAATAGGAATATAGGGATTGGCTTGAAGCGCTAAAAGGTAGTGAAGAAAATTTATATCGTAAAACAAACAGTCCACAGTTAAAGTGTTACAAAATATTTTTTTTGTTCTTTGTTAGAATGTTGAATAATTTTTTTTTACTTTGGATCAATCATTGCAATGTGTTTTGTGTGGAATCATCGCAACTAGCCTTTATTACTTTGTAAACGAATAATTATCATTGTTTTATGAATACCTTCATTGTTATGTATTTACTTGGCTGTAAATCTATTGGGACAATGGATTATTTGCATTACTTGCACTTTACTGTTTGTTGTTAGGTAACCACTTGTGTTAGATGTTGTTTGCAGTTGTTTTTTCTCAAATTGCACTGCCACCAATTTTGCTGTAATTTAGCTCTCAGGCTAAATGTATCCGAATTTGAATTTTTTTTTTACAATCTAGAGGGAAATGCATTAGAACAAATATCAAATCCGTGTGATATTTTTTTTCGGCACGTTGCTACTCTAGAGATTTGTGGGGTCTTTTTAACGTCAACATTCCAGATTTTTTTTTTTCTTCTTCATATTTATATATATATATACTCTTAGTTGCATAACTAAGGTATTTTGTTTTTATAGATGTTATATTTTAATGACAATACTTCTGTGAAACGTTCTTTTCTTTCAGCTCCCTGCTCCCTTCCCATAACTTGTTAATTATCCTTTTTCAGATGCCCCTGTCTATCTTTTTTATTTTCTACACATCATTCTCGAGGTTTTTCCATGTGTCTATACTAAAGACCTTTTTTCTGCTGCCTTTTAGTTTACAGCGGTGAGATCTTTATATGTTCACGACTTTAAAGGTAAACTTTGTCGCACTCTTTTATGTCTCTCGCTCTTGAAAGTGATTCAGTTATGGTTCTATCTTGTATTTTAAGCTCCTTATTTTTTGTTTAAAGTGCCTTCTTTTTCATGATTTTAAATTTCATCAGGGCCTTATGCATTAATCCAACACATCCTCTTTTAATTTTAAGTTCGTTGCCGGATAAATTGCCGATTCACAGTGAGAATATAGTCACAAAAAGTCAACTGTTTTGCATGCGTCTCTTACATTCCTTAATTAATCTGCTGCAAACTCTTAAGTTCCAAAACTTGCTCTCTCTTTTTCCTTTGTCTTTCTTCCAACTGGGATCTTTAAAAACTATTTTTCGTTGTCTTTTGTTCGTCATTAGAATATTATACACATTTTTGTTCCTCTTTTTTTTTTTCATCTTTTTCTTTCATTGGAATGTTCATTTCTTTTCTGTGCTTTGTTCCTCTCTTTTTCTGTCTCTGAATTTTTGTCTTTCTGTAGTCTCTCTCTCTCTCTCTCTCTCTCTCTCTCTCTCTCTCTCTCTCTCTCTCTCTCTCTCTCTCTCTCTCTCTCTTCTTCTTCTTCTTCTTCTTCTTCTTCTTCTTCTCTCTCTATTTTTCTCTGTCTCTGTGTGTCTCTCTGTCTGTCTCTCTGTCTTTCTCATAATTTTAACGTGTTTAGTTTCAAAATTTCGAAATATTTCTTATTCTATTTTCAAACAATATTTGGATCATGAATATCCCTAATTTTAATCACTGTTTAGTTTTTTATTTGAAGATCTATTTTAGTCCTCATACAATAATTTTATAGGCTATTCATGGTGTCAACTGTTTATATAAAGAGGTAACGATTTCCAATAGTGCGTTGGCGTAAACAACTGAACAAAGTCAAGTAGAACCGATGTTAATTCCTAATTAAACAGAAATTTGGTCCGAATAAGCAGATATTTCTCTCCATATCTAAAACGAATATGCCTTTGAAGTGTGCCTTTTTCGTGAACCTTATACAATAATAGCACTGAATCTAAATCTAAACGGTGTGGGGAAAATTGGCCTAGACCATGGCGGATTTATGAAAAGTAGTTTTAGTTTTTACAAGTGCAGGTACAAAATACAAAAGAAAAGTTAAGAGGAGCTTTCCAACTATAACGATGATTAAAGAAATTTTTAGTTGTTTTTTTTTTGACTTATAAATCTCATGCACTTTCTCAAGTCTACTGTATTCATAACCCATTTTGTTTACCTTTGCGTAACCTTGCAGTTCACTTTGTATCATTTTACTTAGTAGCTTTTATTTTAATTTTTTACACTCAGGAATTTCAATCGATTATTTCAAGTTTATACCGTACTTGATTTACGTCACGTTTTGTTATTTTTTCTCTCATATTTTTAACCTTTGTCCTCTTTCGCCTGCTACTTTACGATCATCATGATTGCCATCATAATCTTCTTCTTCTTCTTTTTCATCATCTTCTTCTTCTTCTTCTTCTTCTTCTTCTTCTTCTTCTTCTTCTTCTTCTTCTTCTTCTTCTTCTTCTTCTTCTTCTTCTTCTTCTTCTTCTTCTTCTTCTCCTCCTCCTCCTCCTCCTCCTCCTCCTCCTCACCCCTTCTTATAATTCTTTTCCTCCTCATCATCATAATTACCATCATCACACCATTATCATTGCTTTATATTATTATTATTGTTATTGTTATTATTATTATCATTATTATTATTGTAATAATTATTACTACTACTACTACTACTACTACTACTACTACTACTACTACTACTACTACTACTACTACTACTACTACTACTACTACAACTACTACTACTAATACTACTACTACTACTACTACTACTACTACTACTACTACTACTACTACTACTACTACTACTACTACTACTACTACTACTACTACTACTA